>CM035163.1:12079558-12405969 GCA_020205615.1 Panax quinquefolius
ATTGATAATTTGATGAAAATCGCTTGGCCGTTGGGCGTGGATGATTAGATATTATGGTTTATTCATTCAAAGCGAGTCTTAGTGATAAAAATTGATGAAAACCTTTTTAAAACCTAAAAGATAGTAGGCTTTATTTTCTCTTGACTCTTTTAATGGATTGCATATTCATTTGACTTGATTAAGCTTGGATTTGTACATTGTATTTTATCGGTTTAACATTGTTGAAGACTATTGATAATTTATTACGCATTATCTTAGTTATAATATTTCTTCTTTAATTTGATTGAGCTCACCCTTTCTTTCCTTTGTTCTCTTGAAATGAGAATATAAATTTGGAGGGCGAGTCGGGAAAAGAGTGATGGTCTAGAAGATAGCATTAGTGATCCTCATTTATTACAGTTAAATAGTGTGATAATAAATGTAATGAGGACTCCTTGAGTATGGATAATGTCTAAATATGTGATATTGTATTAGAACTCTCGGTTTATGTATTGTGGGTATATTACTGCGTGGATGTATAATTAGTTTTTGTATTTGAATTTATGTACCATGTAAGTGGCGACCCAAGATGGGTGGCGTATACCTAATTTTGAGGCGTCGCGGTTGGTATCGAAGCTTGGGGATATGATCCACGGCTAAGATGTGAGATAAGAACTAGGAGGGAGGCGGGGAATTCCTTATTTAGTATGACTACCTAAGTTTATTTGTTATTTAATTGGTCGGTCGAAAGTATAGGGATAATATTTGATATATTAATTAACCCTTTTGCTTCAGCGATTCCTTTCGGGTAATAAGAGTGTAAATTAGGTCGGCAAGAATTAGCGATTGGAATAGAGCGGTGGTCATTCATTTAGTAGTTATATTTGGTGAATCAAGCCCCAGGGTGAGGCGAACCCAGCGTTGGAAGAGTGTTTTGCCTTATATCAGCTAAGATGTCTAATGCCGACATACTGACCTCGTGTCATCATAAGGCGAGGTTATTGCTCATCCACTTCTTGGTTATCAATGTGACGTACTATCCAAGTCTTGGATGAGAGTCACAGTTTTGAATGATATTTCTATTATTAATAAATTTCTTGACGTATTCTTGAAGATTTCCTAGCCTACCCTAGAGCGTGAAATCGAATTTTGTATTGACCCAAAGACAAAAACCCATTTCTTAAACCTTAAATATTTCTTCAACTAAAAGGATGCATTTACGAGGATTATGATGAAAGTCATAATAAAAGCATTGGACTAATGAAAATCATGGGTATATGAAGTATTAGTAAGTGTTATGATGAGTTATGTTGGTTAGTATGTGAAAACATGAAAGTTTCTTAAAAATCACAAGGAGTTAAAAACCAGATTTTGGTGGAAAACGTAATATGAAATTCAATTGACCAAATCTCTTATTATATTTTGAATTTTTGAGTGTGGTTAAGTCCTAGAGTTAGATCTATGAGTTACCTAACTAATCCAAGTGGAATCAATGAAAAAGGTGTTGTAGATTTTCGTGTGGACTGATTTTAGCAAAGGAGTCAAAACATCAAAATGTCCAAAAATTTCTTTGCCACACGTTTTTGTAAGGGCTGTTTCGGCCACTTAATTAGTGAGAAAAATTCAGGCCTTTTGGGACATAAAAGTATATGGTATAAAGAACATTGTGTCCAAAAATGAGCTCATTCCTAGCTTAAAATGAGTAAGTTATGACCATTTCAATATTTAGGTTTTTTTGACAAAAATGCTATAACTTGGAGTTCTATAACTTTGATGACTATGAAATTTAAATTGAGGCCCACATTAACATGTGTAAGGTCCCCGCCAAGATTTGGAAATTTCTGGAGTTAAACTTGAGGTAGCAAATTTCTTAAAGAATTAATTAGAAATTGATTTTTGAAAATAGTAAATGAATTTTAAAAATTCCGAGAAAAATATATTTTCATTATGGGACTATATTATGCTAAATCCCAGAAAAAAATATTTTAGGACTGATTTGGTATTTTTCATAAAAATAGTTTAATTCTGAACATATGAGTTAAATATGTTATGTGAAGTAATGAAAGTTGAAAATAGGATTTTATGGCTTAGAGAATCCTATATAGAGTATATGCATATTTTTGATGAGAGATTTGATAATTGGTGATGATATCTTATGAGTATGGCATTTTGAATGATTAAATGCATTATATGGTAAAGCGTAAACAATTGAGATAAATTGTTATAAATTTAAGAAGTGATTAAAATATTGTTATAATATTAATGATATTAGATTATGAGATTATTAAGTGATTGATAACATGGGGATATTCTTGAATCTGGATAAATTATATTATAAATGTTTAATATTTATCCTTTATCTCATTTGATTGATTCTTTATATCATTATCCTCATGTTTATATTATGTTGAAAGTCAATACATGGCTGTAGTGCATAGATGGACTTGGTATGATTATGACCGAGGATTGTTAGGGGTATAATCATAACCGTAATTGAAAAAAACACGATTATCTTTGGCAGTGGTGCATGGATAATTTATGGTCGTGATACTAATGAATACACGATTATCTTTTGGTCAGAAGTGCATGGATAATTTGTGGTCGTGATACTAATGAATACACGATTATCCTTGGCAGTAGTGCATGGATAATTTTGTGGTCGTGATACAAATGAATACACGATTATCTTTGGTAGTAGTGCATGGATAATTTGTGGTCGCGGATACTAATGAATACACGATTGTCTTTGGTAGTAGTCGTGGGTACGGATAATTCGTGGTCGTGATACTAATGAATATCCTTGGCACCGTAGATGCGGGGATGATTCGATGATATGGATTAATTATTGAAATTGAGTCTCAAAGAATGAAATATTAATTCAAGGTATCCTCACCTCTTTATCATATCGTAAGTACCCTAATTTCGAGAGCAAAATTTCATAAGAAGGGAGGTTGTAAGACCTCAAATTTTTATAAATAAAGATGAATTTTCTATAAATATTATTTTGAATATTATGGAATAAATTTGATATAATGTTATAGTTGTGGGTAATATTTATAAATTTTTCAAAGTAAGCAAGTTGTTATAAAATATTCGTTTGGTGGGGAATATTCTTTTTGTCGAGGAATATTAGATGACGACTACTCAATCATTAAGTGGACCTCCTAACGGAAGTATTGTCGTAGTTGTAAAACGACAAAATTATCTTTCTATAAAAAATAACTACGGAGGTGTTACTGTTAAACCCATTGAACTACCCGGTAGTAAAGAAATACGATGAATGGCGTGAGTTGTATAAGTAAGACACGGTATTGATTATCGATACTTACGTGAGAAGTCACTTAGCTATACTCAATTATTGCTATGAGAATTCACGATCATATCTCTTATATTATTGATTCATTATTGTCACACAAAGATCATCCTCAGATAATATGTTATATTATTAATTGAGACGACAAGTTATAAATGATTAATAATTGTTGAAAGATTAAATATGTGTTGATTAAAAAATAAAATGATTTGTGGTAATATTTATTCAATCCTTGATGTATATAAAGAGTACATTATGAGGCGTTTGTGGTAAGTTTGATTATTTTATGGGGGCCTATATGTCATCATCTAAGAGTCTCTTCAATAATAGTATTTACCTTTGTGAATAGTAATTACCTTTGTGAATAGTAATTACCTTCGTCAATAGTATTTACCTTTGTGAATAGTAATTACCTTTGTGAATAGTAATTACCTTCGTCAATAGTATTTACCTTCGTCAATAGTAATTACCTTTGTGAATAGTAATTACATTAAATCAATAGTATTTACCTTCAATAATAGTATTTACCTTCACGTCGATAGTAATTACCTTCTTGATAGTAATTACCTTAAATCAATAGTAATTATCTTCGTCAATAGTAATTACCCCTTCGCAAATAGTAGTTGTCCCTCAATATTACCAAGAGTTAAGCTCGCTCTTGATTGTTCCAAGGGTTAATTACCCTTCACAAATAGTAGTTGTCTCTTGATATTACCAAGAGTCATTTTGACCCTTCGTTAAGACCAAGATCCACCCTCGGTTTTTTCTATAAATAGAAAGCTCATTCCTTCATTATTTCTTACGAATTCATTGAAACTCTGTAGAGAGAAACTATAGAGAGTTAAAGAAGAAAAGATTCTCGCTACTTCACTTTTCTAATATTAGGTTCTTCTAAGGTAAGAGATATTATTTCTTTGTGCCGTAAGGGGTGTTATTCTTTCTTATTCATGAAGAGAACTTCATTATTTCATTCTTTATTATTCTCATTGGAATAACTTTGATATCTGTGGCATACCCTATACTTGGTGAAATCCTCCGTTATTCCATTCTTTATTATTACATTGGAATAACTCAGATACGCTGGATACCCTATACATAATCTGATAACGTGGTTTACCCTATACTTGGTGACATTCTTCTATTATTCATTGGAACATCCTATCATGTGTTTTTTAGGACTGGTTCCGTCTATTATTATTACATTGTTGAACATCCTGCTCGTGTGTTTTACAGGACTCGGGTAAAATCTTTATCATTCTCATTGGAATATCCTATACATGTGTTTTACAAGGATCTAGTTCCATCTTTATTATTCTGTTGGAACATCCCGCTTGTGAATTTCACCGACACAGTTATTATTATTATTCTGTTGGAATAATACGTCTACATGCAATCCGCATGCATGGTGATTTCCTTTGTTATTCCATTCTTTATTATACCCAGTTGGTTAAAACTTTGACTTCTATAATCCATGAAATTAGTAGAATATTCTTGATATTTGCGTTTCATCCGAGATCTTTTCATGGAAATATTCTTACGATCATTCTTGAATTTTACTCTACAAAGCGATTATCATGTTGACAATTTGGACGTTATTAGTTCTGAATAAATTAATTCGTGAACTTGTTTTATTGAATTATTATATCATTGTCATCATCCTCATGTCATATTATGTTATCTTCGCTTACGTGCATAGATGAACTTAGTATGATTATGACGAGGATCATTCTAAGTATAATCATGGCTTGTTATAAATGATGTGATAAAAAGTTCTCGATTATTCGTAATGCGTTGATGGATAGTTTTTGGTATGATTATGACGAGGTGGTGATTAGAGTATAGTCATGACCATTGATAATTTGATGAAAATCCTTGACCGTGTGATGCGAGGGATGATTAGATATTGTGGTTTATTCATTAAACTGAGTCTTAGTGATAAAAATTTATGAAAACCTTTTAAAACCTAAAAGATAGTAGACTTTATTTTCTACTTGACTCTTTTAATGGATCAGATATTCCATGCAGATTAAACCTGGTTGTTTATTGTATTTTATCGGTTTAACATTGTTGAAGACTATTGATAATTTATTCGTTGACGCCCAAAATAGGTATACATCACCCATTCCGAGTTGTCAATACATGATACGTAAAACAACTACAACTTTATTATTACAACAAAGAAGCTGTGAGTTTAAATACAAATATTATCTTACAAGACAATATCTATACTCAAAGAAATCCTCTTCACATTTATTGATACATTATTTTACAAAATGGTGAGGACTACTAAACAACTCTCTCTAGAACCTTCATTCCATACCCCGACTGCAGTCTCTCATTATATTCTCGTGATCCCGAGAAAATGGAACAAAAAGAAAAGGTGAGCTCAACTAGCTCAAGAAAGAATATTATGACTAAGATAATATACAACAAATTACCGTTAGTCTTCAACATGGAAAAATCTAATAGAATACAATAGACAACAAATTTTAAATCAATATTCGCAACGGAAATAATAATTCATTAGAAGAGTTAAGTAGAGAATGCAAACTACTATCTTCCATGTATGAATTTAAAAGTTCATCGTCTATCTTTTATCCCTGTAACATCAATCAATATATATCTGGAATCACATATTCATCTTTGCACTACAGGCCAAAGATATTCATCAGTTGGTCATGTTCATCTAAACACCTGTTCATCTTTGCACTACAGGCCAAAGATATTCTTCAGAAATCATTCATCTTTGCACTACAGGCCAAAGATATTCAATAATATCATCATTTAAGACTGAGGATGATGAAAAATATTTTTAAAGAAACGAATCCAGTGAAATAAAATGACAAGGATTAAGGATTAAGGATTCGTACTTTGTTTTATCCATATTCAAAAGATACCTCAAAAATAACCATAGTGGTGTAAAATTCAAGAATGATCAAAACATGGATACAATCAAAGCTAGTATCCAGAATAGATATTTTGGACAAAAAGAAGAAATTTTATTTTTTTCAATTGAAAGTCAGATATCGTGAATAAGGCCAGTATACATGAATAAGAATCTCCATAACCAAAAGATAAAAATTCCACAAAAACATCTTCACGCTTCATGAATAGTACTTGTGAATAGTAATCGTGAATAGTAACTCATGAATAGTAACTTCGTGAATAGTAACTCATGAATAGTTACCCATATGAAAAAGTTCCAAATTTGATAAAAGTTTCAACCAATATTTCAAAGATAATGATATGAAGAAATAATATCATTTGAGAAGAAAATAACATCCCTTACCTCGAAAGATCAAGACTTTTAATTAAACACAGGATATAAGCTATGACTTGGACTTGCACCAGATATAGCAATACTCAAAGTATACTCAAAATACTCACAAGAATACGCTCGATAATATAGAGAGAAAACTTGGAGTTTACGGTATGATTTTCAATTTAACCCAAGCACCTATTTATAGGAAATTGTTTAGAACAAAAGCGAGAAAATTTAATAAATTAATAATATAATTATATAAATTTTCTACACATACCTAGAATCGATTTGACCATAAAACACATGCCACATTCTAGAAAAAGTAAGAAAAACGTTTTTCTAATTTTAAATATTTTAAACTTCAAAAAATCAATTATAGGAAATTCAATTCTCTACAACTTCAGAAGAAAGGTTTTCCAAATTCCAAATAGAAATCGAAAGAAATCCACAAACCAGGCGATTTTATTGTGCTATAATCAAATTTCGATCAATAAATGGGGTCCACCACATGTCATGTTTAACATGTTTTAAACATTTATTGCAACAAAAATACTCTTCCTTCTCGTATACTCATATATCCCACATTAGATTTGTAAAAATATCACCATTATTATATTATTAACATATAATAATATATTTAAATGAATTATTTTATCAGAAAAAGATAAAATTTCAATTTTCAACAATTGTCACAATAAAATTTTCTCCATCTATATCCACATAAAATCAATATTTTTCTCATCATATGAATCAATAATTAATTATTCACAAATAATATTACGAATCACAATATTGATAACAACAGGCGGTTCCCAAGAAAGAGGGGCTTCCAATAAATTTCTTCTTCTTCTGGCCTTGCAATTAGGTGACCAAACCTCTCCTTGATGTAACTTTCTAGACATTGCCAAAAATGTTATCTAATAATATTATTCGGATAATATGAATTATTGCTTCGATAATGAAAAATCTTGTGTAATGACAATTATTGAAACAACAAAGAATATAAAATATCAACGCAGCAATTATTAACTCAATAAAATCTTTGAAGCATAATTTCATCGTAACCATTATTGAGTAGTAGCTGCCTTCACGTAAGAATCAATAATTAAGGTAATCTGGGTGTATTTCTTTGTGTTTTAACCAACTAGGGTATTTTAATGATACTTAATCTCAGAATAACTACGTAGATTATTTTTAAACAACTTATATTTGTCGTTTTCTTCATCCAATCGCTTTCAGTTATGGGGCCCACATATGGTCATTATTGCGTCGTATACGAATATTCCCGACAAAGATCATTTAATATTTCAAGACTAAACGAATATATTAAACAACAATGAATATTTTATAACCACTGCTTATTTTGAAATATTTATATTTTTTACCTCTAATCTATCCACATTAATCAAATCAACTCTTACTATTTCAAAATAATAAATAAAGAAAATTAAATTTCATTAATAATAAGTTGGGGTCTTATATTATTACGCATTATCTTAGTTATAATATTTCTTACTTTGCTATTGATTTGAATTTCACTCTTTCTTTCACCGCTTTCTCTTGAAATGAGAATATAAATTTGGGACGAGTCGGGGAAAAGAGTGATGGTCCCAAGATAAGATTAGTAGTCCTCATTATTACATTAAATAGTGTGACAATAAATGTAATGAGGACTCCTTGAGTATGGATATTGTCTAAATGACAATATTCCTATTAGAACTCTCGATTTATGTATTGTTGTATGTTACTACGCATGGATGTATAATTAAGTTTGTATTTGAATTTATGTATTAGTATAAGTGACGACCTAAGATGGGTGACGTATACCTAATTTTGGGGGCGTCACAACTATGGTGTGTATTTCATTAGTTTTACCGATTTTATTGATATTTTTATTTTGTAGGTACATGTGATGAATCTTTGATTCGATGACATTTTAAAATATTTTTCTTTATCTTTTGTAAATTTTTATAATTTTAATAAAATTAATTAGTTGATAATTTATTTATTTTTTTATTTAATTTGTATAAAAGGGTATACTTAGAAAATTTTATCCTGAACCTTAAAAAACCTAGTACCGGCTCTGATTATTATTATTTGACAAATGAGACCTTTTTTTTCAGGAAAAAAAACATATGACGTATTTGTTAATCATTTCATTCATAATGGATACCATGCATCTAGAAGCAGGTTGGCCAGTCTGATGACGACAGACTTGTATGTCATTTAGTTCAAGGATACTAATAAATTATTAATTATGCCGCTAATTTAATAAGTTAGAGATATTAACATGGAAATTTTATTTTATTTTATTTTTTATGTTGTGATTTGGCATTTTATTTATTTCAAAGTTAGTTGGCCAATCGACTGCTGCTGTGGGCAATAACAAACAAGTTGAACATGATCATAACAAACTTGGCTATTTATTTAATTTCTCCTTTTTTAAATGATACATATGATGAACTAAAAAATTATAAAATAAGTGCCAAATTCTATTCTCATCAAAAAAAGAAAACTATTATTATTATACACTATATATGTTAAGGTTTAAAAACAAAAAATTAAAGATTTGATAAAAAAATACCTGAAGAATCTTATTTTCTCTTCTCCACTACATACAAATACAAATACAAATACAATACGAGTATATATAATAGAGAATAATGGTCATACACAGTTGTATATGTTTTATTTGTGCATATTCTGTCAAAATTATGTCGTTTTGACATATTTGTTTTTAATTTCTGATTTGGGAGAAGAGCAACTTTTTTAAAAAAATAATAAATAAATATGTCAAAATAACGTAATTTTGACAGACCGTACACGAATAAAATATATACAGTTGTTTATGATCATATTGCCCTATATATAATATCATTCACAAAGAAATTTAAAAATATTAATTATATTCTTCTTATTTTATTTTAATTTTTATATAAGTGGTTTTAGGTTTTGACAGACGCACGCACTCACCAAGACGCGTCCAATATCTTCAGATATTCAACAAATCAACACTAAAAGTTTCGGACTACCGACCAGTCGAGGATAGCTTCGCGTGAGAGTCAAGATCTGAGCGATTACTGAGGTTAACAAATGGAGAAAAATATTATCTAGTGTCGAGAGAGATAGAATAAAATTCTAATGAAAAAATGTATGTGTTACTTTACTCTCTTATGTGATCTTAGCCCCCATGCATACTCCCTTATCCAGGTTTCGTGTGCCACCCACCACCTCCCACGACACCTTTTTCCCTTACTTGGGTCACTTGACGGTAGAAAAGTAAGCGATCTACTTTCACCCCCTCATCTTTGTTTGCCATAGCCGGAATCATTCCGAGTCTCATCCTCATTAATGCCATGCAAGAAAAAGTGGCGGACATAATAGTCAAACGTCATTTGGCATAATGATTCTTTGGTCGAAATTGGGATTAAGTGATAATTTGTATAATGGGCGATATAATGACTAGGCCCGAATAATAAGAATGACCCAGTGACCGGATCCAACCATGACTTAACATAACATGATCGAGGAGGGCCCGATAATTTATTGATAAAGAAAGGATTATGGCCCTGACATTACCCCTAGTCTTATATTAAGCGAGTGTTTAATGAAAGACTATAAGCGATATAGGCCGGGGCGTAACCATCTATAAAAATCATAAGAGATCCGAGTGAAACTTGCGAAGCCCAAATTGTCATCAGTCTGAGTAGAAACCCGATAGATGCAAGCCCACGAAAGTGAAGATATTTAGGTCTAAAAGCAGATGAAACCCTTCCCATTCATCATCATTGCGATTGAATTAAATGTACGCCCTTAATTACAAGGTACATTTGTCGATTATAAAAGGTAAACTTTACCAATTTCAGCGGTTTTACTGCTAATTCAAAATTTGAACCTTAGAGCTTTTGTTTTCTCTGCAAATTTCTTCCTCTACTTCACAAAATCGAAACAATGGTATGAAACCTCTAACGAGAACTCTCCTGCGTGCGACTCCATCGACATCGTTTCTCCCAATTCAAACCCTAACAAGAGGGTTCAAGCTCCAACCCTCAATCATCCACCATGGGGAAACCTCTCCGACTTCTTCTATTTACGACTTCTTCAAAGGCGAGAACAATTTCCTAATGCTGACATCCGTTCTTGGTCTACGAATCGGAAATTTGCATGCTCGAGTGAGAGTCGTTATCGATTTCGATATGTATCTGATAAGGGCCCTACTCTGAAAAGCGTATGTATCAGCGACCGGACGGTTGGGTCGCCATCTGCAGTCACTCTTACGGAGAAGGAGTTCGCCTTCCTCTTCGTGTTTTCATCATTACCCTTTTAGGGTTTATAGGAGTGGGCTCGCGTGACTAGTGCCCAACTCCTACATCCACATCTTGGCATTCATTGCCTTACGCCACGAACTTGGGATTACTCCTCTGTTGACATCTTCTTCACCCTCTTCTCTCTTTGGTAGGTCTCGAGAAGCGAGGGCTTGAAAGTGTTGAGTAAGCAATCTCCTCGACCCAACACTAGGTTCGAGAGGAGACCTTTGATGAACACTCCTTTCGGCCAACAAAGGTTGGCATGAGAAGTGGTTTTTCATCACAGACTGAGATTTCTTCCCTTCGGTGGACCACCTCGACCAAGTCTCTGCGACGGAGATATATCAGAAGAGCGGGTGAGGAGATGGCGGACTTCTTGAGGAAAATTCCTCGAAAGAATGGAGTTTTACTACGACCAAACAAGCTTGGTTATATAACCACAAATGTAAGTTTTGATTAATTACGCAATATAATTTACGAAATTTGTATAAGTGATACATATTACGATGTGTGGTTTTTGCGGTATCTACGATCAAAGCAGAGCTTCTACGGAGGTGAGAGACACGGAAGATTTTTGGCGGGGAAAATCTTGATCTGAGTGAAGAGCACACCGTGAAGGATCTTTGAGTTAACCCTCCTCTTGTCGATCCTCAACTTCTTCCCTTGGTAGCGAACCTCGAGCGCGAACCCAATATTCGAAGAAAACCTTAGACCTCGTAGAAGAAAAAGATCCGCCAAACGAACCAAAATCACCTGATCGAAACAAACCACGAGAGTGATCACGAAAGCAGTCCACAAGCAACCCCCAAACAACCTCCTCAACTAATCCCAATCCTCCGACCTCCGAACCTATCCGGTGAGGAGAAGCCTTCTCGATATTCCTTTGCACGATCGGGCCAAGGTCCTTCGTGTAAAGAAAATAAGAACTAAAATAACTCCTTTGATTGTAGAAGAGCTTGAGTCCCTACTCTCTTGGTTGTCACTCCTCAATCATATCCACGAAACCCACATTCACGATAATGAACCAATAGAACCAACCCACACGCCTTCAGAAAAAAAAACTGACCATCGGACATTCACCCTGGTGCATCTCACATTCCTCGCTTGACTCTGAGCATACTTTGCGATCTCCTTCTCGAAACCATACACGTAGACCCTCACCTCTTCGCGAAGAACCTCCACCTTCCCAACAAGAGAACAAACCAAGAGATTGATCGGGAAGCCATGGCTTCTCCAACAATGTGGCCCCAGACTTCGATGCTCATTTTCCATTCCAAGCTATTCAACACTTTTGTTCGTGAAACAAGCGATCATCGGTTGGGAATAGTTCGAATGGAGATCTACTTAGTGAAGGCATGAGCTACTTGGCGAAAATAAGCAGTATCTTCTTTATTTACGAATTTATCTGCATACTTGTATATCGGCCGATCAAATAGTATTGAAAATACGAGGCCAATCACGGTGTTGGACGTCTTCGTCGAGGTCTCGAAAGTGAAGCGAAGAAGAGATCTTGAGGAAGGAAAATGCCGTCTTTGAAGTCTGCTTTGGCGAAAGAGAAAACTCAGCGTGAATGCCTTCTCCATACAAATGAAGGTCTTCAAAAAAGAGTTAGCCCAAGCCAAAGGAGATGTGAAGGCCTCGAGGAAGAATTGAAGTCGACAAAGCACTGTACGAGGAGATCGTGAAAATGAGCGTTGACTTGGTTCGGAGGCGAGATAAGGATGGAAAAGATCGAGGAGCTAAAGGCGATGCAAAGATCTTGACCAAGACCATCCATAAGTTGGAAGCGTGCGGAAAATCGTCACATGAGTGGCGGCTCAAACTTGAGGAGAAATCAAGAGAACTCAAGGCTCTTGGGACCTTGGGCCTCCATTCTTAAGCGACCGCCATGAAAACAAATATCACGAAAATCACCGGAACTTCGGGACGAGATCAGCGGAGAAATAATGAAGATATACTCAAGAGTTATGAGCTTTCTTAGAAGTCGTGGCAAGGAGAAGGCTGTCTGCTGACCAATCTGGACCCATCCTTACTCGATTCTTGAGGACGAAGATGGAGTCTGAAGGTGATGTTCTTTGTTTATGTCTTTTACATCTTTAATTTACAACATCTGTAAAAATGGTTGATAGTGTAATTAAATTAAATATTGAATGAAAATGGCTTTATTCCTTATGACTTTGGGTTTATTATACGCGATACTCGATATTTCATTAAGTGAAAAAATGCTGACCCCCCCTTTAAATTTGAACACAGGCATTAGGTAACAACTAAACATGCCATTATAACGGATGAAGTGTAAGAATGAAACTTTACGAACTCAACACTTAGAAAAATTTTAGGTAATAAAGTAAAGAATACTTATTAATTCTAGAAGTGTGAGACATATCTCGCTTCGTTAGGAATTTGTTACCCCTAAAGGCTAACAAAACCTAAAAAGATGACATTTACTACCACGAAGAGCGACAAAGTCTAAAGGATGACACTTGCCTACCAAGAAGGGCTGACAAGGTCTAAGTGTTGACAATTGCCTACCACGTAGGGCACGACAACGTCTTAAAGATGACACTTACCTACCCACGAGGGGGGCTGACAAGGTCTAAGTGACCACTGTAGAAAGAGGTCGCCATCGAATGGCGGTGAGTCCAGTCCGAACCTCCCAACACCAATGGCGTTTGCCTACCACGAAGGGCGACAAACTCATAAGGACCACCACTTGAAAAAGGCGCCATCGAATGGCCGGTGAGTCCACCGAACCTCCCAACACCAATGGCGTTTGCCTACCACGAAGGGCACGACAAACTCATAAGGACCACTAGAAAAATTTGCCATCGAATGGCCCGGTGAGTCCACCGAACCTCCAACACCAATGGCGTTTGCCTACCACGAAGGGCACGACAAACTCATAAGGACCACCTAGAAAAAAAGGCGCCATCGAATGGCCAGTGAGTCCACCCGAACCTCCCAACACCAATGACGTTTTACTACCACAAAGGGGCGACAAACTCATAAGGACCACACCACCTAGAAAAAGGCCGCCATCGAATGGCCAAATGAGTCCACCGAACCTCCTAACCCGGTCGATCAATGAATGAAGACAAAATTTGTTCGAGAAAAAGGAACTTTTATTGATGATGACATAAATATTCTGACCTTCCCGTATACATACATCATTTTCTTTGAAAGTATTTTTAAGCACTTGATGCGTGCAAGTATTCTTAATTCTTGACCCATCTAATGCTTTGATCGATAAGTTCCGGCTTGACGCCGGTTATTTTCATCGGTCCTTCCAGGTTTGGCATCGACTTTCCTATATTACGAGGTGTAGATGCTTGGCTTCTCGAGGACAAAATCTCCCACCTCGAACCTTGACATTTTACTCTCCTTATTATAATGTTTAGCCACTCTTGATTGATAAAGTACTTGACTGATTAAATTTGTTTCTCTTACTTCTTCAAGTAAATCAAGGTTGGCCTTAAGCCCTTCCTCATTATAAATTTCTACGAATTGGTGACAGAAATTTGGGAGATCAATTTCAAGCTGGAACTAAGGCATCGATTACCATAAGCCAATCTAAAGGGTGAATCTCTGTTGTAGTCCTTGGAGTAGTTCGATAAGCCTGACACGCTAAGTAGCTCCTCGGCCATCGCCCTTGGCTTCATTCAATCTCTACGCTTGATCCCATTCAATGACGTTACATTGGTCACTTCAACTTGTCCATTTGGTTGTGGATGAGCTCTCTTGAGGTCTTTCTGTGTTGAATCCCTAGTTCTTTCAAGAATGCCTCAAATTTCGATCCCACAAACTGGCGTCCGTTGTCCGATACCAACACCTTAGGAATCCCGAAGCGAAACACCACAGACTCCTTTATAAACTTTAGGCATTCCTTTTCCGTTATTGACCGAAGTGGTTTTGCCTCCACCCACTTAGTCATATAATCAATAGCAACTATGACGAAGCTGACCTGACCTTTAGCTTTCGGTAATGGACCCAGTATATCAACCCCCCAGACAGCGAAGGGTATAGGAGATAAGATCGAGTATAGCTCTTCTGGTGGCTGATGTGGGATCGGACTGTTTAGTTGACATTTCTCGCACTTCTTGACGTACTCAGTTGCTTCTTTAAAGATGGTAGGCCAATAGTACCCCTGGCGAAGTACCTTATAGGCTAATGACTTAGCTGCCATATGGTCACCACAAATACCTTCATGTACTTCCCGAGAAGCATAGTCGACGGATGGAGTCAAGCATTTCAATAGTGGAGATGAAAGCTCTTGAACGGATCTCCATCAATCGAACAAAATTAGCACTTTTATACTTAACTTTTTTTGGCGAGCATCCGTCCAGAAGGTAAGGCGCCATCGCGGATACTCTATATATGGAGTCGACCCGGTGATTGGTTTGATCGATGCACACATCTGGAGATTCATAATGAACCTTTGGGATGTTGTAAAGTTTGTAAATAAACCGACCCATCAAAGGCGTTAACATCCGTAGTGGCTAATTTGGAGAATGCATCGGCAATTGAATTGTTATTACGCTCGATCCTTGAAACTCATAAGATTGGAAATCTTGAAGTTGCTCCTTGATTACATTAGATATTGGATCATTTTTGGGCCTCGAGCTTCGTATTCCCGAGAAAGTTGCTTAACGATTAAGCGAGAATCACTAAAGATGATTATTCTTTGCACTTCAAGACTCTTTTGCCAATAGTAAACCTGCAAGTACCGCCATATTAAACCGTTGTTTGTCGCTTGAGCTGAAATCGATGGCTTGTTGTACCTTGAATCCCTCCGGACTCGTCGAATAATAACACTCGCTCAGCGGCGTCAGGTGGTAGAAGACCCATCTGCATCTGCATCTGGCGTCCACGAACTACGCCTGGCTGAAGAAGCGCAAGCTAACGTGTCCGATCCTTGACCACTGCTACAACTTCATCATCGACTTGAAAGCGAGCATTCAACAACAAAATCGGCCGAGGCTTGTCCTTTGATGGCGATTCGGGATGATATTCAATGAAAAATTGTGACAACTCCATCGTCCATGCAGCTAATCTCCCCGATACCTCAGGTTTGCCCATAATCTTCTTTAAAGGCTGATCTGTATATACTATTACCAATCTACCCTGGAAGTATTGTCTAAGTTTTCGACTACTAGTTATTAAAGCGAAAGCAAACTTTTCAATATTGGTACCTTGTTTGACATCCGAAGGACATGGCTTACATAATAAACCGGGTCTTTGCTTACCCCTGACTTCACGCACCAAAAGCGCTCCCCTACGCGATGAACTAGGCTGCTAAGTACAAATATAAAGGTTCGGAGGAGGCGGGCTTCACCAACAAAAGCGTAGAAGATAAATAGGACTTGATACTCACGAAAGGCGTCTTCACGCTCTCGAAGTCCATTGAAGCGTCTTTGCATTCTTGACCCTTTCGATGTATCAAAGAGCGGTGAGACATCTTTCCGCCGACTTGGACATGAACCTCTTAAAACTACGCAATCCTTCCGGTCGGGACGTTGAACATCTTTAAATGGTGAGGAGTCTTCATATTCGATGTCGCTTGAATCTTCGAGGATTGGCCGATTCTCTCTCGGTGACAAGATATCGAAATTTGCGACTCCTGAGCCAGAAGGTGCATTTAGTGGGATTGATCTCAAATTGTGTTGTGAATTATGCGAAAACATTCTTCCAAATCATCCGGATGTTTATGTACCAACATACTTTTTTAACAATCATATCGTCTACATACACTTCCATATTCTACCCGGTGATATCGAAAACATGGTTCATCATTCTACGATATGTGGCTCGGCATTGATGGTAGAAGGTCATTTTCTTATAAGCATATATCGAGCGATGCGTAATGAGCGCCGTCTTGGTATATCTTCTTCTACATGGAAATTTGATGGTAACGGAGAATGCATCCATGAAACTTAATAAAGCATCCCCCGAAGTGGCATCGATTAGTTGGTCGATGGGGGTGAGGGTAGAAATCGCCGGACAAGCCTTATTTAAATCGGTATAGTCGATGCGGACTCGCCATTTACCATTTTGCTTACGTACCGGCACCACATTTGCCATCCGCTGCGGGTAGTCGATCTCAAAGATGAAATCTGCTGCTAGCATGATTTTCTGATCTCTTCATCAATTATTATTTGGCGTTCGGTGCGAAAATCCTCCTCTTCTGTCGGATTTGGCTTCTTGACGGGTCTACCTCGGTAGATGCTCAAGCAATATCCTGCTTACCCCGGCATATCACGAGGCTCCCGGCAAAAATATCAACATAGCTTTGCAAGAGCTCCGTGAGGTTCGTCCGGGAGAGGTTCGGCGGAATCGCGAACCTATTTTCATAGTTTTGTTTGCTTTGCGGGATGAGCTCTATCTCTCTCTTTTTTCTTGGTGGCATGACCGATGGTTGAGAACTACTTTACGTGAAAGGTTCGATCTCTATTGCCATAGCATGCTTACGCTTTGATATTCCCACTCAAAGTGATCACGGCATTTCTATAACATCTTACGGCGGATCAAATCCCCCTTCACCTCATGACCCCATGGTAGTAGGAAATTTAATTTTGAAATGAGGAATAGAGGTCGCGACTTGAAAGCAATTAAAGCGAGCCTTCCCAAAATAGCATTATAAGCGAGAATCTACATTTACAACATAAAATTTGCAAATAATTTCTACTGTTGAAACATTAGAAGATATTTGGCGGTTCAATAGTTCAACCACCTTAGCAGGGTCATTACTAAAACCATATAAAGGAGCTTCTGTCCCTGACTCCATCTTTCGCCCATCTAAGTGCATTCTACGATAAGCGTGGGCATCTGAGAATATCTGAAGACCCATTATCCACCATCATCCAGTTTATATCTCTAGAACCCACGCATGCGGTCGAACACCAATGATCCCTCGTGCGGTTCGATAATTTCCGAAGGTAGTCTTCATCGATAAAAGAGATTTAGAACCGGATAAGAGGTCTGTCGGTCTTGGGAGGTACACCCTTTGTCGTGGCCGAAGAATCAAGTAGCCGGCGCTTCTTTCCAACGAGTTTGCCAGAAGTACCCCCAGTGATGACATCTACCACATGCCTTGCAGGCCGTTCGGGAGCGGGTAACACTTGTTGAACTGGTTGAGCTACGGGAACAGGCCCTCTGTCCTGCTGTTGATTGGTTCTGGCAGCCACATACTGAATCAAAGCTCCGCCTTGTACCTTCCTTTCAATAAAGTCTTTCAAACTAGCACAATCGTTTGTATCATGACCCGAAGCTTGATGATAATCACAATACTTACGAGAATTCCCTTTTCCAGGCTTAATGTTATCTCGAGGTGGTTCGAAAATAGGTTGGTTCTTAATTTGATCCAAGATAATGATTACCATGCGTATTAAGTGTTGTGTATACGTTCTATTCACTTTCGTTGTCTTTGGGCGGAATGACGTCCTCCCACCCCTGTCTCCAATTATTAAACTTTTTCGATCCGCCCTCATAGCGGTCTTTATTACCCTCATTCTTTCTCGATCTTTATCGATTACATCCGTCTGTCTCCTTAAGGCGATGCAGGCGGGGCGTTTAAAACATCCATAGCTTCCTCTACCACGATATAACCTTGACTTTGTCAAAGGCCTCGTGCAAGACTCTTGGGTGATGAAACATCAACTTCTTCACTAACTTTTACGATTTAACTAGATCTAACCCATTACGAAACAATCCAGCGGCTTGTAGATCATTCAAGTCGTCACACAGCCCTCTTGCTTCACGGAATCTCTTCACATATTGGCCCAAAGACTCATTCGAAAACTGTCGAACCTGAGCCAATGAACCAGTTGGTTTTCCCCTTCTTTTGTTGCTTCCAAAGCGAGCATGAAATTTACTGCACATGTCTGCCCAAGATGAAATTGAATTTGAGGGCAAAGTCCTCATCCACTGCCGGGCATCCTTTCTAAGTGTTGTGACGAAAGTATGACACTTAGCAGCATCGCTAAAGTCATAATAATCCATCAGTCGGTCGAACGCCTGACTGTGGTCATAGGGATCCCCTGATCCATCATAACTCTCCATATGGGGTAACTTCTTGGTGAATTGACTTTTTCTCTAAGAATTTCCATGGAAAAAGGGATTCCTTCTTTCAGAAGTGTCCGCCGTCTTTCGTACTTGATGAGTTGCTTAGAAGTTCTTTTAACTCTTTAACCAAATAATCTACTCCTTACGGTTGAGGCGATGCTTCCTTTTAGATGATTCCTTTCTCTATGATAGGTAGGCCAGGTTTCTTACAATGAACCTTGACTCTAGAAGGGCTTCTTCGGTGTGAGAGTGTCTCTGAGGCGGTGTACCCTCGGTAGACTCTCGGGAGTACAATCTCTAGATATGCTTCGTCTTTGTGCTTTAAGGAGCACTTTGAGGCGAGAATGTCTGCAACAATAAGGGCTCTCTTTGTGGTTTTGAGAGTACGATCCTGGGCCGACCTCTTCGTTCCCTCAGGCCCTGCTCCTTAGAATCGGCGGGGTGATGTACCCTCCTCGATCTTTGAGGAGTAGGGCTTGAGGATCTTCTTCTTTCTCGATTTGGCCTCGAGACTCTCGTCTGAATGAGCAGGTTCTTTTCGCCCGGTGTCCTTGCTCTTGGTTGATTATAAGCGAGTTCTTCATCTCTCAACTCATCATTCGGGCCATCTGTTCAATATATATCCTGTCGTTGCTTCACAAGTACCTCCATAGCTTTATCCGCTTCATCGGCCATCTTGGCTAGTCGTGAAACCTTTTCATCTTGGTCTTCTCGGATTATCGAGTTCTAGGCGAAGTGCCTCTACTCGTTCCGGCCAGTGGCGGATGCTTTATCGATGAGGGTAGACTAACCTCGTTTAACCTTACCCATCTTCTTGATTGAAAATCTTGAGGGGATCGTTTGAACTTTGTGCTTGCATGAACACTTATTAGGTCCCAAGCGATCCTTATGATTTTCGGGGTGTCGATTCACTTTGGCGACCCTCAGGCGCCCTTCGAGTGTAGGTGTGTTACTCTTCACCATGAATATTGGCGTAGAAACAAACCACGGTTTGTGATTGAAAAATATTCGAGGACACTAGAACTCGACCCTCCTTCTGGCGCTTGATGTTAACGCCGGGATCTTTCTCCACGTCCCAATCACCAAGACGCGTCCAATATCTGCTTGCAGTTCAACAAGTCGACACCAAAAGCAGCGGCTGACCGTCGAGGATAGCTCGGCGTGAGAGTCGGTCTGGCGATCACTGAGGATAACAATGGAGAAAAATATTATCTAGTGTGCGAGAGAGATAGAATAAAAATTCTAATGAAAAAATGTATATGTTACTTACTCTCTTATGTGATCTTAGCCCACGCATACTCCTTTATCCAGGTTTCTCGTGCACACCCACCACCTCCTCGACACCTTTTTCCCTTACTTTAGGTCATTACTTGGTAGAAAAGTAAGCAGATCTACTTTCACCCTCTCATCTTTGTTTGTTTGCCTGTCATCTCATCCTCATTAATGCCACGCGAAGAAAGTAACGATATAATAGTCGTCATCCTCATTAATGATAATTTGTATAACGACAAAGTGCCAAATAATAAGAACATAATAGATCAACGTCATTTGGCATAATGATTCAATAATTTGGTAAAAGGATTGGGATTAAGTGATAATTTGTATAATCAAAAAATCACAAATATAATGAACTTAATTTTTTTTAACCATATAAGAATAATAAGAATGATGCCGAGTGATTGTGAGGAACCCAAATCATAATTAAGTATTATAAAAGTAACATCACTTAAAAGATTAAGATTAATCTATCTAATTGCTAATCATACTGAATCAAATTGAGAGGATTTTTTCTTTTCTTTTCTCAAAGTCTCCTTTGTAAAAATAATAATTTTATAATAAATATATTATTCATTATTATAATATCAAGAAGAAACGAGAACTTCAAATCACAAAAGTTAAATTAATTAACTCACAAACAAATTTTACTTGTTTAAATTTAAGAAAATTAATGACAACTTTTCCAAAAGTACCCCTCATTACTCTTCCTATTTTTTTGATACTTTAAACTCTTTCTCTCTCCTTATCCCAATAAAACTCTTCTTATTCAATAAAAGATGTAAGGGTATTATAGACAATTGAATACTATATTTAATGATTTCCAATTATTATCTTAATTCTTACGTCCACCTCTAAAACGTCAAATAATTAGGAACGGAGGGAGAATACAAGAATTAAGATAATAATTGGAAAGTATTAAATATAGTACTCAATTGTCTATAATATTCTTAAATCTTTTGTTGGGATATAAAGAATTTTGTTGGGATAAGGAGAGAGAAAGAGTTTAATGAGGGGTAATTTTGAAAAAATTGTCATTAATTCTCCTAAATTTGAATAAACGTCAATTAATTAGAAATAAATAAAAAATTTTAAAACGTTAAATAATTAAGGACGGAGGGAGTATTAATTAAGCTTTACACGGTTTGCCCTTTAGGGGCTGTCATGTGTTAGGTTTGGACATGAACACTGGGTTCCTTCACTGATTGGTTTTAACTTTTAAACTCCATGAGTGTTTGTGTGTATATATATATATATATATATATATATATATATATATATATACACACACACTCATGAATACTCCACTCAGGATCGGTTCTGAGTTTTGAAGGGCCTAAAGCGGACAACAACAAAATGGGCCTTTTTCGAATTGCTATTAAGATAGGCATAAAAAACGAAGAACTTTTACTGAACAAAAGAGCATCAATACAAAAGAATATCAAATATAATAACTGTGATGCCCCCAAAATAGGTATACATCACCTATTCTGAGTTGTCAATACATGGTACAGAAACAACTATAACTTTATTATTACAACAAGAAAGCGTGAGTTTGAATACAAATATTATCTTACAGACAATATCTATACTCAAATAAATCCTCATCACATTTATTGATACATTATTTTATAAAATGGTGAGGACTACTAAACAATCCTTTCTAAACCTTCATTCCATACCCGACTGTACTCGCTTATATTCTCGCCTCACGAGAAAAATGGAACAAAAAGGAAAAGGGTGAGCTCAACTAGCTCAATAAAGAATATTATGACTAAGATAATATACAACAAATTATCGTTAGTCTTCAACGAGGGAAAATCTAATAGAATCTGATAGACAACAAATTTTAAATCAATATTCATAGTGGAAATAATAATTCATTAGAAGAGTTAAGTAGAGAATGCAAACTACTATCTTCTATATATGAATTTAAAAGTTCATCGTCTATCTTTTATCCCTCGTAACATCAATCAATATACATCGAAATCAAATATTCATCTTTGACTTCTGAGCCAAAGATATTCATCGATTGGTCGTATTCATTTAAACACCGCTCATCTTTGCACTACGGGCCAAAGATATTCTTCAAAATCATTCATCTTTGACTTACAAAGCCAAAGATATTTTAAGAAATCATTCATCTTTTTGCATACGGCCAAAGATATTCCATAATATCATCATTTAAGACTGAGGATGATGAAAAATATTTTTTTAAAGAAACGAATCCAGTGAAACAAAATGACAAGGATTAAGGATTAAGGATTCGTACTTGGTTTTATCCACGTCTAAAAATACCTCAAAAATAATCATAGTGGTGTAAAATTCAAGAATGATCAAAACATGGATACACTCAGAGTTAGTATCCAGAATGGATGTTTTAGATTTAAAAGAAGAAATTTTTTTTTTTGAATTGAATAATCAGATATCGTGAATAGTCTGAGTATATCGTGAATAAGATGCCGATATCGTGAATAGTAACTCAGACACCAAAAGATAGAAATTCCATAAAAACATCTTCACGCTTCATGAATAGTACTCGTGAATAGTAACTCGTGAATAAGAACTCATGAATAATAGTAACTTCGTGAATAGTAACTCATGAATAGTAACTCATGAATAGTAACCCGAGCATGAAAAAAGTTCCAAATTTGATAAAACTTGGATCAACATTTCAAAGATAATGATATTGAAGAAATAATATCATTTGAGAAGAAAATAACATCCCTTACCTCGAAAGATCGATCTTCTAATTGAAAAAACAGGATATAGGCTATGACTTGGACTTGCACCAGATAGCAATACTCAAAGTATACTCAAAATACTCACAAGAATATGCTCGATAATATAGAGAGAAAACTTGATTTCTCGGTGTGATTTTCAATTCTAACCTAAGACCCTATTTATAGGAAATTGCTTAGAACACCAAAGCGAAAATTTAATATATTAATAATATTATTTTTCCACATCTTCCTACGCACACCATCAGCTGAAATCAACCACTAACACATGTCCCATAAGTGACAAAAACGTTTTTCATGCAAAACTTACTTAAAACTCCAAAAAAATGATAATCAATTAATCCGGAACTTCAATAATTCATAATAAATAGCCCTTTCATCAGAAAAATTGAATCTCGCGATTTTTATAGGAAATTCAATTCTCTACAACTTTGCAGAAGAAAGTTTTTCCAAATTCCAAATAGAAATTGACCAAGAAATCCACAAAGCAGTCGATTTTACTGTGCTATAATCAAATTTCGGTCAATAAATGAGGTCCACCAGGACATGTTTAACAAGTTTTAAATATTTATTGCAACAAAAATACTCTTCCTCCTCGTATACTCATATATCCCACATTCGTTGTAAAAATATCATAGTTAATATATTATTATTTAAATGAATTATTTTATCGAAAAAGATAAAATATTAATTTTCAACAATTGTCATTTAAAAATTTTTCCATCTATATCCACATAAAATCAATATTTTCCTCATCATATAAATCAATAATTAATTATTCACAAATAATATTACAGAATCACAATATTGACAACTGTGCGGTTCGAGAAAGAGGGGCTTTCCAATAAGAATTTCTTCTTCATGGTATGATTAGGTGACCAAACCTCTCCTTGTAGCGTAACTTTCTAGACATTGCCAATAATGTTATCTAATAATATTATTCAGGATAATATGAATTATTGCTTCGATAATGAAAAAAATCTTGTGTAATGACAATTATTGAAACAACAACAATATAAAATATCAACGCAACAATTATTAACTCAATAAAATCTTTGAGCAGTAATTATCAGAACCATTATTGAGTAGTGCCTTCTTATTTAAGAATCAATAATTGGTGCAATACTGGTATCATCTTGTTCAATAACGCGTATTAGTGTGTTTTAACCATAGGGTATTCCAACAAGATACTTAATAATAACTACGTAGATTATTTAAAAACAACTTATATTTGTCGTTTTCTTCATCCAATCGCTTTTCAGTTGGGGGCCCACACATGGTTGCTACTGTCAGAATTTAATATTCCCGGAAGCATTGAATATTCCACGACCAAACGAATATTCCCCAACGATAATGAATATTTTATAACCACTTGCTTATTTTGAAATATTTGCGTATTTAACCCTTAACTATCCACATTAATCAAATCAACCCTTACTATTTCAAAATAATAAATAAAGGAAATTCCTTTTTATTTAAAAATTTCGGGGTCTTATAATAACCGACTATTTTAATATTTCTAAAACATCATTTAGATATCACATTATCACTAAGTCAAACAAGTAATCAGTTCAAAAACATCACTTGAATATCATCCTTCTTGCAGTTTTAGCAGCAAAAGTATTAATAATATCCGCACAATCAATCTTATCCGCCATCTCATGTTCAATGGATAGGATGGATAATCCATTCAACCTTTCTTGTGACATAGTTGAGCGGAGAGGTAGTTCTTAATTAGCTTCGACTTGAAAAACTTCTTTCTCAGGAGGTAGTTCTAGAACTCTCCTTTTGTTTCTTACTACCAAAAAATTTATCAAGTGAACCCGCTTGAGATTGAACTAATTCATCCGACTTTTTCTTTCTTTTTCTTTTTTCAGATCCAGACATATACTTTTTAGGAGCCATGGTGAATTAAAATTTAAAAATCTGCAAAATTCCAACATAATCTCGTGATTATCTATAAATTAATTCCAACATGCTTTAATTATTTTTGAATGCTAGTATGCTACTGTGGTTTAATTCCAGATCAATATTTTCGAAATACTCAGAAACTAACATCAGCTTATTCAATCCCCTAAAGAGTTTCAGTTAATTCATATGCCTAAATTTAGCAAATATTAAAATATTTAAAAAAAAAAAACAAAACCATTTGGGCTAAATAACCTAAACTAACACAATTAAGTCTAGAAATCAAAGATTGTTATAAATCCGACCCAATTTACATGTATAATTAGCACACCAATGTTCATATATATTCATTATTCACAGATTCACATATTCATTAGCACACCATTAATGTTCATATTCACCACTTGAGCTTGAGTAGGATTCACAAGCAACCGCAGCTTTTTCGCCATTAATTTCATCAAAACATATCACAATCAAATCCGACTTAATTACAGAGGATATATGTACAATAGATTTATCTTGTGATTATCAAATAATTAATTCCAACATGCTTTAATTATTTCGAAAAAAACCACAGTAGCATACTAGCATTCAAAAATCGACAGTAGCATTCATTCATTCAATACCCAATAGCATTAAAAAAAATTACGGACCAGAGTAGCATAAAAAAATCCAGAGTAGAATAAACAAATCTCTCATAAACAAAACAATTAATTTTAAAACCCTAAAAAATAGAATTAAAACCTGAAATTGAACTATTGAAGGAGACGAAGAGAAGATCAATTGATTATTTGTGTGAAGGAGATGAACTATTTGACATTTGTGTGAACTGAGTCTGTGATTTCTATTAGATCTTCATCTATTATCGTTTGTTGGAGGAGACGAGGAGTAGTAGTAATTCTCTTCTGCTAAACTTCGACCCGCATATCTCGTGAACCTTAGACTTGTTGGCAAATAGGCAAAAATAGACGGACTAATAACCTTGTTAAGTTGGACATCCACAGATACTATCGGACCAATATATTATTTAAAGTACCTAAAAATTTTGAAATTTAAACCCCAAAAAGACTTTGGACTTTAAATTTCATTAACCGATCCTAACTCCACTTTATAACAATACTACCATGAGTATATATATGTCTTTCTTTTTGCTTATTCATATTTAAAAAACTCATCAAGTCGTAACACCCCACCCCACCTCACCTCAACTCAGATATATATTTTTTATAATTTAATTCATTTATTAATAAGAATTTTTTTTTTATTTGAAGGTTTTTGTTAAAAATAAAATAAAATAAAATAAAGAGAAGCCTACCTATCCAATTAGAAGCAATTATATATTATATATATTACCCATATCAAAGAATTTAGAAAAAAAAAAAAATAATTGGTGGATTTGTTTTAAAAAAAAGGTATATGATGTAACAAACAAGTTTGTCTCTACCAAAAATATACAAAATCAGAAGGGAGGGAGGGAGGGAGGGTTCCCTTGTTCATATTCATTCAATTATTTATGTTGATGGAGCAAGCATGATAGAGAAATATATATCAGCCAAAAAGACACTGAACATGAAAGCAAAGCTAAATGAACCAAGTATTGAGTCGAGCTCAATAGATAATACGTACTGATAAGATGATGAATGATGTAATAACTGATTACATATCTTAACCATACGAGGAGGGACTGGGAGGAATAAGCTTAACCCAACATAGGATACTACTGGACTCCAAATAACAGAACAGGACAGGAGAGGACAATCACTGTAACTGAAGCAGAGACGGGGAGGGGTGTCCACTTCTTGCAAACTCTGCAACCTGGGGTAGGCTCCTCAGCCCCTTCAAACTTGAGGCCAATAGACCAGTAATTAAGATTTACCAAGGGAATAACCAACCTGATTATAACTGATTTTTTTTTTGTTGGTTTAAGCAATTTTGGACTCTTACCTCCCCTCCCCTCCCCTCGGATTGTGAAACTCTGGAGTCTGGAGTAACAACCACCTCTTGATGATGAATGGTGATAGTGGTAGTTGATAAAGTTCTTAGTGGGATCCACATTTGTCTATCTCCTCATTCTCAACCGTCCAACGAGCCCAAATCAAAAACTTTGCTTCTTCTCTGCTAGTCTTCCCCCCCCCTCCTCCCCCCACCCCCTCCCCCTCCCCCTCCCTCTTATGTTTTATATATTTAAAAAAAAAGAGAGAAAAATGTGGACTTTATTTTACTCACTCACTATGACATTCTTATAGTAGTAGTATAATATTAGAGATATATTGAGTTACATAAAATTCATGGATGGGTGAGCATCACATCTCGGTCATTCTTTTGCATTATTATTAAGTTAAGTTAAGTTAAGTTAAGTTGTGTTGCACAAAATTTGATGGATTGCTCAAGTAATCAATCAATCCGTTAATCCATCATTTTTTGCATTATCATCAAGTTTTGTTGTTAAACTAAATAAAATAACCACCATCATAATTCCTTTCATTCATCATTCTTTTGCATTATCAGCTTGATCTCATTGTCTTCATTTTAAAAATAGTCTTTTTACGGGGACCGTATCTGCTGACACGACCGACAGGATCGATCCCACTCAAAGGTTTAAAAATGATGATTGTTATTCGGTGTAAATGTTACAATATAAATAACTACACATATGAGAAACTAAAACAAGGATAAAGATAGACTAAGTCTATACATATCTATACAACAACTTAGAGATAATAACTATGTACAACAATTGAGAGATAATAACATAGACTATGTCAACTCTTATCTCCAACATGCCCCCGCAAGACGGACGGTCTGTCTGATAGCCCGATCTTGGATAGTAGAAGATCAAGTCGAGGTCGTGACAGCGGCTTGGTAAGAAAGTCAGCTAGCTGATCACCTGTGGGAACATGAATGACATGAAGTGTACCATTTTGGACTTGTTCTCGAATGAAATAATAAGCAAGAGCCAAGTGTTTCATCTTCGAATGGAACACCGGATTAAGACGAGATGCGCGTGACACTAAGATTGTCACGAGTGAGACCCAGATTTTATCGATAAAGATTTAAATTTTGTTGAAATAATTTTTTAATATTATGGTGTGAATTTGAGATAATATTATAGTTGTGGGTAGTATTTATAAATTTTGCAAAAGTATGCAGTGGTTATATTATATTCGATTGGTGGGGAATATTCGGTTTAGCGAGGGAATATTAAATACAATGACTCAATCATTGGTGGGACCTAATGAAATTATTGTCGGATTGAAAGCGACAAAAAATATTTTATTGAAATAACGGCGGAAGTTTTCTAGTAGTTCTTGTTGAACTACTCGGTAGTAAAAATGCGATGTCGTGTGGTTGCGTAGTAGCGCGGTATTGATTATTGATCTTATGTGAGAAGTCACTCGGTTTGATTCCATTATTGTCGATTAATAATATGAATTATTATAGCGATAATGGCGTTTTATTTTATTAGTATTATTAGCGTAATAAAAGCGAAACATCTTTATATAAAATAGAATACTTTATTAAAGTTATTACATAAATAGAATATATTATATTTTATTATGCATAGTGTTGCGTAGTGTTTTGCGTAGTGTTTTGCATAGTATTGCATAGTGTTTGCATAGTAAAATGTTTTTTATATAAATAGAATATATTATATTTTATTTAAAGATTTTTCTTTAAATATGGATAGTCAGATTAAAGTAAATCAATACTGGATAGTTCATGGATTAATTCTTATGCATTCCATTTTCTATAAATAGAAGCTCATTCCTTCATTATTTTCTTACGAATTCATTGAAACTACAGAGAGAAATTATAGAGAGAAAGCTATAGAGAAAATTATAGAAAAAGAAAGAGAGTGATACTTTACTTCTTCTTCTACTTTTATATTAGGTTCTTTTACGGTAAGGGTGTTATTCTTTTTCTTCTTGAAGAGAACTTACATTATTCCATTCATTATTATTACATTGGAATACTTTTTGTAAAAGTGGCATACCTATACATAACTTTTGTATCTGTGGCGTACCTATACTTGGTGAAATCCTTATGTTATTCCATTGCTTATTTATTACATTTGGAATAACTTTTGTATCTGTGGTTTACCTATACTTGGTGACATTCTTCTATTATTATTATACATTGGAACATCACATGCATGTGTGTTTTACAGGACTGGTTAAAATTTTATTATTATACATTGGAACATCACATGCATGTGTGTTTTTTTAGGACACTGGTTAAAATCTTTATCATTACATTGGAATATCTATCGTGTGTGTTTTACAGGATGCAGTTCCATCTTTATTATTACATTGGAACATCTGTCGGTGTGAATTTCACACGACTGGTTAGTTTATTATTATTATTACATTGGAATAACACATCATCACAATCTGCGCATGCGTGGTGATTTCTTTTGTTATTCCATTCTTTATTATACCCGGTTGGTTAAAACTTTGACTTCTATACTCCATGAAATTAGTAGAATATCCTTGATATTTGCGTTTCATCGATATCTTTTCATGGAAATATTCTTACGATCATTCTTGAATTTTACTCTCTGAAAGCGATATCATGTTGACAATTTGGGCGTTAATAATTCATGGATTAAATAATTCTTGAACTTGTTTTATTGAATTATTATGTCATTGTCATCATCCTCATGTTATATTATGTTATCTTTGGCTTACGTGCGTAGATGAACTTAGTATGATTATGACCGAGGATCATTCGGTATAATCATGACTTGATATAAATGATGTGACAAAAGTCCTCGGTGGCTTTTGTAATGCGATGATGGATAGTTTTTGGTATGATTATGACCGGGGTGATTCGGTATAGTCATGACCATTGATAATTTGATGAAAATCCTTGGCCAGGTAATGCGAGGGGATGATTAGATGTGGTGGTTTATTTATTAAAAGGTGAGTCTCGTGATAAAAATTGATGAAAACCTTTTAAAACCTAAAAGATAGTAGACTTTATTCTCTACTTGACTCTTTTAATGGATTGCTTATTAAGCATTATGATTAAAGCTGGTTGTCTATTGTATTTTATCGGTTTAACCTTTGTTGAAGGCTAATGATAATTTATTACGCATTATCTTAGTCATAATATTTCTTCTTGGGCTAGTTGAGCTCACCCTTTCTTTCCTTTATTCTCTTGAGGAAATGAGAACATAATTTGGAGACGAGTCGGGGAGCAGTAATGGTCGGAGGATAGCATTAGTAGTCCTCACTAATACGTGAAATAGTGTGATAATAGTTGTAATGAGGACTCCTTTTGAGTTTGTATAATATCTAGTAGACAATATTTGTATTCAAACTCACGGTTTATATCGTATTATATGTACCACGACGAGTTATATTAGTAAGTTGTATTTGAATTTATGTACCATGTAAGTGGCGACCCAAGATGGGTGGCGTATACCTAATTTTAGAGGCGTCACGGTTGGTATCGAGCTTAGGGATATGATCCACGGCTAAGATGTGAGATAAGAACTAGGAGGGAGGCGGGAAATTCCTTGCTAGTATGACCTACTAAGTTTATTTGGTATTTAATTGGTCGGTCGAGAGTATAGGGATAATATTTGATATATTAATTAACCCTTTGTTGTGGCGGTGTTTGAAATGGCGGTGTTGATGAGTGAATAAGTTGTGACACCTTTAATCAACTAATCGAGGTTAATGCGATTTCGAGACGAGGAACAAATTAGAGATATCCACGTAGTAAATGAAGAACTAATTTGCACACAGAGCTAGTTGTTGAGTAGCGGTGAAAGTGAAGAAGAGAAGAAGAAGAGGAAGAAGAGGAACACGAGGAGAATTGGTTAGAAGAAATTTATGATCAAAACTTAGAATTACAAAATCGTGTTCGTGAGCTAGAAGAACGAGGTTGAAGAAGCAACAAGCGATCGTGGAACAAAATACAACAATTCAAAATTGGGTTTAAGATATGTGATGTCGAACAAAATCACGCTTTGGCGGGGTGTAAGATATTAAAGTTGGAATCGAGAATTTAAAAATCAAAGATAAACTAAAAGAAGCGAGCGAAGGAGAATAGGCGATGCATGGGTAAAAAATTTAGCGTTGATAGTAGAAAAAGCGTCGATCAATAAAGCAAAATAGATGAAATGGACTTTGCTTTTTGAATGACAATTGGGAGAACCCGACATCGAATTGGAATTACCACATGCATAGCGGTCAACCCGAATTCGATATGGATCGGAGAATAACAAATTCAAATCATGGATGGGAATGTGAAGAAGCACTTAAGGGTGGAATGTACCCTATTCAAACTCGATAATTTAAGCGAGGCGTTTTTTAAGAAAACCCGACGAAGTTATTACGGGTTAGTTAATTATAAATTCTTGCGAAGTCTATACTTTATTCAATACTGGGTTCTACCCATTCTTTTATCTCTCTGCTTGCGTTCAGCGTTTAAATTTGACTCAGAAGAAGTTAGACTTTGACTTATTGGTTGAAACTTCGTTAGTAGGAACCTTCGTTACTCATTTTATTTATTAATCTTGTTGTTTCAAATAAACACTTTCACGTTACTGTCGATCTTATCTCTTTGAAAATACTTGCCTTTGAGGTAATTTTTGAAAGCGATTGATTAACTACTCATTATTCTTTTTGTAAGGTTGTTAGCTTTCATATTTCTAACTAACCAACTTTGTTATCTGAATTCAAAGTAACCAAATCCTAAAGTTAATAAACTTTGTTATATCAAGCCATAAGTAAAAAGAGCCCGATCCTTTCGTTGTTGACTTCCTTGTGTGGAATGCAAAAGCGGACTTTACGTGGCGACATCGTGAATGAAGATGGCAAGTTTATAGGTATCATTGTGAGGTCTTTATCTAGGTTAAGGGATAGAAAGTCGCGAGTTGGTATTAATGTGACGTCTTATCAAGTCTTGGATAGAAGTAGTGATTTTGAATGATATTTCTATCATTAATAAATTTCTTGGCGTATTCTTGAAGATTTCCTAGCCTACCTAGGCGTGAAATCGAATTTTGTATTGACCCGTCTACAAAAACCCATTTCTTAAACCCTCGAATATTTCTTGACTAAAATGAGCAGTTTCGTGGTTTATGATGAAAGTCATAATAAAAGCATTGGAATAATGAAAATCATGGGTATATGAAGTATTAGTAAGTTTTATGATGAGTTATGTTGGTTAGTATGTGAAAACATGAAAGTTTCTTAGAAATCACAAAGAGTTGAAAATCAGATTTTGGTGAAAAGCGTAACATGAAATTCAATTGACCATATCTCTTATTATATTTTGAATTTTTGAATGTGGTCAAGTCCTAGAGTTAGATCTATGAGTTACCTAACTAATCCAAGTGGAATTACTGGAAAAGGTGTTGTAGATTTTTGTGTGGACTGATTTTTTAGCAAAGGAGGCCAAAGCTGTAAATTTGAAAATGCTACTGCCATGAAACTTTAAGGGGCTGTTTCGGCCACTTAAATTATGAGAAAAATTCTGGCCTTTTGGGACATGAAAGTATATGGTATAAAGTACCTCCTGTCCAAAAATGAGCTCATTACGACTTAAAATGAGCAAGTTATGACTATTTCAATATTTAGGTTTTTTAAAAAAAACGCTATATATAGGAGTTCTATAACTCAGATGACCATGAAATTTAAACTAGAAGCTCACGTTAACATGTGTAAGGTCCTGCCAAGATTTGGGAATTTTTGGAGTTAAACTTGAGGTAGCTAATTTCTTAAGGAATTAATTAGAAATTGATTTTTGAAAAATAGTAAATGAATTTTAAAAATTCGAGAAAAATATATTTTCATTATGGGACTATATTATGCTAAATCCCAGAAAAGAAATATTTTTGGGACTGATTTGGTATTTTTCATGAAAATAGTTTAATTCTGAACATATGAGTTAAATATGTTATGTGAAGTAACAAAGTTGAAAATAGGATTTTATGGCTAGAGAATCCTATATAGAGTATATGCATATTTTTTGATGAGGATTTGATAATTGGTGATGATATTTTATGAGTATGGCATTTTTGAATGATTAAATGCATTATATGGTAAAAGCGTAAACAATTGAGATAAATTGTTTATAAATTTAAGAAGTGATTAAAATATTGTTATAATATTAATGATATTAGATTATGAGATTATTAAGTGATTGATAACATGGGGATATTCTTGAATCTGGATAAATTATATTATAAATGTTTAATATTTATCCTTTATCTCATTTGATTGATTCTTTATATCATTATCCTCGTGCTTATATTATGTTTGAAAGTCATACGTGTTTTGTAGTGCATAGATGGACTTGGTATGATTATGACCGAGGTTATTCGGTATAATCATAGCTTAGTAATTGAATACTACGATTATCTTTGGTAGTAGTGCATGGATAATTTGTGGTCGTGATCTTAATGAATACACGATTATCTTTGGTAGTAGTGCATGGATAATTTGTGGTCGTGATCTTAATGAATACACAATTATCTTTGGTAGTAGTGCATGGATAATTTGTGGTCGTGATCTTAATGAATACACAATTATCTTTGGTAGTAGTGCATGGATAATTTGTGGTCGTGATCTTAATGAATACACAATTATCTTTGGTAGTAGTGCTTTGGATAATTTGTGGTGGTGATAATGATTAATGAATACACGATTATCTTTGGTAGTAGTGCATGGATAATTTGTGGTCGTGATATCTTAATGAATACATGATTATCTTTGGTAGTAGTGCATGGATAATTTGTGGTCGTGATCTTAATGAATAACGATTATCTTTGGTAGTTGCATGGATAAGTGTGCATGGATAATTTGTGTGTCGTGATCTTAATGAATACACGATTATCTTTTGGCATGGATAAGTGCATGGATAATTTGTGGTCGTGATCTAATGAAATGGTGATACTTAATGAATATTATCTTTGGTAGTAGTGCATGGATAAAATAATGAATACACGATTATCGTGATTAGGTGATCTTAATGAATACGATTATTAATAATGAATCTTAATGAATACACGATTATCTTTGGTAGTAGTGCATGGATAATTTGTGGTCGTGATCTTAATGAATACACAATTATCTTTGGTAGTAGTGCATGGATAATTTGTGGTCGTAATCTTAATGAATACACGATTATCTTTGGTAGTAGTGCATGGATAATTTGTGGTCGTGATCTTAATGAATATCCTTGGCACGTAGTGCGGGGATGATTCGATGATATGGATTAATTATTGGTGAGTCTCGTGATGAAATATTAATTCATGGATGTGGTAAAAAAAATCGTCTTTGGTAGTAGTGCATTGATAGACTTGGTATGATTATGACCACGGATTATTCGGTATAATCATGTAGTAGTAATTGAAAACACGAATATCCTTAGGCGGTGGTGCATGGATAATTCGTGGTTGTGATCTTATTAAAATTTGAGTCTCGGTATTATTGGTTTCTGATTATATATCTTTGGCTGTAGTGCAAAGATGAATTGTTAATGAAGTGCAAAGATGAATTGTTAATAATGAATATCTTTGTAGGATTGCAAAGATGAATTTAATAATTTTTCAACGATAAAGGTATTCAAGGTATCCTCACCTCTTTATCATATCAGTGCGTACCCTAAATTAGAGGTGAGAAATTCCATAAGGAGGGAGATTGTGAGACCCAGGATTTTATCGATAAAGATTTAAATTTTGTTGAAATAATTTTTTAATATTATGGTGTGAATTTGAGATAATATTATAGTTGTGGGTAGTATTTATAAATTTTGCAAAGTATCACAGTGGTTATATTATATTCGATTGGTGGGGAATATTCGGTTTAGCGGGGAATATTAAATGCAATGGCTCAATCATTGGTGGACCCCCAGCGAAATTATTGTCGGATTGAAAAAGCGACAAAAATATTTTATTGAAATAACGGCGGAAGTTTTTCTAGTAGTTCTTGTTGAACTACTCGGTAGTAAAAAATGCGATGTCGTGTGGTTGCGTAGTGTAGCACGGTATTGATTATTGATGCTTATGTGAGAAGTCACTCGGTTTGATTCCATTATTGTCGATTAATAATATGAATTATTATAGCGATAATGGCGTTTTATTTTATTCGTATTATTAGCGTAATAAAAGCGAAACATCTTTATATAAAATAGAATACTTTATTAAAGTTATTACATAAATAGAATATATTATATTTTATTATGCGTAGTGTTGCGTAGTGTTTTTGCGTAGTGTTTTGCATAGTATTGCATAGTGTTTGCATAGTAAAATGTTTTTATATAAATAGAATATATTATATTTTATTTAAAAGATTTTTCTTTAAATATGGATAGTCGATTAAAGTAAATCAATACGGATAGTTCATGGATTAATTCTTATGCATTCCATTTTCTATAAATAGAAGCTCGTTCCTTCATTATTTTCTTACGAATTCATTGAAACTAGAGAGAAATTATAGAGAAGCTATAGAGAGAAAATTATAGAAAGAAGAAGAGTGAGTATTACCTTACTTCTTTCTTACATATTAGGTTATTTTTTACGGGTAAGGGGTGTTATTCTTTCTTCTTGAAGAGAACTTACATTATTCCATTCATTATTATTACATTGGAATAACTTTTGTAAAAAAAGTGGCATACCTATACATAACTTTGTGTATGTGGCGTACCTATACTTGGTGAAATCCTTATGTTATTCCATTTCTTATTATTACATTGGAATAACTTTGTATCTGTGATTTTACCTATACTTGGTGACATTCTACACATTACATTGGAACATCACATGCATGTGTTTTACAGGACTGGTTAAGATTTTATTATTGATACATTGGAACATCACATGCATGTGTTTTTTACAGGACTGGTTAAAATCTTTATCATTACATTGGAATATCTATCATGTGTGTTTTACAGGATGCAGTTCCATCTTTATTATTACATTGGAACATCACTGCCGGTGTGAATTTCACGACTGGTTAGATTATTATTATTACATTGGAATAACACATACATCACAATCTGCATGCGTGGTGATTTCTTTTGTTATTCCATTCTTTATTATACCCGGTTGGTTAAAACTTTGACTTTATACTCCATGAAATTAGTAGAATATCCTTGATATTTGCGTTTCATCGATATCTTTTCATGGAAATATTCTTACGATCATTCTTGAATTTTACTCTCTGAAAGCGATATCATGTTGACAATTTGGGCGTTAATAATTCATGGATTAAATAATTCTTGAACTTGTTTTATTGAATTATTATGTCATTGTCATCATCCTCGTGTTATATTATGTTATCTTTGGCTTACGTGCGTAGATGAACTTAGTATGATTATGACCGAGGATCATTCGGTATAATCATGACTTGATATAAATGATGTGACAAAAAGTCCTCGGTGCTTTGTAATGCGATGATGGATAGTTTTGGTATGATTATGACCGGGGTGATTCGGTATAGTCATGACCATTGATAATTTGATGAAAATCCTTGGTAGTAATGCGGGGATGATTAGATGTGGTGGTTTATTTATTAAAATTTGAGTCTCGTGATAAAAATTGATGAAAACCTTTTAAAACCTAAAAGATAGTAGACTTTATTCTCTCTTGACTCTTTTAATGGATTGCTTATTAAGCATTATGATTAAGCTGGTTGTCTATTGTATTTTATCGGTTTAACCTTTGTTGAAGGCTAATGATAATTTATTACGCATTATCTTAGTCGTAATATTTCTTCTTTGGGCTAGTTGAGCTCACCCTTTCTTTCTTTTTTATTCTCTTGAGGAAATGAGAACATATTTGGAGACGAGTCGGGGAGCGAAGTAATGGTCGAGAGGATAGCATTAGTAGTCCTCACTAATACGTGAAATAGTGTGATAATAGTTAATAATGAGGACTCCTTTTGAGTTTGTATAATATCTAGTAGACAATATTTGTATTCAAACTCACGGTTTATATCGTATTATTGTACCACAGCAGTTATATTAGTAAGTTGTATTTGAATTTATGTACCATGTAAGTGGCGACCCAAGATGGGTGGCGTATACCTAATTTTAGAGGCGTCGCGGTTGGTATCGAGCTTAGGGATATGATCACTGGCTAAGATGTGAGATAAGAACTAGGAGGGAGGCGGGAAATTCCTTGCTAGTATGACCTACTAAGTTTATTTGGTATTTAATTGGTCGAAATAGAGTATAGGGATAATATGTTGATATATTAATTAACCCTTGTTTTGTGGCGGTGTTTGAAATGGCGGTGAAAATATGGAGTGAATGTGATGTTGTGACACCTTTAATCACTAATCGAGTTAATGCGATGTCGAGATGAGAACAAATTAGAGATATCACGTAGTAAATGAAGAACTAATTGTTGGTAACGACCAACAAGTACGAAATAATAATCAAGAAGAGGAACACGAGGAGAATTGGTTAGAAGAAATTTATGATCAAAACTTAGAATTACAAAATCGTGAGTGAGCTGAAAAGCGATAACCAAGCAATCGTGGAACAAAGGGAAATTATCAAAATTAGAATGGTAAAATCACTTTGGCGGTGGTAATAAAGTTGGAAAAAGAATAAAAATCAAAAGTGGAAATGAGCGAAGGAGAGGCGATGCATGGGTAAAAGCGCACAAGCGCGTTGATAGTGTGAAAAAAGGCGTAGATCAATAAAGCAAAATAGATGAAATGGACTTTGCTTTTTGGAATGACAATTAGGAGAACCCAACATCGAATCGGAATTACCACATGGTGGCGGTCAAGAATTCGATATGGATCTGGAGAATACAAATTCAAATCATGGATCGGGAATGTGAAGAAGCGTTTAAGGGTGATGTACTTATAGTAGAAAAGTCAAACTTCGACGTTTTAAGCGAGGCGTTTGTCGAGTTACGAACGTAAAGTTTATACGGGTTAAGTTAATTATAAATTCTTGCGAAGTCTATACTTATGAATCTGGGTTCTACCCATTCTTTTATCTCACCTGCTTGCGTTCAGCGTTTAAATTTGACTCAGGAGAAGTTAGACTTTGACTTATTGGTTGAAACTTCGTTAGAGGAACCTTCGTTACCTCCTTTATTTATTAATCTTGTTGTTTCAAATAAACACTTTCACGTTACTGTCGATCTTATCTCTTTGAAAATACTTGCCTTTGAGGTATTTTTGAAAGCGATTGATTAACTACTCATTATTCTTTTTGTAAGGTTGTTAGCTTTTATATTCTAACCAACTTTGTTATCTGAATTCAAAGTAACCAAATCCTAAAGTTAATCTTTGTTATATCAAGCCATAAGTAAAGAGCCCCGATCCTTTCGTTGTTGACTTCCTTGTGTGGAATGCTGCAAAGCGGACTTTACGTAAGGCGACGTCGTGAATGAAGATGGCAAGTTTATAGGTATCATTGTGAGGTCTTTATCTAGGTTAAGGGATAGAAGTCGCAGTTGGTATCAATGTGACGTCTTATCAAGTCTTGGATAAAAGTGTGATTTTGAATGATATTTCTATCATTAATAAATTTCTTGGCGTATTCTTGAAGATTTTCTAGCCTACCTAGGCGTGAAATCGAATTTTGTATTGACCCCGTCAAAAAACCCATTTCTTAAACCCTCGAATATTTCTTGACTAAAATGAGCAGTTTTCGTGGTTTATGATGAAAGTCATAATAAAAGCATTGGACTAATGAAAATCATGGGTATATGAAGTATTAGTAAGTTTTATGATGAGTTATGTTGGTTAGTATGTGAAAACATGAAAGTTTCTTAGAAATCACAAAGAGTTGAAAATCAGATTTTGGTGAAAAGCGTAACATGAAATTCAATTGACCATATCTCTTATTATATTTTGAATTTTTGAATGTGGTCAAGTCCTAGAGTTAGATCTATGAGTTACCTAACTAATCCAAGTGGAATTACTGGAAAAGGTGTTGTAGATTTTTTTGTGTGGACTGATTTTAGCAAAGGAGGCCAAAGCTGTAAATTTGAAAATGCTACTGCCAGAAACTTTAAGGGGCTGTTTCGGCCACTTAAATTATGAGAAAAATTCTGGCCTTTTGGGACATGAAAGTATATGGTATAAAGTACCTCCTGTCCAAAAATGAGCTCATTACGACTTAAAATGAGCAAGTTATGACTATTTCAATATTTAGGTTTTTAAATGAAAAAACGCTATAACTTAGGAGTTCTATAACTCCGATGACCATGAAATTTAAACTAGAAGCTCACGTTAACATGTGTAAGGTCCTGCCAAGATTTGGGAATTTTGGAGTTAAACTTGAGGTAGCTAATTTCTTAAGGAATTAATTAGAAATTGATTTTTGAAAAATAGTAAATGAATTTTAAAAATTAGAGAAAAATATATTTTCATTATGGGACTATATTATGCTAAATCCCAGAAAAGAAATATTTTTGGGACTGATTTGGTATTTTCATGAAAATAGTTTAATTCTGAACATATGAGTTAAATATGTTATGTGAAAGTATGAAAGTTGAAAATAGGATTTTATGGCTAGAGAATCCTATATAGAGTATATGCATATTTTTTGATGAGGATTTGATAATTGGTGATGATATTTTATGAGTATGGCATTTTGAATGATTAAATGCATTATATGGTAAAAGCGTAAACAATTGAGATAAATTGTTTATAAATTTAAGAAGTGATTAAAATATTGTTATAATATTAATGATATTAGATTATGAGATTATTAAGTGATTGATAACATGGGGATATTCTTGAATCTGGATAAATTATATTATAAATGTTTAATATTTATCCTTTATCTCATTTGATTGATTCTTTATATCATTATCCTCGTATTTTTATATTATGTTGAAAGTAAATACATGGCGTGGCTGTAGTGCATAGATGGACTTGGTATGATTATGACCGAGGATTGTTGGGTATAATGTAGTAAATGAATACACAATTATCTTTGGTAGTAGTAGTGCATGGATAATTTGTGGTCGTGATACTAATGAATACGATTATCTTTGGTAGTAGTGCATGGATAATTTGGTGGTCGTGATCTTAATGAATACACAATTATCTTTGGTAGTAGTGCATGGATAATTTGTGGTCGTGATACTAATGAATACACAATTATCTTTGGTAGTAGTGCATGGATAATTTGTGGTGCGTGTATATCTTAATGAATACACAATTATCTTTGGTAGTAGTGCATGGATAATTTGTGGTGTGGGTGATCTTAATGAATACACGATTATCTTTGGTAGTAGTGCATGGATAATTTGTGGTCGTGATACTAATGAATACACGATTATCTTTGGTAGTAGTGCATGGATAATTTGTGGTCGTGATCTTAATGAATACACGATTATCTTTGGTAGTAGTGCATGGATAATTTGTGGTCGTGATCTTAATGAATACGATTATCTTTGGTAGTAGTGCATGGATAATTTGTGGTCGTGATCTTAATGAATACGATTATCTTTGGTAGTAGTGCATGGATAATTTGTGGTCGTGATCTTAATGAATACACGATTATCTTTGGTAGTAGTGCATGGATAATTTGTGGTCGTGATCTTAATGAATACACGATTATCTTTGGTAGTAGTGCATGGATAATTTTGGTGGTAATCTTAATGAATACGATTATCTTTGGTAGTAGTGCATGGATAATTTGTGGTCGTGATCTTAATAATAATGAATACGATTATCTTTGGTAGTAGTGCATGGATAATTTGTGGTCGTGATCTTAATGAATATCCTTGGCACGTAGTGCGGGGATGATTCGATGATATGGATTAATTATTGAAATTTGAGTCTCGTGATGAAATATTAATTCATGGATGTGGTAAAAAGTCGTCTTTGGTAGTAGTGCATTGATAGACTTGGTATGATTATGACCACGGATTATTCGGTATAATCATGGTAGTAATTAAAAACACGAATATCCTTGGCGATTAGTGCATGGATAATTCGTGGTTGTGATACTATTAAGGTGAGTCTCGGTATTATTGGTTTCTGAGTTATATATCTTTGGCTTTTGTAGTGCAAAGATGAATTGTTAATAAATATCTTTGGTAGTCTGAAGATGAATTGTTAATGAATATCTTTGGTAGGATTGAAGATGAATTTAATATTTTCAACGATAAAAGGTATTCAAAAGGTATCCTCACCTCTTTATCATATCAGTCGCGTACCCTAATTTGAGGAGAAATTCCATAAGGAGGGAGATTGTGAGACCCAGATTTTATCGATAAAGATTTAAATTTTGTTGAAATATTTTTTTAATATTATGGTGTGAATTTGAGATAATATTATAGTTGTGGGTAGTATTTATAAATTTTGCAAAGTATATGCAGTGGTTATATTATATTCGATTGGTGGGGAATATTCGGTTTAGCGGGGAATATTAAATGCAATGACTCAATCATTGGTGGACCCCTAGTGAATTATTTGTCGGATTGAGAAAGCGACAAAAATATTTTATTGAAATAACGGCGGAAGTTTTCACAAGTAGTTCTTGTTGAACTACTCGGTAGTAAAAATACGATGTCGTGTGGTTGCGTAGTAGCGCGCGGTATTGATTATTGATGCTTATGTGAGAAGTCACTCGGTTTGATTCCATTATTGTCGATTAATAATATGAATTATTATAGCGATAATGACGTTTTGTTTTATTCAGTATTATTAGCGTAATAAAGCGAAACATCTTTATATAAAATAGAATACTTTATTAAAGTTATTACATAAATAGAATATATTATATTTTATTATGCATAGTGTTGCGTAGTGTTTTTGCGTAGTGTTTTGCATAGTATTGCATAGTGTTTGCATAGTAAAATGTTTTTATATAAATAGAATATATTATATTTTATTTAAAAGATTTTTCTTTAAATATGGACCGTCGATTAAAGTAAATCAATCGGGATAGTTCATGGATTAATTCTTATGCATTCCATTTTTCTATAAATAGAAGCTCGTTCCTTCATTATTTTCTTACGAATTCATTGAAACTAGAGAGAGAAATTATAGAGAGAGAAGCTATATAGAGAAAATTATAGAAAAAGAAGAAGATATATACTTTACTTCTTACTTCTATATTAGGTTCTTTTTACGGTGAGGGGTGTTATTCTTTCTTCTTGAAGAGAACTTACATTATTCCATTCATTATTATTACATTGGAATAACTTTGTAAAAGTGGCATACCTATACATACAACTTTGTATCTGGTGGCATACCTATACTTGGTGAAATCCTTATGTTATTCCATTCTTTATTATTACATTGGAATAACTTTTGTATCTGTGATTTACCTATACTTGGTGACATTCTTATTATTATATACATTGGAACATCACATGCATGTGTTTTACAGGACACAGTTTTCCATTTATTATTACATTGGAACATCACATGCATGTGTTTTACAGGACTGGTTAAAATCTTTATCATTACATTGGAATATCTATACGTGTGTTTTACAGGAGGATGCAGTTCCATCTTTATTATTACATTGGAACATCACTGTCGGTGTGAATTTCACGACTGGTTAGATTATTATTATTACATTGGAATAACACATACATATACATCAATCTGCATGCGTGGTGATTTCTTTTGTTATTCCATTCTTTATTATACCCGGTTGGTTAAAACTTTGACTTACATACTCCATGAAATTAGTAGAATATCCTTGATATTTGCGTTTCATCGATATCTTTTCATGGAAATATTCTTACGATCATTCTTGAATTTTACTCTCTGAAGCGATATATGTTGACAATTTGGGCGTTAATAATTCATGGATTAAATAATTCTTGAACTTGTTTTATTGAATTATTATGTCATTGTCATCATCCTCGTGTTATATTATGTTATCTTTGGCTTACGTGCATAGATGAACTTAGTATGATTATGACGGGGATCATTCGGTATAATCATGACTTGATATAAATGATGTGACAAAAGTCCTCGGTGGCACTTTGTAATGCGGTGATGGATAGTTTTTGGTATGATTATGACCGGGGTGATTCGGTATAGTCATGACCATTGATAATTTGATGAAAATCCTTGGTAGTGATGCGGGGATGATTAGATGTGGTGGTTTATTTATTAAAATTTGAGTCTCGTGATAAAAATTGATGAAAACCTTTTAAAACCTAAAAGATAGTAGACTTTATTCTCTACTTGACTCTTTTAATGGATGCTTTATAAAAGCTATGATTAAGCTGGTTGTCTATTGTATTTTATCGGTTTAACAACTTTGTTGAAGGCTAATGATAATTTATTACGCATTATCTTAGTCGTAATATTTCTTCTTGGGCTAGTTGAGCTCACCCTTTTTTTCTTTATTCTCTTGAGGAAATGAGAACATATTTGAGACGAGTCGGGGAGCAGTAATGGTCGGAGGATAGCATTAGTAGTCCTCACTAATACGTGAAATAGTGTGATAATAGTTGTAATGAGGACTCCTTTTGAGTTTGTATAATATCTAGTAGACAATATTTGTATTCAAACTCACGGTTTTATGTCGTATTGTACACGGCAGTTATATTAGTAAGTTGTATTTGAATTTATGTACCATGTAAGTGGCGACCCAAGATGGGTGGCGTATACTAATTTTGGTTGTGACATGTAAACGCCCTCCTCAGTGGCGTTCCATGAAGGAATGCGTTGTTGATATCAAGCTGCCGAAGATGCCATTTATTCTTGACCGCAAGACATAGTAAGGTCCGAATTGTGCCAGGTTTGACAACCGGACTGAAGGTCTCCGTGTAATCAATTCCGGGTTTCTGTTGAAAACCTTTGGCAACAAGACGAGCTCGGTAACGTTCAATTGTGCCATCCGATTTGTATTTAATACAAAATACCCATTTGTATTTTACAAGGTTTCGAGTGTGTTCATGTGACACCAAGTCCCAAGTGTCAAGTTTATGCAAAGTTGTGATCTCATCTTCCATAGCCTTACGCCATAGGGGGTCCTTCAATGCTTGAGCCACGATAGTAGGTTCGGCGGGTTTAACATTAACCGTGGTGTGGTGTAGGTATTTGGGATTGGGCTTATGAATGTTGTTTTTGGACCGAGTAATGATCTTCTGGGCTGGTTGGATTAGCAGATTAGGGGTAGTAGTGGGTTGAGTTGGTTGGGTGGGTTCGGTTGTAGTAAATGGTGGGGTGGGTTGTTGCGAGGTGGATGTTTGAGGTGAGTTGAGCGAGGAAGGAGAGCGTTGTGGTGGGCTGATCAAAAGCGAGGAGATGGGGTGTGTCATTGGGTTGATGATGAGGCAAAGTTGTAGTGGGCAAGAGTAAGGGCAGAACCAAGGGTCACCATGAGTCTGGGCTAGGCGTGGATGGCAGAATAGTTTGGTCAGTGAGTCTACGGTAAGGAAATTCATTTTCAACAAATTTAACATGTCGAGAAGTGTAGACTTTGAGTGTGATGGGGTCCCAACAATGATAGGCACTTTAAGTTTTGGAGTATCCAATGAAAATACATGGAGTGGACTTGGAGTCTAGCTTATGAGACGCATAGGGTCGGAGCCACGGATAACATAAGCAACCAAAACTTCGCAACTTAGAGTAGTTAGGAGACATCCCAAAAAGACATTGAAAAGGAGATTGATGAGATAGAGTTGGGGTGGGAAGCCGATTAATTAAATAAGCGGCGGTTGTGACGCCCCCAAAATAGGTCCATTCCATCCAACCCATTCTGAGTCGCCAAATACATGGTACAGAAATAACTACAACTTTATTATTACAACATATAAACTGTGAGTTTAAATACAGATATTGCCATTTAGACAATATCCACATGCAAATAAATCTCCATCACAATTATTGATACATTATTTTACAAAAATGGTGAGGACTACTAAACAACTCTCTCTAGAACCTTCATTCCATACCCCGACTAGTATTCGCTACATTCTCGCCTCCTGAGAAGAAAAATGGAACAAAAAGGAAAAGGGTGAGCTCAACTAGCCCAGTAAAGAATATTATGACTAAGATAATATACAACAAATTACCGTTAGTCTTCAACAGGGAAAAATCTAAAGAATACAATTGACAACAAATTTTAAAATCAATATTCGCAGCAGAAATAATAATTCATTAGAAGAGTTAAGTAGAGAATGCAAACTACTATCTTCTATGTATGAATTTAAAAGTTCATCGTCTATCTTTTATCCTGTAACATCAATCAATATACATCTCGAATCAAATATTCATCTTTGCACTACACTTGTGCCAAAGATATTCATCATCATTGGTCATGTTCATCTAAACACTGTTCATCTTTGCACTACGGCCAAAGATATTCTTCAGAAATCATTCATCTTTGTACTACGAGGCCAAAGATATTCAATACTATCATCATTTAAGACCGAGGATGATGAAAATATTTTTAAAAGCGAATCCAAGTGAAACAAAATGACAAGAATTAAGGATTAAGGATTCGTACTTTGTTTTATCCATGTTCAAAAATACCTCAAAATGATCATAGTGGTGTAAAATTCAAGAATGATCAAAACATGGATACAATCAAAGCTAGTATCCGTAATAGATATTTTGGACAAAAAGAAGAAATTTTATTTTTAAATTGAATAATGACAGTATGTGCGCCCCCAAAATAGGTATACATCACCCATTCGAGTTGTCACAATACATGGTATAGAAACAACTACAACTTTATTATTACAACAAGAAAGCTGTGAGTTTGAATACAAATATTATCTTCTAGACAATATCTATACTCAAATAAATCCTCATCACATTTAGTGATACATTATTTTACAAAAATGGTGAGGACTACTAAACAATTCTTTCTAAAACCTTCATTCCATACCCCGACTGCACTTTCATTATATTCTCGCCTCCGAGAAGAAAAATGGAACAAAAAGGAAAAGGGTGAGCTCAACTAGCCCAAAGAAAGAATATTATGACTAATATAATATACAACAAATTATCGTTAGTCTTCAACAGGGAAAAATCTAATAGAATACAATAGACAACAAATTTTAAATCAATATTCGCTAATGGAAATAATAATTCATTAGAAGAGTTAAGTAGAGAATGCAAACTACTATCTTCTATGTATGAATTTAAAAGTTCATCGTCATCTTTTATCCCGTAACATCAATCAATATACATCCGAATCAAATATTCATCTTTGCACTACAAAGATAATCATCATTAGTCATGTTCATCTAAACACTGTTCATCTTTGCACTACTACCAAAGATATTCTTCGAAATCATTCATCTTTTCACTACTGAGCCAAAGATATTCAATAATATCATCATTTAAGACCGAGGATGATGAAAATATTTTAAAGAAACGAATCCAAGTGAAACAAAATGACAAGGATTAAGGATTAAGGATTAAGGATTCGTACTTTGTTTTATTCATGTTCAAAAAAAATACCTCAAAAATAATCATAGTGGTGTAAAATTCAAGAATGATCAAAACATGGATACAATCAAAGCTAGTATCCAGAATAGATATTTTGGACAAAAAGAAGAAATTTTATTTTAGGTGAATAAAGGTCAGATATCGTGAATAGTCAGTATACGTGAATAGTAACTCTCGACGCCAAAAGATAGAAATTCTACAAAAAACATCTTCACGCTTCATGAATAGTACTCGTGAATAAGAATCGTGAATAAGAACTCATGAATAAGAACTCGTGAATAAGAACTCATGAATAGTAACCAGAGCATGGAAAAGTTCCAAATTTGATAAAAAGTTCCAACCAATATTTCAAAGATAATGATATTGAAGAAATAATATCATTTGAGAAGAAAATAACATCCTTTACCTCGAAAGATCAAGATTTAACCGAAAAACCAGGATATAAAGCTATGACTTGGACTTGCATCAGTATAGCAATACTCAAAGTATACTCAAAATACTCACAAGAATATGCTCGATAATATAGAGAGAAAACTTCATTTTCGGTGTGATTTTCAATTCTAACCCAAGACCCTATTTATATGAAATTGCTAGAACACCAAAGCAGTAAAATTTAATAAATTAATAATATAATTATATAAATTTTCTACACATGCCTAGAATCTGATTTAAGCCATCAAACACATGCCACCTTCTAGAAAAAGTAAGAAAAAACGTTTTTCTAATTTCGGAGCCAAAAATCAATTATTTCGGAGCTTCGGAACTTCAATAATTCATAATAAATAGCCCTTTCATTAGAAAATTCGAATATCCTGAGTTTTTATAGGAAATTCAATTCTCTACAACTTTACAGAAGAAAGTTTTTCCAAATTCCAAATAGAAATTGACCGAAATCCACAAACGGGCGATTTTACTGGCTATAATCAAATTTCAGTCAATAAATGGGGTCCACCGACATGTTTAACATGTTTTAAACATTATTGCAACAAAAATACTCTTCCTCCTCAGATACTCATATATCCCACATTCGTTGTAAAAATATCACCATTATTATATTATTAACATATAATAATATATTTAAATGAATTATTTTATCGTAAAAAGATAAAATTTCAATTTTCAACAATTGTCACAATAAAATTTTCTCCATCTATATCCACATAAAATCTATATTTTTCTCATCATATGAATCAATAATTAATTATTCACAAATAATATTACGTAATCACAATATCGACAACCGTGCAGTTCCCAAGAAAGAGGGCTTTCCAATAAGAATTTCTTCTCAAAGCGCGCAATTAGGTGACCAAACCTCTCCTTAGATGTAACTTTCTAGACATTGCCAATAATGTTATCTAATAATATTATTCAGATAATATGAATTATTGCTTCGATAATGAAAAATAATCGTAATGACAATTATCAAACAACAAAGAATATAAAATATCAACGCAAAGAATTATTAACTCAATAAAATACTTAATGGTAATTATCGTAACCATTATTGAGTAGTGCCTTCACGTAAGAATCAACAATTGGTGCAATACTGGTATCTTCTTGTGTTTTAACCACCGGGTATTTTAACAAAGATAATCTGTGAATAACTACTATAGATTATTTTTAAACGACTTATTTTGTCGCTTTCTTCATCCAATCGCTCAGTTATGGGCCCACACATGGCATGCTGCGTCGTCATTTAATATTCTCCCACAAGCATTTAATATTCCACGACCAAACGAATATTCCCGACAACAATGAATATTTTATAACCACTTACTTATTTTGAAGTATTTGCGATTTTACCCCTAACTCTCCACATTAATCACATCAACCCTTACTATTTCAAAATAATAAATAGAGAAAATTAAAATTCATTAATAATAAGTTGGGGTCTTACAACCTCCCTCCTTATGAAATTTCGTCCTCGAAATTGACGTGACGACTGGTGTTTCAAAAGGTGAGGATACCTCGCTTTCATTTTCGTTTCAATTCCTGTGTCATTTCCTCTATAGCATGATTCCTCCACAAAACTTTAACTTGTGGTATGACCTTTCAAGGCGTAGGGACATGCTCCTTCCTATCCAAGATCTTGACAGTACCTCCTCATACGTTAAGTCTTGGCTATTTCGTCCTGGGTTCTAACTCTATAACGTGGTTCGGGTCTTTCACATATTTACTTAAGTATGAGATATGTGAAACACATTATGAACACGTAGACATACTTCGGGAGGTAACGCGAGTCTATAGGCTACATTTCCTACTCGGTCAAGAATTTGAAATGGACCAATAAATCGTGGATTGAGCTTTTCCTCTCTTCCCAAATCTTGTAACTCCCTTCCATGGAGCAACTCGCAACAATACATGATCCCCTCACACTAAATTCCACGTCCTTTCGATGAAGATCCGCATAACTCTTTTGTCGATCTTGTGCCGCTTTGTATACGCTGTTTAATCATTTGAATCTTTTCGGTAGTCATACGCATTAAATCGGGTCCCAACAATGTTGCTTCATCCACCTCATCCCAACATATCGAGAACGACATTTTCGGTCCATATAATGCTTGAATGGAGCCATACCTATACTTGCTCGATAAGCTGTTGTTGTAGGAGAATTCCACCAATGGTAAATACTTATCCCAACCGCCTTGAAGTTCAGGACATGTAGTCTTAATAGATCTTCAAGAGTTTGAATAGTCCTCTCGATTGTCCGTCCGTTTGGGGATGGTATCGCCGAACTAAATCGCAAATGTGCCCATAGCTTTTTTTGCAAGCTAACCCAAAATCTTGAAGTGAATCTTGGGTCACGATCCCGAAACTATGGATACTGTGCATGCCATGCAACCTCACAATCTCATTCACGCACATACTAAAGCAAGACGTTTAAGGAATAAGTCTCCCAGATTTCGGCAAGAAATGAGTAGACTTGGTTAATCTATCAACAATAACCCAAATAGCATTGATGCCTTGAGAAACCGTAGGAAGACCCATAACGAAATCCATGGTAATGTGTCCCACTTCCATTTCGGAATCTCAAGTGGTTGCAACGGACCCTTAGGTACCAGATGTCCGCTTTACACGTTGACAAGTTAAACACATTGAGATAAACTTTGCAATCTCTCTCTTCATATTGTTCCACCAAAATGTATGTCGAAGATCACGATACATTTTAGTACTTCCGGGATGGATTGCAAATGGTGTATTGTGTGCCTCCATCATAATCTTGTACTTCAAATCGAGTCGTTAGGAACATAAAGTCTAGAGTGGACTCAAGTATTCCTTCTTCATCAATTCTCGCTTCCTAATAGCTCCTTCTTGTACTTTCTTCTTCACGCATCGACCACCCGGGTGCTGGCTTCTCGAGCAACCTTAACTTTTCTATTAAAGTTGGCTCTACGCGTATACTTGACATCATCGCACTTTTCGTTCCAAGATATGATCTTCTACTCAACGCGTCACTACCACAATCGATTTACCAGATGGTATTGAATAGTGTGGTCGTAGTCTTCAATAGCTCGAGCCAACGTCAGCCGCCGCATGTTGAGTTCTTTTTGAGTGAAGAAATATTTAAGGCTTTTATGGTCCGAATATATCTCCACTTTCTCCCCATATAGATAGTGCCTCCATATCTTTAGCTGAAAACGATCGGCCGCTAACTCTAGATCGTAGTAGGATAATTCCTCTCATACTCTTTAAGTTGTGTCGCGAGGCATAGGCTATGACTTTCCCACGTTGCATGAGAACACATCCTAACCCTTTGCTCGAAGCATCATCAGAGATAACAAATCCATCCGAACCAGATGGTATTGTTAGAAACAGTGCGAAATAAGTCTCCTTAAGCTCTTGGAAACTCTTCTCGCATTCTTCGGCTCCAAACGAATTTTGTATCCTTCCGAGTTAGTTGGGTTAATGGAGTAGCATTCGAGAAAACCCTTCCGCGAATCTCCGATAATAACCAAATTTAAGCCCAAAAACTACGTGACTTCACTCACCGACTTTGGTTGCTTCTAACTTCAGTATTGCTTCAATCTTTCGCGGATCAACAGATACTCCATGTTTTTCGACACCACGTGCCCAAGGAATGCTACTTCCTCAAGCCGTAACTCGCATTTCTTCAATTTGGCATATAGTTTGTTTTCACGAAGCCTTTCGAGTACCAACTTCAAATGGTGCTCATGATCTTCACGACTTTTGGAATATATAAGGATGTCATCAATAAAACAACAACGAATCGATCCAAATATTCCTGAATACTCGGTTCATCATATCCATGAAAGTCGCAGGAGCATTAGTCATCCGAAAGACATGACTAAGAATTCATAATGCCCGCATCGAAGTTCTAAAGGCGTCTTTGGATTATCCTCGTTCTAATCTTCACCGATGATATCCGAACGAAGATCGATTTTTGAAAAGAATTGTGCCTCAGAATTTGGTCAAACAAGTCATCAATACGAGGTAGAGGATACCTATTCTTGATGGTGACATGGTTCAATTCCGATAGTCAATACAAAGTCGCATACTCCCCCGTCTTTCTTCTTTACAAATAAAACAGAGCACCCCAAGGAGATGTACTAGGACCAGATGAAACCGATGTCCAACAATTCCTTTAGTTGGACCTTTAACTCCTCAAGTTCAATAGAGCCATTCGATATGGGGTTTTAGAAATGGGCTTTGTACCAGTTCAAGATCAATAAAGAATTCAACTTCACGCCTCGGGGTAGACCGGAAGTTCTTCAGAAATACGCCAGAAAGTCAATAACAACAGAATATTATTCAAATTTGACGTGTCTTTATTCAAATCCATAACATGGGCTAAGAAAGCTCGACATCCGCTTTTCAATAAACGAATAGCTTTATGATTAGATATGACAAATGATTGATTTTAATGGTTTAGTTGCTTGAATTTGCATAACAAAGAGTTGGTTAGAATATGAAAACTAACAACCTTACGAAAACAATCAATTTTGGCATGATGAGTAGTTAACCAATCAATCCCTAAAATCACATCAAAAGCAAGTATCTTTAAAGAGATAAGGTCAATGGTGTAAGGTGATGGTGCCAATTTGAATCAAACAAGATTTATAAACAATGTGGATGTGATGAAAGTTTCTCCTAATCTGAGTTGCCACAGATAGGTCAAAGTCTAATTTTTTCTGAGTCAAGTTTAAACGTTGAGCACAAGCAGGAGAGATAAATGAATGGGTAAGACCCAGATCAAGTAAGGTATAAACTTCGCAAGAATTTATAAATAGCTTACCCGTGATCACCTCGTTTGGGTTCCTCGATTATGACTCATCACAACAAACGCTTCTTCCCGGAATCGTTGACTTTGACTTTTTCGGGGATGATCTTTTGAGTCACCGTCCTCATTGAACTAGGTTTCGCTACTCGCATAATCTCGAAAGCGATATGTCCTTCCTTTCCACAATTATAAGATACCTTGAATCTGTCAGGGACGGTTTGACCGATATGTCCTCTTTCCCGTGATTTATAGCATATGGACCGGTGGTCGTTTCCTCCCTTAGAACCGCTTGTCGCCAAGACCGCTCGCCTTCACATGGTCGTTGTTAAATCTCCTCTTTTAAAATCTCCTCCCGACTTCGCTTCTTCTATTTTCACGGCTATGATTACCACCGAGTGGTTACCATTTTTGTCCATCTGCTTTTCTCCATTGGTTATCATTATTCATTGACTACTATCTCCGGTACGATCCTCGTTTGTGGTCCTCGGTTGACCGTACTCGTTATCTCGCCTAATAATTGAGCCCTATTTACAACATCCGAATAGAGAAAATTTATGAGAAATGAGATATCGACGTATTATCGGGTTTCAAACCTCTAAGAAACATCCGCCATATCGTTCCTCATTCTCCACCAAATGAGGTGCAAACACGGATAACTCGCAAACTTTGCCTCGCATCGAGACACCGTCACGTTGTTCTCGCTTTCTAGTCTAATAAACTCCACTTCCTTCATATTACGAACACTTTCAGAAAGTATTTGTCATTAAATAGTTTCAAACGCGTCTCCCAAGCACACGCCGAAAATTTGGATGGATTGGTACGCTTCATGCATCTCCCACCAAGAGTCTCGCTTCGCCACTTTAACATAAAGGTGGCGAATGGAACCTTCTGTTCTCTCCGCATCCCAAGACATCAATATCTTGGTAATTTGCTTGACCCATGTTTCCGCCGCATGATCGGATCTCGGCTTTCCCTTAAATTCTCGTGGTCCCAACTCTTTGAATCGCTTTGTGTGACAACCCGTGAATTGCTATCATTTCCTCCTCGTATTTTGAACACGAGTCTCCTCATTCGATTTTTGCATGAACCGCAAAAAGCTTCTAAACATCCCCTCGCTCATCATCTCTTTCGATTGGTGTTGTTCACAGGAGGAACACCGCCACTGCTGACGCTCTCCTCGTTGGTGAGTACAAAGGCCTCCACTTGGCCTCATTTCCATTGTTAATATTCTCACCGACATTCTCAAATATCGCCATAAAACAAGGGTTAATTAAGGAAATCAATATATCACATAATATCCTTATATATCGACCAACTAAAAAATAAGCTTAGTAGGACACACTAGCGAAGGATTTACTCGCTCTCTCCTCCTAGTTCAATTCCCCGATCTCCGCCTGGAGAACATATCCCTAAGCTCGATAATTAACCGCGACGCCCCCAAAATAGGTATACATCACCCATTCCGAGTTCACAATACATGGTATGTAAACAACTACAACTTTATTATTACAACAAGAAATCGTGAGTTTGAATACAAATATTATCTTCAAATAATATCTATACTCAAATAAATCCTCATCACATTTAGTGATACATTATTTTACAAAAATGGTGAGGACTACTAAACAATTCTTTCTAAAACCTTCATTCCATACCCCAGGCTTCGCACTCGCTTATATTCTCGCCTCCCGAGAAGAAAAATGGAACAAAAAGGAAAAGGGTGAGCTCAACTAGCCCAAAGAAAGAATATTATGACTAAGATAATATACAACAAAAATCGTTAGTCTTCAACAGGAAAAATCTAATAGAATACAATAGACAACAAATTTTAAATCAATATTCGCGTGAAATAATAATTCATTAGAAGAGTTAAGTAGAGAATGCAAACTACTATCTTCCATGTATGAATTTAAAAGTTCATCATCACTCTTCACGCTTACGTGAATAAGACTTGTGAATAAGTAACTTTCGTGAATAAGAATCATGAATAAGTAACTCGTGAATAAGAACTCGCATGAATTGTTACCCGACATGAAAAAGTTCCAAATTTGATAAAAGTTTCAACCAATATTTCAAAGATAATGATATTGAAGAAATAATATCATTTGAGAAGAAAATAACATCCTTTACCTCGAAAGATAAAGACTTCTAATTTAAAAACAGGATATAAAGGCTATGACTTGGACTTGCACCTCATATAGCAATACTCAAAGTATACTCAAAATACTCACAAGAATATGCTCGATAATATAGAGAGAGAAAACTTGGGTTTCGGTGTGATTTTCAATTTAACCCAAGACCCTATGTATAGAAATCGCTTAGATTGAATTAAAAAGTAGAAAATTTAATAAATTAATAATATAATTATATAAATTTTCTACACATGCCTAGAATCTGATTTCAGTCATCAAACACATGCCACATTCTAGAAAAAGTAAGAAAAATGTTTTTCTAATTTTAAATATTTTAAACTTCCAAAACCAATTATTTTGAGCTTGAACTTCAATAATTCATAATAAATAGCCCTTTCATCGTAGAAAATTTGAATCTCATGAGTTTTTATAGGAAATTCAATTCTCTACAACTTTGCAGAAGAAAGTTTTTCCAAATTCCAAATAGAAATTGACCGAAATCCACAAACCAAGCGATTTTCTGTTTTATAATCAAATTTTAGTCAATAAATGGGGTCCACCGACATGTTTAACATGTTTTAAACATTTATTGCAACAAAAATACTCTTCCTCCTCAGATACTCATATATCCCACATTCATTGTAAAAATATCACCATTATTATATTATTAACATATAATAATATATTTAAATGAATTATTTTATCGTAAAAAGATAAAATTTTAATTTTCAACAATTGTCACAATAAAATTTTTTTCCATCTATATCCACATAAAATCAATATTTTTCTCATCATATGAATCAATAATTAATTATTCACAAATAATATTACGTAATCACAATATCGACAACCGTGCGGTTCACAGGAAAGAGGGGCTTTCAATAAGAATTTCTTCTTCTTGGCAAGCAATTAGGTGACCAAACCTCTCCTTAGATGTAACTTTCTAGACATTGCCAATAATGTTATCTAATAATATTATTCAGATAATATGAATTATTGCTTCGATAATGAAAAATAATGTGTAATGACAATTATCAAACAACAAAGAATATAAAATATCAACGCAAAGAATTATTAACTAAATAAAATACTTAATAAAGAATTATCAGTAACCATTATTCGAAAGTAGTGTCTTCTTCACGTAAGAATCAACAATTGGTGCAATACCGTGTGCTATCGTGTGTTTTAACCACCGGTATTTTAACAAAGATAACTGTGAATAACTACGCCATTATTTTTAAACCACTTATTTTTGCGTTTTTCTTCATCCAATCGCTTTCAGTTATGGGCTCCACACATGGTTGCTACTTGGTTGCATTTAATATTCTCCCGACAAAGACGAATATTCCAATTTACTAAACGAATATTCCCCGACAACAATGAATATTTTATAACCACTTGCTTATTTTGAAGTATTTCATGTATTTCACCCCTAACTCTCACATTAATCACATCAACCCTTACTATTTCAAAATAATAAATAGAGAAAATTAAATTTCATTAATAATAAGTTGGGGTCTTACAATCAGTATCACGTGAATAGTCTCAGATACGTGAATAGTAACTCGACACCAAAAGATAGAAATTTCCCAAAAAACATCTTCACGCTTCGTTAATAGTACTTCGTGAAATAAGAACTCGTGAATAAGAATCGCTGAATAAGTAATCATGAATAGTAACTCATGAATAGTAACTCATGAATAAGTAACCCCGACATGGAAAAGTTCCAAATTTGATAAAAGTTTCAACCAATATTTCAACATAATGATATTGAAGAAATAATATCATTCGAGAAGAAAATAACATCCTTACTCGAAAAGACAAGATTTCTAGTTAAACACAGGATATAGGCTATGACTTGAACTTGCAGATCAGATAGCAATACTCAAAGTATACTCAAAATACTCACAAGAATACGCCGATAATATAGAGAGAAAACTTGATTTCGGTGTGATTTTCAATTCTAACCCAAGACCCTATTTATGAAAATCGCTAGAACACCAAAGTAGAAAATTGAATATAATAATATTATTTATAAATAAAATTCCTTAGCCCACCTTTGAAATCTGATTTCAGCCCTAGCACATGTTAAATGAGGTTCACAAACTCACCAAAAACGCTTTTCTCAAAATAATTAATTAAAACTCGCAAAAATCAATTATTTCGGAACTCCGAAACTTCAATAATTCATAATAAATAGTCCCTTTGTCAGAAAATTCGAATCTCTCGACTTTTTATAGGAAATTCAATTCTCTACAACTTTGCGTAAGAAAGTTTTTCCAAATTCCAAATGTAAATTAACCGAAATCCACAAACAAGCAATTTTACAAGCTATAATCAAATTTCAATCAATAAATGGGGTCCACCACACACAAAAACATGTGTTAATCATTTAATGCCACAAAATACTCTTCCTCCTCATATACTCATATATCCCACATTCGTTGTAAAAATATCATAGTTAATATATTATTAAAATAATATATTTAAATGAATTATTTTATCAGAAAAAGATAAAATATTAATTTTCAACAATTGTCACATTAAAAATTTTCTCCATCTATATCCACATAAAATCAATATTTTCCTCATCATATAAATCAATAATTAATTATTCACAAATAATATTACAGAATCACAAAGATCTTGGCAACGGTAGTTCCTGGGAAGCAGGGCTTTCCAATAAGGATCTCTCTCATCGGGGCCTGGTAGCAATTAGGTGACCAAACCTCTCCTTAGACAAAACTTTCTAGACATTGCCAATAATATTATTCAGATAATATGAATTATTGCACCGATAATGGAAAATACTATGTAATGACAATTTATTGAAACAACAGTAATATAAAATATCAATGCAGCAATTATTGAATCAATAAAATAAAATACTGAATAGTAATTACTGTAACAATTATTGAGTAGTGCCTTCTTACGTAAGAATCAATAATTGGTTCAATACCGTGTGCTTACCGATTCAACAACGCGTATTAGTGTGTTTTTAACCAAGGGTATTCCAACAAAGATAATTGTGAATAACCACGCCGTTATTTATAAACAACTTATATTTGTCGTTTTCTTCATCCAATCGCTTTCGTTATGGGGCCCATAAGAAGATACTGGTCAGTGCATTTAATATTCCCGACAAAGATTTAATATTCCACGACCAAACGAATATTCCCCAAACAATAATGAATATTTTATAACCACTTGCTTATTCGAAATATTTGCGTATTTTACCCATAACTATCCACATTAATCAAATCAACCCTTACTATTTCAAAATAATAATAGAGGAAAATAAATTTCATTTATTAATAATTTGGGGTCTTACAACCTCCCTCCTTATGAAATTTCGTCTCGAAATTGACATACGCATACTGGTGTTTCAAAAGATGAGAATACCTCGCTTTCATTTCCGTTTCCAACTCCCGGTCATTTCCTCAATAAAGCATGGTTTCTCCACAAAACTTTAACTTGTGGTATAACCTCAGTACATAGGACATGTTCTTTCCCATCCAAGATCTTGACAGTACTCTCCTCAGACGTTAAGTCTTCTATTATCTCATCCGGTTCTAACTCAATGACGTAGTTCGGGTCGTCCACATATTTACGTAACATCGATACGTGAAAAACGTTATGAACACGCGTCACACTTGGCGGTAAAACGAGTCTATAGGCCACAGTTCCTATTCGATCGAGAATTTCAAATGGATTAATAAATCGAAGGTTTGAGCTTTCCTCACCTCACCAATTCTCGCTTTTGAAATAACAACTTCTTGCACCTCCTTCTTCAAATTCATCAGCTCCGGTGTGTAGCTTGAAGCAAACTTTAACTTTATCGATTAAAGTCGATTATACTCAGTATATCATCACGTGGGTACCTAGAGTTTTCGTCTCCATCTCTATTATTTGTACATTATACTGAAATTAGTCTTTGACAATATCATACTCATACTTGTATACGATCTTCTACTCAACACGCCACCTACCACGTTCAGACTTTTCCAGGATGGTAATGGTCGTAACATGTCTTGAAATGAGTCTCTCTTCGAGTTCTTCAAGCTCTTCCCACATTCCTTGCTCCATTCAATTTTGTATCTCTACGAGTCACCGCGTTAATGGAATAGCGATTCGAGAATATCCTTCAACGAATCTCCCGATAATAACCAACTAAGCTTCAGAAAGCTACGTATTTCGATTATCGACTTAGGTTGTTCTCAATCGTGACTCATATCCCAACCTTGGATAAGACGTTACAATGACACCTATCGCTTACTTATCGCACGAATATGGTATCCCCTACGGAGAGTGCGGCGGTGCATTCCACAAAGGAAGTCACCGGATAAAGGCTCGGTACCAAATTTATAGTTGAATTTTAACTCTCAAGTTCAATAGAGCCATTCGATATGAGATTTTAGAAATGAGTTTTTGTACAGGGTTCAAAGTCGATACAAAATTTAATATCGGATCTTTGGGAGTAAGCAAGAAATTCTTCAGAAATACGTCAGAAAAATCAATAACAACAGAATATTATTCAAATCGGCGTGTCTTTATTCAAATCCATAACATAGACTAAGAAAACTTGACATCCGTAATAAACGAATGACTTCATGGCTTGATATGAAAATGTTTGACTACAATGGTTTGATTGCTTGAATTGAATAATGTGTTTCTTAGGAATATGAAAACTAACAACCTTACGAAAGTAATCAATTTCGGCATGATGAGTAGTTAACCTTAAAATCACATCAAAAGCAAATATCTCTATAGAAATAAGGTTAATAGGTAATGTGATAAGTGCCAACTGAATCAAGCAAGATTTCTAAACAACGGATGTAATGAAAGTTTCTCCTAACTGAGTCTCCATAAATAAAGTCAAAGTCTAATTTCTCCGTAGTCAAGTTCAAACGTTGAGTAAAGCAAGAGAGATAAAAGAATGGGTAGAACCGATATCTAGTAAGGTATAAACTTAAGCAAGAATTTATAATTAACTAACGTGCTAACTTCGTTCGGGTTCTCGATAATAATGGGTCACGACAAATGCTCTTCCGAGAACCGATTGACTTTGACTTTTCTATATCCGCTTTCTGGTGCCAACGTCCCAACTGGACTTGATTTCGCTTATAGGACAAAATCGAGCTATGTGACCATCTTTTCCACAACTAAAACATACCTTGGAAGGCTTTGAACAGTTTGACCTTATATGTCCCTCCTCTCTCCGCATTTGTAGCATCTAAGCTGGCGATCGTTCTCTTCCCTAGAATTTGTTGATGGTGCCGATCACGCCGACGTCTTCCGTCATCGTTAAATCTTTCTTTTAGATTGGACATCTCTTTCTATAATATCAACGTCAGACGGCTTTTACCCATGCATCACTCATTCTCACTCGTTCAGATTATTTCTTCTTTCATTTCAGATTCTAAAGCGTTATCATCTTATACTCACCCGCCAAAGAATGCTTACATTCAAGCATCACATATCGGGTAAACAAGCTTGAATCGTCAGATCCTTTTGCTCCATTTAACTCGCAATTCTTCAAACCGCTTCTTTCTAACTCATGAATATGATTTTGCAATTCTACATTTTGATCATAAAATACCTCTAATAAACTCTCTTCAGGTACCTCTTCTTCCTCACTCTCAGCTGTTACCTCTGCGACTATCTCGGGTGCAACTATCAATTCTTCACTCACCACATGGATATCTCTAATTCCTTCTTCGCCTGACATCACATTATCCTGGTTGGCGATTAGAGGTGTCTCCACGATCTCATTCACTCCATTGTTAACGTTCTCAGCAGCCATTCTTAAAAACTATCATAAAATAAGGGTTAATTAAATAAATTATCAAATCACATAATACCCCTATATTATGACCAACCAACAAATAAGCTTAGGTAGGACACACTAGCGAAGGATTTACTCGTCTCTCCCCTCCTAGTTTTATTCCCCGATCTCCGCCAGAGATCATATCCCTAAGCTCTGATACCAACTGTGACGCCCCCAAAATAGGTCCATTCCATCCAACCCATTCTGAGTCGCCAAATACATGGTACAGAAATAACTACAACTTTATTATTACAACATATAAACTGTGAGTTTAAATACAGATATTGTCATCTAGACAATATCCACATGCAAATAAATCCCCATCACAATTATTAATACATTATTTTACAAAAATGGTGAGGACTACTAAACAACTCTCTAGAACCTTCATTCCATACCCCACTAAGATTCGCTAGATTCTCGCCTCCTGAGAAGAAAAATGGAACAAAAAGGAAAAGGGTGAGCTCAACTAGCCCAGTAAAGAATATTATGACTAAGATAATATACAACAAATTACCGTTAGTCTTAAACAAGGAAAAATCTAATAGAATACAATAGACAACAAATTTTAAATCAATATTCGCAGCAGAAATAATAATTCATTAGAAGAGTTAAGTAGAGAATGCAAACTACTATTTTCTATGTATGAATTTAAAAGTTTATCGTCTATCTTTTATCCCTGTAACATCAATCAATATACATCCGGAATCAAATATTCATCTTTGCACTACTGAGGCCAAAGATATTCATCGATTGGTCATATTCATCTAAACACTGCTCATCTTTGCACTACTACCAAAGATATTCTTCGAAATCTTTCATCTTTGCACTACTGGGCCAAAGATATTCAATACTATCATCATTTAAGACCGAGGATGATGAAAAATATTTTTAAAAAAACGAATCCAAGTGAAACAAAATGACAAGGATTAAGGATTAAGGATTCGTATTTTTTGTTTTATCCATGTTCAAAAATACCTCAAAAATGATCATAGTGGTGTAAAATTCAAGAATGATCAAAACATGGATACAATCAAAGCTAGTATCCGAATAGATATTTTGGACAAAAGAAGAAATTTTATTTTTCTATGAATAAGTCAGATATCGTGAATAGGTCAGATACGTGAATAAGTAACTCTCGACACCAAAAGATAGAAATTTTCCAAAAAACATCTTCACGCTTCATGAATAGTACTCGTGAATAGTAACTCGTGAATAGTAACTCATGAATAAGTAACTCGTGAATAAGAACTCATGAATAAGAACTTCGTGAATAGAACTCATGAATAAAAGAACTCTCATAATAGTAACCCGACATGGAAAAGTTCCAAATTTGATAAAAAGTTTCAACTAATATTTCAAAGATAATGATATCAAGAAATAATATCATTTGAGAAGAAAATAACATCCCTTACCTCGAAAAGACAAGATTTCTAAGTTAAAACAGGATATAAAGCTATGACTTGAACTCTTGACAGTATAGCAATACTCAAAGTATACTCAAAATACTCACAAGAATACGCCGATAATATAGAGAGAAAACTTCAGATTTCGTGTGATTTTTAATTCTAACCCAAGACCCTATTTATAGGAAATCGCTAGAACACCAAAGTAGAAAATTAAATATAATAATATTATTTATAAACAAAATTCCTTAGCCCACCTTTGAAATCTGATTTCAGCCATAGCACATGTTAAATGAGGTTCACAAACTCACCAAAACGTTTTTCTCAAAATAATTAATTAAAACTCCCAAAATCAATTATTTTGAACTCAAAACTTCAATAATTCATAATAAATAGCCCTTTTGTCGAAAAAATTGAATCTCGCGAATTTTTATAGGAAATTCAATTTCTACAACTTTACTGGAAGAAAGTTTTCCAAATTCCAAATGTAAATTAACCAAAATCCACAAACGGGCAATTTTATATTTATAATCAAATTTCACCAATAAATGGGGTCCACCGACACACAAAACATGTGTTAATCATTTAATGCCACAAAAATACTCTTCCTCCTCATATACTCATATATCCCACATTCGTTGTAAAAATATCACCGTTGATATATTATTAAAATAATATATTTAAATGAATTATTTTATCGAAAAAGATAAAATATTAATTTTCAACAATTGTCACATTAAAATTTTTCTATCTATATCCACATAAAATCAATATTTTCCTCATCATATAAATCAATAATTAATTATTCACAAATAATATTACAGAATCACGATCGGCAACCGTGCCGTTCTCCAGAAAGAGGGCTTTCCAATAAAGGATCTCTCTTCTTGGCGCCGCAATTTGGTGACCAAACCTCTCCTTAGATGTAACTTTCTAGACATTGCCAATAATGTTATCCAATAATATTATTCGGATAATATGAATTATTGCACCGATAATGGAAAATACTATGTAATGATAATTTATCAAACAACAAAGAATATAAAATATCAATGCAGCAATTATTGAATCAATAAAATAAAATATTGAATAGTAATTATCGTAATAATTATCGAGTAGTGCCTTCACGTAAGAATCAATAATTGGTGCAATACCGCAGCTACCGCTCAACAACGGCGTATTAGTGTGTTTTAACCACCGGGTATTCCAACAAGAGATTAATCTGAATAACTACACCGATTATTTATAAACAACTTATATTTGTTGTTTTCTTCATCCAATCGCTTTCAGTTATGGGCCCCCAAAGATCTGCTGTCGTCGCATTTAATATTCCCGACGCATTTAATATTCCACGACCAAACGAATATTCCCAAATAATAATGAATATTTTATAACCACTGCTTACTTATCGAAATATTTGCGTATTTTACCCATAACTATCCACATTAATCAAATCAACCCTTACTATTTCAAAATAATAAATAGAGAAAAATAAATTTCATTTATTAATAATTTGGGGTCTTACAGCGGTGGTGAAGGCATATGACCAAAACTCTATAGGAAGTTGTGCATGGTTTAGGAGGGATAATCCTGTTTCAACTATATGACGGTGTCGTCTCTCAAACAGAACCATTATGTTCCGGAGTGTGGGGTGGGGAGGTGAGATGTGAGACTCCATCAATAGTAAGATAGCTTTCTAAGGCGTGATATTCTCCTCCATTGTCAGAATAAATGACTTTAATATTTTTCTTAAAGTATTTTTCCACTAAGGCCTTAAATCTAATAAACACTGCTTTTGTGTCAGATTTGTTTTTGAGAGGATAGAACCAAATATATTTTGTGAAATGGTCAACAAAAATGACATAGTATTTGTATCTATCAATGGAGTAGATAGGAGAAGTCCATAAATCAGTGTATATGAGATTAAGAGGAGCATGAGAGAATAAAGTCGATTTATTAAAAGGGAGCTTGTGGCTCTTATTACATTGACAGGAGTTGCAATTGAAAGGAAGAACACTGGAAACATCAAGCTTAAAAGTGGAAACTAAATTCTTAAAAATAGTAAATGAAGGGTGGCCTAGACGATGATGCCAATCTATTGCGGACGATTTGACACTTGAATAGGCAAGAATAGAGGAAGGGGCTGACAACTTGTAAACACGGTTCCTAGTTGGACCTTGGATAAGATGTGCCCCCGTGAGACGATCATTCACAACAAAAAAATCAGAAGAAAACTCAATTACAAGATTATTTTTTGAACAAAGTTAGGAGATTGACATTGTGAAGCCCCCAAAATTAGGTATACGTCACCCATCTTGGGTCGCCACTTACATGGTACATAAATTCAAATACAAACTTAATTATACATCTGTCGTGTAACATACGACAATACATAAACTGAGAGTTCTAATAGGAATATTGTCATTTAGACAATATCCATACTCAAGGAGTCCTCATTACAATTATTATCACACTATTTCACAGAATAGTGAGGACTACTAATGCTATCCTCTGGACCATTACTCCGCTTCCGACTCGTCTCGGCCTATATTCTCATTTTAAAATAACGGTGAAAGAAAGAAAGGTGAGCTCAAACTAGCCCAAAGAAGAAATATTATGACTAAGATAATGCGAATAAATTATCATTAGCCTTCAATGTTGTTAAACCGATAGAATACAATAGATAAACGGTTTAAGCTGGCAAATGAAAATACGCAATCCATTTAAAAGAGTCAAGTAGAAAATAAAGTCTACTATCTTTTATGATTTAAAAGGTTTTCATCATCGTTATAATTGAGACTCACTTTAATAAATATTCCACCACATCTAATCATCCCCGTACCACGGCCAAGAATTTTCATTAAATCATCAATGGTCATGACTATACCGAATCACCAACGGTCATAATCATACCAAAAACTATCCATCAACGCATTCTGAGCCACCGAGGACTTTGTCACATCATTTATATCAAGCCATGATTATACCGAATGATCCTCGGTCATAATCATACTAAGTTCATCTATGCACGTAAAAGCCAAAGATAACATAATATAAATATGAAGATGATGACAATGACATAATAATTCAATAAAACAAGTTCAAGAATTATTTAATCCAGAATTATTAACGCCCAAATTGTCAACATGATCTTGTTTTTGTAGAGTAAAATTCAAGAATAATCGGAAGAATATTTTCATGAAAAGATCTTTGGATGAAACGCAAATATCAAAGATATTCTACTAATTTCATGGAGTATAAGTCAAAGTTTTAACCAATGGGTATTATAAAGAATGGAATAATAAAAGAAATCACCACGTAAATGCGGTGCTTCGCAGACGGAGTTATTCAATAGAATAATAATAACGAAACCAGTCGGGTGAAATTCACGCAAGCAGGATGATCCAATGAGAATAATAAATTTGAATAATAATAAACAATGGAACCGAGGTCCATGTAAAACACACGCATGAGGATATTCCAAATGTAATAATAAATGCGGAATAATAAACAATGGAACCGGTCCAGGTGTAAAACACACGCACGAGGATATTCCAATGAATAATAAAGAATGGAATAATGAGAAGAAGATCACCAAGTATAGGGGATTAAGCAGATACTGAGTTATTCCAACAGAATAAATAAGAATGGAATAATATAAGGATTTCACTAAGTATAGGGTATCTGCCGTGATCTGAGTTATGTATAGGGTATGCCACTTTTTACGAGTTATTCCAGCAGAATAATAATGAATGGAATAATGAAGTTCTCTTCATGAATAAGAAAGAGTAACACCCTTTACGAATACAACAAATAATATCCCTACAAGTAAAAGACCTTTGGATATCAAAGTAGTGAAGTACCAAAATACTCTTCTTCTTCTCTCTCTATAGATTTTCTCTCTATAGCTACTCTCATAATAATTTCTCTCTACAGAGTTTCGGTGAATTAGTAAGAAAATAATGAAGGAATGAACTTCTATTTATAAGAAAATAGAATGCATAGTAATTAATCCATGAGCGGTCCAGATTGATTTACTTTAATCGACGGTCCATATTTAAAGCAAAATCTTTTAAATCAAATATCATATATTCTATTTATATAAAAACATTTTACTATGCAAATACTATGCAACACTATGCAAAAACACTACGCAACACTATGCATAATAAAATATAATATATTCTATTTATAGAATAACTTTAATAAAGTATTACATTTTATATAAAAGATGTTTACATTTTATTACGTTAATAATACTGAATAAAACAAAACGTCATTATCGCTATAATAATTCATATTATTAATCGATGATAATGGAATCAAACTTAGTGACTTCTCACATAAGCATCGATAATCAATCCGGTGCTACTTCTTATGCAACCACACGACATCGTACTTTTACTACCGAGTAGTTCAACAAAGATCAATGGTAAAACTTCCATAGTTATTTCAATAAAATATTTTTGTCGTTTTCTCAATCCGATAATAATTACATTAATGGGGTCCACCAATGATTGAGTAGTTATGCGAATATTCCCGCTAAACCGAATATTCCCAGACCAATCGAATATAATATAACCACTTGCATACTTTACAAAATTTATAAATACTACCCACAACTATAATATTATCTCAAATTCACACCATAGTATTAAAAATTATTTCGACATAATTTAAATCTTTATTGATAAAATCTGGGGTCTCACAATCTCCTCTCCTTATTGAATTTCGCCCTCGAAATTAGGGTACGTACCTGATATGATAAAGAGGTGAGGATACCTTGAATACCTTTATCGTAAAAAAAATATTAAATTCATCTTCGCAATCCGGCCAAAGATATTTATTAATAACTCATCTTTGCACAACAGGCCAAAGATATACAAAACTGTAAAACCAATAATGCTGAGACGCAGCTTAATAGTATCACGACCACCAATTATCTATGCACCACTGGCCAAGGATATTCGTGTTTTCAATTACTACTCGTGATTATACCGAATAATCCTTGGTCATAATCATACCAAGTCTATCAATGCACTACTGACCAAAGATGACTTTTACCACATCCATGAATTAAGATTTCATTCTTTGAGACTCATTTCAATAATTAATCCATATCATCGAATCATCCCCGCACTTCTGGGCCAAGGATATTCATTAAGATATCCACGACCACGAATTATCCATGCACTACTGACCAAAGATAATCGTGTATTCATTAGTATCACGACCACAAATTATCCATGCACTACTACCAAAGATAATCGTGTATTCATTAGTATCACGACCACAAATTATCCATGACTACTACGACCAAAGATAATCGTATGTATTCATTAGTATCACGACCATAAATTATCCATACTACTACCAAAGATAATCGTGTTTTCAATTACGGTTATGATTATACCGAACAATCCTCGGTCATAATCATACCAAGTCCATCTATGCACTATGAAGCCACGTAGATGACTTTCAACATAATATAAGCATGAGGATAATGATATAAAGAATCAATCAAACGAGATAAAGGATAAATATTAAACATTTATAATATAATTTATCCAGATTCAAGAATATCCCATGTTATCAATCACTTAATAATCTTATAATCTAATATCATTAATATTATAACAATATTTTAATCACTTCTTAAATTTATAAACAATTTATTTCAATTGTTTACACTTTACCATATAATGCATTTAATCATTCAAAAATGCCATACTCATAAGATATTATCACCAATGATCAAATCCCTCATCAAAAAAATATGCATATACTCTATAAAGGATTCTCTAGCCATAAAATCCTATTTTCAACTTTGTTACTTCACATAACATATTTAACTCATATGTTCGTAACTAAACTATTTTTATGAAAAATACCAAATCAGTCCCAAATATATTTCTTTTCAGGGATTTAGCATAATATAGTCCCATAATGAACATACATTTTTCTCGGAATTTTTAAAATTCATTTACTATTTTTCAAAAATCAATTTCTAATTAATTTCTTAAGAAATTAGCTACCTCAAGGTTAACTCCAGAAATTCCCAAATCTTGGCAGGACCTTACACATATTAATGTGAGCCTCCAGTTTAAATTTCATGGTCATCGGAGTTGTAGAACTCCGGTTATATCATTTTTCGTCGGAAAAACCTAAATATTGAAATGGTCATAACTTGCTCATTTTAAGTCAGAATGAGCTCATTTTTGGACAGGAGGTACTTTATAACATATATTTTTATGTCCCAAAAGGCCAGAATTTTTCACATAAATTTAGTGGCCGAAACAGCCCCTCTAAAATCATGGCAGCAGCTTTTTCGGTTTTTACAGCTTTGCACTCCTTTGCTAAAATTAGTCCACACAAAAATCTACAACACCTTTTCCAGTAATTCCACTTGGATTAGTTAGGTAACTCATAGATCTAACTCTAGGACTTGACCACACTCAAAAATTCAAAATATATTAGGAGATATGGTCAATTGAATTTCATGTTACGCTTTTCACAAAATCGATTTTCAACTCTTTGTGATTTCTAAGAAACTTTCATGTTTTCTCATAATAACCAACATAACTCATTATAACACTTACTAATACCACGTATACCCATGATTTTCATTAGTCCAATGCTTTTATTATGACTTTCATCATAATCCACGTAAATGATCCTTTTAGTTGAAGAAATATTTGAGGTTTAAGAAATGGGTTTTTTGTCTTTGGGGTCAATACAAAATTCGATCTCACGCTCTAGGGTAGGCTAGAAAGTCTTCAAGAATACGTCAAGAAATTTATTAATGATAGAAATATCATTCAAAACTGTGATTCTCATCCAAAACTTGGATAATACGTCACATTGATACCAATTGTGACTTCTATCCTTTAACCTAGATAGCACCTCATAATGATGCCTATCAACTCGCCATCTTCTTTCATGATGTCGCCTAGAGAAAGTCTGGCCTCGATGCATTCCACACAAGGAAATCAACAACGAAAGGATCGGGGCTCTTTACTTATGGCTTGATATAATGATGATTAACTTTAGGGTTTGGTTACTTTGAATTCAGTATAATGAGTTGGTTAGGAATATAAAAGCTAACAACCTTACAAAAAGAATAATGAGTAGTTAATCAATCGTTTTCAAAAATTACCTCAAAGGCAAGTATTTTCAAAGAGATAATATCAACAGGTAACGTGAAAGTGTTTATTTGAATCAAACAAGATTTAAAAAAAACAGTGGAGGTAACGAAGGCTTCTACTAACGAGGTTTCAACCAACAAGTCAAAGTCTAACTTCTCCGGAGTCAAATTTAAACGTTGAACGCAAGAAAGAGAGATAAAATAATGTGTAGAACCGGAATCTTATAAGGTATAGACTTCGCAATTTATAATTAACTAACCCGTGCTAACTTCGTTCGGTTTACTCGCTTTTTGAGAAGTCATGAAAAATGCACTTCCTAAAACCAACGACTTTGTTTTGTCCATATCCACCTTTGGTGCCACCGTCCCAGCTAGACTTGACTTTGGTGCACAACAAAATTTAGCTAAATGACCTTCTCTTCTTGCAATTTCCACATCTATTATCTTTGACCATGATTACCACCGAAGTGGTTACCATTCTTAAGACGATAATTTCCCACGATGGTTATCATTGTTACGATGGCCTCGTTGCCACCAAAATGATGATTATTATCGTGTTGTTGGTCGTTACCTTTTGTTTGAAATTTGAATCAACACTCTCATGTGCTTCATTGCTTATCTCAAAGATTTTTCGGATGTCATTCTCAAACACCGCCACAAAACAAGGGTTAATTAACATATCACATATTATCCCTATACTCTACGTGCCACCAATTAAATACCAAATAAATTTAGGTAGGTCATACTAGCGAAGGAATTCCCGTCTCTCCCTCCTAGTTCTTATCTCACATCTCGGCCAGGATCATATCCCTAAGCTCGATACCAACCGAGACGCCCCAAAATTAGGTATACGTCACCCATCTTGGGTCGCCACTTACATGGTACATAAATTCAAATACAAACTTAATTATACATCCGTAGGTGTAACATACGACAATACATAATCTGAGAGTTCTAATAGGAATATTGTTATTTAGACAATATCCATACTCAAGGAGTCCTCATTACAATTATTATCACACTATTTCACAGAATAGTGAAGACTACAAATGCTATCCTCTGGACCATTACTCCAGTTTCCGACTCGTCCCAAATTTATATTCTCATTTCACAAGAGAACGGTGAAAGAAAGGGTGAGCTCAACTAGCCCAAAGAAGAAATATTATGACTAAGATAATGCAGAATAAATTATCATTAGCCTTCAATGATGTTAAACCGATAGAATACAATAGACAACCGGTTTAATCGCTGCGTGAATACGCAATCCATTAAAAGAGTCAAGTAGAAAATAAAGTCTACTATCTTTTATGATTTAAAAGGTTTTTCATCTTTCATTATTGTGGCGCCCTAAAATAGGTATACATCACCTATTACGAGTTGTCAATACATGAATACGAAACAACTACAACTTTATTATTACAATAGTAAAGCGTGAGTTTGAATACAAATATTATCTTCAGATAATATCTATACTCAAATAAATTCTCATCACATTTATTGATACATTATTTTACAAAAATGGTGAGGACTACTAAACAATCCTTTCTAAACCTTCATTCCATACCACAGGCACTAAGTACTCATCATTATATTCTCGCCTCACGAGAAAAATGGAACAAAAAGGAAAAGGGTGAGCTCAACTAGCTCAATAAAGAATATTATGACTAAGATAATATCAACAAATTATCGTTAGTCTTCAATGGGAAAAATCTAATAGAATCTGATAGACAACAAATTTTAAATCAATATTAAGCGGCAATGGAAATAATAATTCATTAGAAGAGTTAAGTAGAGAATGCAAACTACTATCTTCCATGTATGAATTTAAAAGTTCATCGTCATCTTTTATCCTGTAACATCAATCGATATAAATACGGAATCAAATATTCATCTTTGACCTTCAGCCAAAGATATTCATCGATTGGTCAGTATTCATTTAAAACACTTCATCTTTCATCTTTACTACGGGCCAAAGATATTCTTGAGAAATCATTCATCTTTGCACTACGGGCCAAAGATATTCTTAAGAAATCATTCATCTTTGCACTACAGCCAAAGATATTCCATAATATCATCATTTAAGGCGAGGATGATGAAAATATTTTTTTTAAAAGCGAATCCGGTGAAACAAAATGACAAGGATTAAGGATTAAGGATTCGTACTTGGTTTTATCCACGTCTAAAAAATACCTCAAAAATAATCATAGTGGTGTAAAATTCAAGAATGATCAAAACATGGATACACTTTCGAGTTAGTATCCAGAATGGATGTTTTAGACGAAAAGAAGAAATTTTATTTTTAAATTGAATAAGATTTAGTATCGTGTTGAATAGTATCGTGAATACGTGAATAGTAGTATATCGTGAATAGTAACTCGACACCAAAAGATAGAAATTCCATAAAAAACAACTTCACGCTTCATGAATAGTACTCGTGAATAGTAACTTCGTGAATAAGTAACTCATGAATAAGTAAGCTCGTGAATAGTAACTTATGAATAGTAACTCATGAATAGTAACCTTATACATGAAAAAAGTTCCAAATTTGATAAAAACTTCGATCAACATTTCAAAGATAATGATATTGAAGAAATAATATCATTTCGAGAAGAAAATAACATCCCTTACCTCGAAAGATCGATTCTTAAATTTGAAACAGGATATAGGCTATGACTTGGACTTGCTTAGTATAGCAATACTCAAAGTATACTCAAAATACTCACAAGAATATGCTCGATAATATAGAGAGAAAACTTGAGTTTACGGTGTGATTTTCAATTTAACCTAAGACCCTATTTATAGGAAATTGCTTAGAACACCAAAGCGAGAAAATTTAATATATTAATAATATTATTTTTCCACATCTTCCTATGCACACCATCAGCTGAAATCAACCACTAACACATGTCCCATAAGTGACAAAAACGTTTTTCATGCAAAACTTACTTAAAACTCAAAAAAAAATGATAATCAATTAATCCGGAACTTCAATAATTCATAATAAATAGCCCTTTCATCAGAAAATTCGAATCTCTTGAGTTTTTATAGGAAATTCAATTCTCTACAACTTTGCAGAAGAAAGTTTTCCAAATTCCAAATAGAAATAATAAAGAAATCCACAAGCGGGTCGATTTTCTGTTTATAATCAAATTTCGATTCGATAAATGAGGTCCATGAGACATGTTTAACATGTTTTAAACATTTATTACAACAAAAATACTCTTCCTCCTCGTATACTCATATATCCCACATTCGTTGTAAAAATATCATCATTAATTAATATATTATTATTTAAATGAATTATTTTATCGAAAAAGATAAAATATTAATTTTTAACAATTGTCATTTTAAAATTTTCTCCATCTATATCCACATAAAATCAATATTTTCCTCATCATATAAATCAATAATTAATTATTCACAAATAATATTCTGAGAATCACAATATTGACAACTGAGGCGGTTCCAGGAAGAGGGCTTTCAATAAGAATTTCTTCTTCTTGGTAGCATGATTAGGTGACCAAACCTCTCCTTGAGCAGAACTTTCTAGACATTGCCAATAATGTTATCTAATAATATTATTAGGATAATATGAATTATTGCTTCGATAATGAAAAATCTTGTGTAATGACAATTATTGAAACAACAATGAATATAAAATATCAACGCAACAATTATTAACTCGATAAAATCTTTGAGCGGTAATTATCGTAACCATTATTGAGTAGTGCCTTCTTCACGTAAGAATCAATAATTGGTGCAATACTGGTATCTTCTTGTTCAACAACGCGTATTAGTGTGTTTTAACCACGGGTATTCCAACAAAGATATTAGTTGCAATAACTACGCCTGGATTATTTAAAAACAACTTATATTTGTCGTTTTCTTCATCCAATCGCTTTCAGTTATGGGGCCCACACATGGGCTGCTTGGTAAATACGAATATTCTCCGACGAGCACGAATATTCCACGACCAAACGAATATTCCCGAGCGATAATGAATATTTTATAACCACTTGCTTATTTTGAAATATTTGCGTATTTAACCCTTAACTATCCACATTAATCAAATCAACCCTTACTATTTCAAAATAATAAATAGAGAAAATTCTTTTTATTTAAAAATTTTGGGGTCTTACAACCTCCCTCCTTATGAAATTTCGTCCTCGAAATTGGCGACGTACTGATGTTTGAAAAGGTGAGGATACCTCGCTTTCATTTCGATTTCAATTCGGGTCATTTCCTCTATAGCATGATTCCTCCACAAAACTTTAACTTGTGGTATGACCTTTCTTGGCGTGGGACATGCTCCTTCCTATCCAAGATCTTGTGGTACCTCCTCATACGTTAAGTCTTCTATCTAACTCGTCCGGTTTCTAACTTCAATAACGTGGTTCGGGTCTTTCACATATTTACTGAAATACGGATATGTGAAACACATTATGAACACGAGACATACTTTCGGAGGTAACGCAAGTCTATAGGCTACATTTCCTACTCGGTCGAGAATTTAAAATGGACCGATAAATCGTGGATTGAGCTTTCTCTCTTCCCAAATCTTGTAACTCCCTTCCATGGAGCAACTTCATGACAATACATGATCCCTACATTAAATTCCACGTCCTTTTCGATGAAGATCCGCATAACTCTTTTGTCGATCTTGTCTTGGTTTGCATACATTGTCGAATCATTTGGATCTTTTCGGTGAGTCATACGTCTTAACTTCGGGTCCCAACAATGTTGCTTCACCCACCTCATCCCAACATATTGGAGAAGCGACATTTTTCGTCCATATAATGCTTTAAATGGAGCCACACCTATACTTGCACGATAAGCTGTTGTTGTAGGAGAATTCCACCAATGGTAAATACTTATCCCAACTACCCTTGAAGTCTAGGACACGAGTCTTAATAGATCTTCAAGAGTTTGAATAGTCCTCTCGATTGTCCGTCTGGTTTGGGGATGGTATGCTTCGAACTAAATCGCAAATCCGTGCCCATAGCTTTTTGCAAGCTAACCCAAAATCTTGAAGTGAATCTTGGGTCACGATCCAAAACTATGGATACAGGCATGCCATGCAACCTCACAATCTCATTCACGTCACATACTAGCAAGGCGTTCAAGAGGAATAAGTCTCCGTATCGGCAAGAAATGAAAGCGAGACTTGGTTAATCTATCAACAATAACCCAAATAGCATTGATGCCTTGAGAAGCGAAGTAGGAAGACCCGTAATGAAATCCATGGTAATGTGTTCCCACTTCCATTCGGAATCTCAAGTGGTTGCAAGCGGACCCTTAGGTACAAGATGCTCCGCCTTTTCACGTTAAGCAAGTTAAACACATCGAGATAAACTTTGCAATCTCTCTCTTCATATTGTTCCACCAAAATGTATGTGAAGATCACGATACATTTTAGTACTTCGAGGATGGATTGCAAATGGTGTATTGTGTGCCTCCATCATAATCTTGTACTTCAAATCGAGTCGTTAGGAACACAAAGTCTAGAGTGGACTCAAGTATTCCTTCTTCATCAATTCTCGCCGGAATAGCTCCTTCTTGTACTTTCTTCTTCATACCCATCACTCAAGAATTCGGTGGCTTGAGCAACCTTAAATTTTTCTATTAAAGTTGGCTCTGTCGTATACTTGACATCATCGCCTTCTCGTTCTCGTGATATGATCTTCTACTCAATGCGTCACCTACCACGTTCGCTTTACGGGATGGTATTGAATAGTGTGGTCGTAGTCTTTCAATAGCTCGAGCCAACGTCGTCGCCACATGTTGAGTTCTTTTGAGTGAAGAAATATTTAAGGCTTTTATGGTGCGAATATATCTCCACTTTCTCCCCATATAGATAGTGCCTCCATATCTTTAAGCGAAAACTTATTGCGCTAACTCTAGATCATGAGTAGGATAATTCCTCTCATACTCTTTAAGTTGTCGCGAGGCATAAAGGCTATGACTTTCCCCGTTGCATGAGAACACATCCTAACCCTTTGCGAAGCATCATTGTGAGATAACAAATCCATCCGAACCCGGATGGTATTGTTAGAACAGTCTTAGAAATAAGTCTCCTCTTAAGCTCTTGGAAACTTTTCTCGCATTCTTCGCTCCAAAGCGAATTTTGTATCCTTCCGAAGTTAAGTGAGTTAATGGAGTAGCGATTCGAGAAAACCCTTCCACGAATCTCCGATAATAACCAAATTAAGCCCAAAAAGCTACGTACTTGATCACCGACTTCGGTTGCTCCCAACTTTGTATTGCTTCAATCTTCGGTGGGATCAGCAGATACTCCATGTTTTCGACACCACGTGCCCAAGGAATGCTACTTCCTCGAGCGAACTCGCATTTCTTCAATTTGGCATATAGTTGGTTTTCACGAAGCCTTTGGAGTACCAAACTTCAAATGGTGCTCATGATCTTCACGGCTTTTGGAATATATGAGGATGTCATCAATAAAGACAACAACGAATTGATCCAAATATTCCTTGAATACTCGGTTCATCATATCCATGAAAAGCCGCGGGAGCATTAGTTAGTCAGAAAGACATAACTAAGAATTCATAATGCCCATACCGAAGTTAAGAAGGCGGTCTTTGGAATATCCTCGATTCTAATCTTGATTGATGATATCCGAGCGAAGATCGATTTTTGAAAAGAATTGTGCCCCTCAGAATTTGGTCAAACAAGTCATCAATACGAGGTAGAGGATACCTATTCTTGATAGTGACATGGTTCGATTCCGATAGTCAATACAAAGTCGCATACTCCGTCTTTCTTCTTTACAAATAAAGCAGGAGCACCCCGAGGAGATGTCTTGGGGCAGAATGAAACCGATGTCCAACAATTCTCGTAGTTGGACCTTTAACTCTGAAGTTTAATAGAGCCATTCGATATGGGGTTTTAGAAATGGGCTTTGTACCGAGTTCAAGATCATTAAAGAATTCAACTTCACGTTACGGGGGTGGGCAGGAAGTTCTTCGGGAAATCGTCGGAAAGTCAATAATAACAGGGAATATTATTCAAATTTGGCGTGTCTTTATTCAAATCCATAACATGGGCTAAGAAAAAACGACATCCGTTTTTTAATAAGCGAATAGCTTTATGATTAGATATGAGCGGTGATTGATTTTAATGGTTTAGTTGCTTGAATTAAATACAACGGGTTGGTTAGGAATATGAAAACTAACAACCTTACGAAAACAATCCATTTTGGCATGATGAGTAGTTAACCAATCAATCCCTAAAATCACATCAAAAGCAAGTATCTTTAAAGAGATAAGGTCAGCGAGGTAAGGTAATGGTGCCAACTTGAATCAAAACAAGATTTATAAGCGGTGGATGTGATGAAAGTTTCTCTAATGAGTTTCCACAGATAGGTCAAAGTTTAATTTCTCCGAGTCAAGTTTAAGCGTTGAGCACATGCGGAGAGATAAATGAATGGGTAAGACCCGGTATCAAGTAAGGTATAAACTTGCAAGAATTTATAAATAGCTTACCCGTGATCACCTCGTTTGGGTTCTCGCATTATGACCCGATCACAACAAACGCTTCTTCCGGAATCGTTGACTTTGACTTTTAAGGGACGATCTTTTGAGTCACCGAATCCCATTGAACTAGGTTCATTCTTGTCACAATCTCGAAGCGATATGTCCTTCCTTTCCACAATTATAGCATACCTTGAACTGTTCAGGCGGTTTGGTGATATGTCCCTCTTTTCGCATTTGTAGCATATAATGGGTGGTCGTTCTCCTCCCTTAGAACCGATTCTTGCTAAACCTTTATCATCTTCATGTAGTCGTTGTTAAATCTCCTCTTTTAAAATCTCCTCCTCGACTCGCTTCTTCTATTTTCATGGCCATGATTACCACCGGAGTGGTTACCATTTCTGTCCGTCTATTTCTTTCTCATTTGGTTATCATTATTACATTGATTCGCTATCTACGAGTACGATCTGGTTATGGTCCCTCGATTGGTAGTACTCGTTATCTCATTTCTAATAATTGAGTTCATTTTACAACATCCGAATAAAGAGAAAATTTATGAGAGATGAGATCTTCGACGTATGCGGGTTCAAACCTCTAAGAAACATCCGCGTCATCGTTCCTCATTCTCCACCAAATGAGGTCTGAACACGGATAACTCGCAAACTTTGCCTCGTACTTAGACACAAATCATGTTGTTTGTTCTAATCGATGAACTCCACTTCCTTCGTATAGCGAACACTTTCGGAAAGTATTTGTCATTAAATAGTTTCTGAAACGCTTCCCAAGAGACATCTTTGAGTGCAATTTGGATGGGTAAGCTTCACAGACTCCCACCGATGAGTCCCTGCGCCGCCACGGAACATAAAGGTGGCGAATGGAACCTTCTGTTCCTCCGTGCATCCCAAGACATCGAATATCTTGGTAATTTGTTTGACCCATGTTTTCCGCCATGATCGGATCCGGCTTTCCCTTAAATTCGGTGGTCCCAACTCTCGAAGCTGCTTGGTTTGTGACAACCCGTGAATTGCTATCATTTCCTCCTGTATTTTGAACACGAGTCTCCTAAATGCGATTTTGCATGAAGCTGCAAAAAACTTCTAAACATCCCTCGTTCATCATCGCTTTCGATGGTGTTGTTCACGGTAGGAACATTGCCCCGACTGTTGCTGCGTTCTCCTCGTTGGTGAGTCTGAGCATCTCCACGGTCTCATTTCCATTGTTAATATTCTCGATTCGACATTCTCAAATCTTTGTCATAAAATAAGGGTTAATTAAGGAAATCAATATATCACATAATATCCCTATATCTTGACCAACTAAAAAATAAGCTTAGGTAGGACACCACTAGCGAATGATTTTTTCGTCTCTCCCTCCTAGTTTATTCCCCGATCTCCGCCAGAGACCATATCCCTAAGCTCGATACCAATCATGACGGCCCCCAAAATAGGTATACATCACCTATTACGAGAGTTATCAATCGTGGTACGTAAAGCAACTACAACTTTTTATTATTACAACAAGAAAGCTGTGAGTTTGAATACAAATATTATCTTCAGACAATATCTATACTCAAATAAATCCTCATCACATTTATTGATACATTATTTTACAAAAATGGTGAGGACTACTAAACAACTCCTTTCTAAACCTTCATTCCATACCCGAACTCGTCTTCATTTATATTCTCGCCTCTCGAGAAAAATGGAACAAAAAGGAAAAGGTTAGCTCAACTAGCTCGATAAAGAATATTATGACTAAGATAATATACAACAAATTATCGTTAGTCTTCACGAGGAAAAATCTAATAGAATACAATAGACAACAAATTTTAAATCAATATTCGCATTGAAATAATAATTCATTAGAAGAGTTAAGTAGAGAATGCAAACTACTATCTTCCATGTATGAATTTAAAAGTTCATCGTCTATCTTTTATCCTGTAACATCAATCAATATAAAACGGAATCAAATATTCATCTTTGCACTACTGAGCCAAAGATATTCATCACCGGGTCAGTATTCATTTAAACACCGCTTTCATCTTTGCACTACTGGCCAAAGATATTCTTCAGAAATCATTCATCTTTGCACTCTGAGGCCAAAGATATTCTTAAGAAATCATTCATCTTTGCACTACAGGCCAAAGATATTCCATAATATCATCATTTAAGACTGAGGATGATGAAAAATATTTTTTTAAAGAAACGAATCCAGTGAAACAAAATGACAAGGATTAAGGATTAAGGATTCGTACTTGGTTTTATCCACGTCTAAAAATACCTCAAAAATAATCATAGTGGTGTAAAATTCAAGAATGATCAAAACATGGATACACTCAGAGTTAGTATCCAGAATGGATGTTTTGGACGAAAAGAAGAAATTTTATTTTTCGGTGAATAATAGTCAGTATCGTGAATAGTGTCGATATCGTGAATAAGACCGTATCGTGAATAGTAACTCAGACACCAAAAGATAGAAATTCCACAAAAAACATCTTCACGCCATGAATAGTAGACTCGTGAATAGTAACTCGTGAATAATAACTCGTGAATAGTAACTTCGTGAATAGTAACTCATGAATAGTAACTCATGAATAGTAACCCCGACATGAAAAAAGTTCCAAATTTGATAAAAACTTCAGATCAACATTTCAGCATAATGATATTGAAGAAATAATATCATTTGAGAAGAAAATAACATCCCTTACCTCGAAAGATCGGTCTTTAAAATTTGAAACAGGATATAGGCTATGACTTGGACTTGCACCGTATAGCAATACTCAAAGTATACTCAAAATACTCACAAGAATACGCTCGATAATATATAGAGAGAAAACTTGATTTACGGTGTGATTTTCAATTCTAACCTAAGCACCTATTTATAGGAAATTGCTTAGAACACCAAAAGCGTAAAATTTAATATATTAATAATATTATTTTTCCACATCTTCCTAAGCACACCATCAGCTGAAATCAACCACTAACACATGTCCCATAAGTGACAAAAACGTTTTTCATGCAAAACTTACTTAAAACTCCAAAAAAATGATAATCAATTAATCCAGAACTTCAATAATTCATAATAAATAGCCCTTTCATCAGAAAATTCGAATCTCGCGAGTTTTTATAGGAAATTCAATTCTCTACAACTTTACAGAAGAAAGTTTTTCCAAATTCCAAATAGAAATTGGAAGAAATCCACAAACGGGTCGATTTTACATTTATAATCAAATTTCGGTCAATAAATGAGGTCCATGACACATGTTTAACATGTTTTAAACATTTATTGCAACAAAATACTCTTCCTCCTCGTATACTCATATATCCCACATTCGTTGTAAAAAATATCATAATTAATATATTATTATTTAAATGAATTATTTTATGAGAAAAAGATAAAATATTAATTTTCAACAATTGTCATTTTAAAAATTTTCTCCATCTATATCCACATAAAATCAATATTTTCCTCATCATATAAATCAATAATTAATTATTCACAAATAATATTTAGAATCACAATATTGACAATGAGGCAGGTTCAGGGAAGAGGGCTTTCAATAAGAATTTCTTCTTCTGGCATGATTAGGTGACCAAACCTCTCCTTGAAGCGAGAACTTTCTAGACATTGCCAATAATGTTATCTAATAATATTATTAGGATAATATGAATTATTGCTTCGATAATGAAAAATCTTTGTGTAATGACAATTATTGAAACAACAGCAATATAAAATATCAACGCAACAATTATTAACTCAATAAAATACTGAACAGTAATTACTGTAACCATTATTGAGTAGTGCCTTCTTACGTAAGAATCAATAATTGGTGCAATACTGGTGTGCTTCTTGTTCAACAAATGGCGTATTAGTGTGTTTTAACCAGGGTATTCAACAAGATATAGCAGTAATAATTCTGTAGTTATTTAAAAACAACTTATATTTATGCGTTTTCTTCATCCAATCGCTTTCAGTTATGGGGCCCACACATGCCATTTAGCGCCGTAAATCTGAATATTCCGAGAAGCGATACGAATATTCCACGACCAAACGAATATTCCCGACGATAATGAATATTTTATAACCACTTGCTTATTTTGAAATATTTGCGTATTTAACCCTTAACTATCCACATTAATCAAATCAACCCTTACTATTTCAAAATAATAAATAGAGAAAATTCCTTTTTATTTAAAAATTTCGGGGTCTTACAGTTATAGCTGAGACTCAGCTTTAATAAATATTCCACCACATCTAATCATCCCTGTACCACGGTCAAGAATTTTCATTAAATCATCAATGGTCATGACTATACCGAATCACCATTGGTCATAATCATACCAAAAACTATCCATCACTGCATTACAGGCCACTGAGGACTCTTGTCACATCATTTATATCAAGTCATGATTATACCGAATGATCCCTGGTCATAATCATACTAAGTTCATCTATGCACGTAAGCCAAAGATAACATAATATAACATGAGAGGATGATGACAATGACATAATAATTCAATAAAACAAGTTCAAGAATTATTTAATCCAGAATTATTAACGTCAAATTATCAACATGATCTTTGTTTTGTAGAGTAAAATTCAAGAATAATCGAGAAGAATATTTTCATGAAAAGATCTTTGGATGAAACGCAAATATCAAAGATATTCTACTAATTTCATGGAGTATAGAAGTCAAAGTTTTAACTTATTTGGGTATAATAAAGAATGGAATAACAAAAGAAATCACCGTAAATGCGGTTTCAGCGTAGAACAGAGTTATTCAATAGAATAATAATAACGAAACTAGGTGGTGAAATTCACACCAATGGGATGATCCAATGTAATAATAAATCTTTGAATAATAATAAACAATGGAACCAGGTCCGAGTGTAAAACACATGCAGACAGGATATTCCAATGAGAATAATAAATGCGAATAATAAACAAATTGAACGGGTGATTGTAAAAAACTTGAGACAGGATATTCCAAACGTAATAATAAAGAATGGAATAATGAGAAGAAGATCACCAAGTATAGGGATTAAGCGTATCTGAGTTATTCCAACAGAATAAATAAGAATGGAATAATATAAGGATTTCACCAAGTATATAGGGTGTCTGGCGTATCTGAGGTTATGTATAGGGTATGCCACTTTTTTACGAGTTATTCCAACAGAATAATAATGAATGGAATAACAGAAGTTCTCTTCATGAATAAGAAAGAATAACACCCCTTACGGGTACAACAAATAATATCCCTTACCGTAAAAGACACTGGATATCAAAGTAGTGAAGTACCAAAATACTCTTCTTCTTTCTCTCTATAGATTTTCTCTCTATAGCTTCTCTCTATAATTTCTCTCTCTAGAGTTTCAGTGAATTCGTAAGAAAATAATGAAGGAATGAGCTTCTATTTATAGGAAAATAGAATGCATAGTAATTAATCCATGAGCGGTCATTGATTTACTTTTTAATCTGACGGTCCATATTTAAAGCAAAATCTTTTAAATCAAATATCATATATTCTATTTATATAAAAACATTTTTTACTACGCAAACACTATGCAACACTATGCAAAACACTATGCAACACTATGCATAATAAAATATAATATATTCTATTTATAGAATAACTTTAATAAAGTATTACATTTTTTATATAAAAGATGTTTACATTTTATTACGTAATAATATCTGAATAAAACAAAACGTCATTATCATTATAATAATTCATATTATTAATCAACAATAATGGAATCAAACTTAGTGACTTCTCACATAAGCATCGATAATCAATACTGGTGTATTTACTTGTGCAACCACACGACATTCTTGTACTTACTTTACTACCGAGTAGTTCAACGAAGATCAATGATAAAACTTCCGCCGTTATTTCAATAAAATATTTTGTCGTTTTCTCAATCCCAATAATTAATTTCATAGGGTCCACCAATGATTGAGTAGTTGTATGCGAATATTCCTCGCTAAAAGAATATTCCCCGACCAATCGAATATAATATAACCACTTGCATACTTTACAAAATTTATAAATACTACCCACAACTATAATATTATCTCAAATTCACACCATAATATTAAAATTATTTGACATAATTTAAATCTTTATTGATAAAATCTGGGGTCTCACAATCTCCTCTCCTTATGGAATTTACGCCCTCGAAATTAGAGAATGCGATACTGATATGATAAAGAGGTGAGGATACCTTGAATACCTTTATCGTAAAAAAATATTAAATTCATCTTCGCAATCCTACCAAAGATATTTATTAACAACTCATCTTTGCGCAATAACAGCCAAAGATATACAAATTGTAAAACCAATAATCTTTGAGACGCGATTTTAATAGTATCACGACCACGAATTATCTATGCACCAATGGCCGAGGATATTCGTGTTTTCAATTCTGATCATGATTATCTTACGGAATAACTGAGTAAGTCATAATCATACCAAGTCTATCAATCGCACTACTACTAAAGATGACTTTTACCACATCCATTGTAAGACCCCGAAATTTTTAAATAAAAAAGGAATTTCCTTTATTTTGAAATAGTAAGGGTTGATTTGATTAATGTGGATAGTTAAGGGTTAAATACATAAATATTTCAAAATAAGCAGTGGTATAAAATATTCATTGTTGTCGGGGAATATTCGTTTGGTCGTGGAATATTAAATCTTTGTCGGGGAATATTAAATGCGATGACGGTAGCGAAATATGTGGGCCCCATGCGGAAAGCGATTGGATGAAAGAAAACGACAAATATAAGTTGTTTTTAAATACTTGGCGTAGTTATTCTTAGATTAATCTTGTTGGAATACCCGGTGGTTAAAACACACTAATGTCTGGCGTTGTTGAAAGGTAGCACGGTATTGCACCAATTATTGATTCTTACGTGAAGGCCTTTACTCGATAATGGTTACGGTAATTCTTTGTTCGATTATTTTATTGAGTTAATAATTCTTTGTGTTGATATTTTATATTCTTTGTTGTTTTGATAATTGTCATTTACGGTATCTTTCATTATCGAAGCAATAATTCATATTATCTGAATAATATTATTAGATAACATTATTGGCAATGTCTAGAAAGTTACATGCATAAGGAGAGGTTTGGTCATCTAATTGCGCGCAAGAAGAAGAAATTCTTATTGGAAAGCCCCCTCTTTCTGAGAAGCGCACGGTTGTCAATATTGTGATTACGTAATATTATTTGTGAATAATTAATTATTGATTTATATGATGAGGAAAATATTGATTTTATGTGGATATAGATGGAGAAAATTTTTAAAATGACAATTGTTGAAAATTAATATTTTATCTTTTTACGATAAAATAATTCATTTAAATATATTATTTTAATAATATATTAACGGTGATATTTTACAATGAATGTGGGATATATGAGTATATGAGGAGGAAGAGTATTTTGTGGCATTAAATGTTTAACACATGTTTTGTGTGTTGGTGGACACAATTATTAATAGAAATTTGATTATAGCTTTGTAAAATCGCTTGTTTGTGGATTTCGGTCGATTTTTGTTTGGAATTTGAAAAACTTTCTTTCTGCAAAGTTGTAGAGAATTGAATTTTCTATAAAAACTCATGAGATTCGAATTTTCTGATGAAAGGGCTATTTATTATGAATTATTGAAGTTAGAGGTTTAAAATAATTGATTTTGGGAGTTTAAATTATTTTTGTTTAGAAAAACGTTTTTGTATTTTTTGGACATCATTAACATGTGTGGCTGGTGTTTTGACCAAAAAGGTGGGCTAAGGAAAATTTGTATAATTATATTAATATTATATTAATTTTTACGCTTTTGGTGTTCTAAAGCATTTTCTATAAATAGGGTCTTAGGTTAGAATTGAAAATCACACTTAAAGCGAAGTTTTCTCTCTATTTTCTCTCGATATTTTGGCGTATTCTTGTGAGTATTTTGAGTATACTTTGAGTATTGCTAGGCGGTGCAAGTTCCCTTCAAAGACTATACAGGTAGATTCTAAATTAGAAATCTTAATCTTTCGAGGTAAGGGATATTATTTTTTTTGTAATGATATTATTTCTTCAATATCATTATCTTTGAAATGTTGATCTGAAGTTTTTATCAAATTTGGAACTTTTTTATGTCGGGGTTACTTATTCAGCGAGTTTCTTATTCACGAGTTCTTATTCATGAGTTCTTACTATTCATGGGTTCTTATTCATGAGTTCTTATTCACGAGTTCTATTCATGAGAGTTTCTTATTCACGAGTTACTATTCATTTAGTACTATTCATGAAGCGTTAAGATGTTTTTGTGGAATTTCTATCTTTTGGTGTCTGAGTTACTTATTCACGATATCTGACCTTTATTCACGATATCTAAGACTATTCACGATATCTGGTCTTATTCAATAGAAAAATAAAATTTCTTCTTTTCGTCTAAAACATCTATTCGGATACTAACTTCGATTGTATCCATGTTTTGATCATTCTTGAATTTTACACCACTATGATTATTTTTGAGGTATTTTTTGGGCGTGGATAAAACCAAGTACGAATCCTTAATCCTTAATCCTTGTCATTTTGTTTTCTTTGGATTCGTTTCTTTAAAAAATATTTTCATCATCCTCGGTCTTAAATGATGATATTATTGAATATCTTTGGCACAGTAGTGCAAAGATGAATGATTTCTGAAGAATATCTTTGGCACTGTAGTCAAAGATGAGCAGTGTTGAGATGAACATGATCGATTGATGAATATCTTTGGCACTGTAGTGCAAAGATGAGCAGTGTTTAAATGAACATGACCCGGTGATGAATATCTTTGGCTGTAGTGCAAAGATGAATATTTGATTCGGATGTATATTGATTGATGTTACTGAGGATAAAATATTGATGATGGATTTATTAAATTCATAGATTATAGTAGATTTCATTTTCTACGTAACTCTTACATGAATTATTATTTATTTCTGCGAATATTGATCTGAAACTTGTTGTCTATTGTATTCTATCGATTTTTCCTGTTGAAGACTAACGATAATTTGTTGTATATTATCTTAGTCATAATATTCTTTCTTGGGCTAGTTGAGCTCACCCTTTTCCTTGTTGTTCCATTTTTTCTTCTCGGGGAGGCGAGAATGTAGCGAGTCTTCTTAGTCGGGTATGGAATGAAGATTCTAGAGAGAGTTGTTTAGTAGTCCTCACCATTTTGTAAAATAATGAATCAATAATGTGATGAGGATTTATTTGAGTATAGATATTGTGCAGAAGATAATATTTGTATTCAAACTCACGTTTCTTGTTGTAATAATAAAGTTGTAGTTGTTTACATACCGTGTATTTGGCATTTCGAGAATGGGTGTTGTGTATACCTATTTTGGGGGCGTCACGGTTAATATATCGAGCTTAGGGATATGATCTCTGGCGGAGATCGGGGAATAGAACTAGGGGGAGGCGAGTAAATCCTTATTTAGTGTGTCCTACCTAAGCTTATTTGTTAGTTGGTTGGTATATAGGGATATTATGTGATATATTGATTTTCTTAATTAACCCTTATTTTATGACGGTGATTTGAGAATGTCGTCGAGAATATTAACGATGGAGTAAATGAGGATAGTGGAGATGCTGACTCACCAACGAGGAGAAGCGTGCAACAGTCGTGGCAATGTTCCTCCTGTGAACAACACCAATTGGCGAGATGATGAGCGAGGGATGTTTAGAAGCTTTTTGCGAGTTCATGCAAAATCGCACGAGGAGACTTCGTGTTCAAAATCTGAGGAGGAAATGATAGCAATTCACGAGTGGTCACGGCCAAGCGATTCAAAGAGTTGGGACCACGAGTGCGGGGAAAGCGGATCCGATTAAAGGCGGAGGCGTGGGTCAAACAAATTACCAAGATATTCGATGTCTTGGGATGCGGAGGAACGAAAGTTCCATTCGCCACATTTATGTTCCGTGGCGAGGCGATTCATGGTGGGAATACGTGAAGCGTACCCATCCACGTTACACTTTCGGTATGTCGTGGGAGCGTTTGAAGCAGTTCAATGACAAGTACTTCCACGAAAGTATTCGTCGTATGAAGGAAGTGGAGTTTATTAGACTAGAAGCGAATAACATGGCGGTGTCGATGCGAGGCGAAGTTCGCGGAGTTATCGAGTTTGCACCTCATTTGGTGGAGAATAAGAGCGATATGGCGGATGTTTACGAGAGGTTTGAAACCGACATACGTCGTCGATATCTCATTTCTCATAAATTTTCTCTCTATTTAGATGTTGTCAGCGGGGCTCGATTGTTAGAAGCGAGATAACGAAATACGTTCATTTGAGGGACCATAACCGAGGATCATATCAAGAGATAGCGATCATCGAATAACGATAACCAAATGGAGAAAGAAGAATCTGAGACAAAAGGCGGTAACCACTCCGGTGGTAATCGTGGCCGTGAAAAAATAGAAGAAGCGAGTCGGGAGGAGATTTTAAAAAGGAGATTCAACGACCGTATGTGAAGGCGTCGGCGCCTATAGCAACTAGTTTTAAGGAGGAGAAGCGACCACTTACGGTCGTATGTTACAAATCTGGAAAGAGGGACATATATCAAATTCGCCTTACATGAGTTTAAGGTATGCTTATAGTTGTGGAAAGGAAGGACATATCGCTTCGAGATTGTATGGTAGCGAAACCTAGTTCAATGGGGACGGTGACTCAAAAGATCATCCCGAGAAAAGTCAAAGTCAGCGATTAGGAAAGAAGCGTTTGTCGTGGCCTAATTCAAAATCTGAGGAACCCGAACGAAGTTAGCAGGTTAGTCAATTATAAATTCTTGCGAAGTATATACCTTACTAGATATCGGTTCTACCCATTCTTTTATCTCTCTCTACTTGCGCTCAGCGTTTAAACTTGACTCGGAGAAATTAGACTTTGACTATCTGTGGAAACTCGTTAGGAGAAACTTTCATCACATCCATTGTTTATAAATCTTGCTTGATTCAGGTTGGCTTTATCACATTACACTGTTAACCTTATTTCTATAGAGATATTTGTTTTTGATGTGATTTTAAGGTTAACTACTCATCGTCATGCAAAATTGATTATTTTCGTAAGGTTGTTAGTTTTCATATTCTAAAGCAACTGTTATTCAATTCAAGCAATCAAACCATTGTAGTCAAACATTTTCATATCAAGCCATGAAGTCATTCGTTTATTACGGATGTCAAATTTTCTTAGTCCATGTTATGGATTTGAATAAAGACACGTCGATTTGAATAATATTCTGTTGTTATTGATTTTTCCGGCGTATTTTACGAAGAATTTCTTGGCTTACTCCCAAAGCGATATTAAATTTTGTATCGACTTTGAACCCGGTACAAAACTCATTTCTAAAATCTCATATCGAATGGCTCTATTGAACTTCGGGAGTTAAAAATTCAACTATAAATTTGGTACTGAGCCTTTATCTTGTGACTTCCTTTGTGGAATTCACTAAGCGAACTCTCTGTAGGGACGTCATATTCGATGCGATAGTAAAGCGATAGGTGTCATTGTGACGTCTTATCAAGATTGGGATATGAGTCGCGGTTGAGAGCAACCTAAGTCGATGTCGAAATCGTAGCTTTACAGGCTTAGTTGGTTATTATCGGAGATTCGTTGAAGGATATTCTCGAATCGCTATTAGTTAACTTAGTGACTCGAAAAGATACAAAATTCGTATGGAGCGAGGAATGCGAGAAGATTTTCCAAGAGCTCAAGAGGTGACTCATTTCTTTACATATTATTCTAACCATACCATCTTGGAAAAGCGAGCGTGGTGGTGACGCGTTGAGTAGAAGATCATATACGGGATCGAGTGCGATGATGTCAAGTATCGCGTAGAGCCAACTTTAATAGAAAAAGTTAAGGTTGCTCGAGCCAGGCCGGAGGGTGATCGAAGAAGAAAGTCTGAAGGAGCTATTAGGAAGTGAGAATTGATGAAGAAGGAATACTTGAGTCAACTCCAGACTTTCATTCCTAATGATTTTGATTTGAAGCATAGAATCATGATGGAGGCACACAACATATTGTTTGCAATCCATCACGGAAGTACTAAAATGTATCGTGATCTTCAACATACATTTTGGTGGAGCAATATGAGGAGAGAGATCGCGTAGTTTATCTCGATGTGTTTAACTTGCCAACGTGTAAAGGCGGAGCATCTTGTACCTAAGGGTCCGTTGCAACCACTTGAGATTTTGAAATGGAAGTGGGAACACATTACCCTGAATTTCATTACTAATCTTCCTGCGGTTTCTCAAGGCATAGATGCGATTTGGGTTATTGTTGATAGATTAACCAAGTCGCTCATTTTTCTTACCGATCGAGAGACTTATTCCTTGAGCGTCTTTCTCGTATGTACGTAAATGAGATTGTGAGATTGCATGGCATGCCAAGTATCCATAGTTTTAGATCGTGACCCAAGATTCACTTCATGATTTTGGGTTGGTTTGTAGAAAGCTATGGGCATGAATTTCTGATTGATTTGGCATACCATCCTCAAAGCGGATGGACAATCGAGAAAGGACTACTCAAACTCTTGAAGATATATTAAAACTACGTGTCCTAGATTTCAAAGGAAGTTGGGATAAGTACTTGTCATTGGTGGAATTCTCATACAACAATAGTTATTAAACAAATATAGGCATGGTTCCATTCGAAGCATTATATGGACAAAATGTCGTTCTCGATATGTTGGGATGAGGTGGGTGAAGCAACATTATTTGGGACAGAAGTTAAGACGTATGACTAATGATTCGGCTAACGATACAAAAGCGGCACAAGATCGACAAAAGAGTTATGCGAATCTTCATCGAAAGGACGTGGAATTTAGTGTGGGGATCATGTATTGTTGCGAGTTGCTCCGTGGAAGGAGTTACAAGATTTGGGAAGAGAGGAAAGCTCGATCCACGATTTATCGGTCCATTTCAAATTCTTGACCGAAAGTAGGAAATGTAGCCTATAGACTTGCGTTACCTCCAAAGTATGTCTCGTGTTCATAATGTGTTTCACATATCGTACTTTCGTAAATATGTGAAAGACCGAACCACGTTATTGAGTTAGAAACCCGGACGAGATAGCGAAGACTTAACGTATGAGGAGAGGTACTGTCAAGATTTTGGATAGGAAGGAGCATGTCCTACGCCTTGAAAAGGTCATACCACAAGTTAAAGTTTTGTGGAGGAATCATCTTTATAGAGGAAATGACACAGGAATTGAAAAGCGAAAATGAAAGCGAGGTATCCTCACCTTTTCAAAAAACACACAGACGTCGTCGTCGATTTCGAGGACGAAATTTCATAAGGAGGGGAGGTTGTAAGACCCCGAAATTTTTAAATAAAAAAGGAATTTCCTTTATTTTGAAATAGTAAGGGTTGATTTGATTAATGTGGATAGTTAAGGGTTAAATATGCAAATATTTCAAAATAAGCAAGTGGTTATAAAATATTCATTGTTATTCGGGGAATATTCGTTTGGTCGTGGAATATTAAATGTTGTCGGGGAATATTAAATCTGACGGTAGTGACCATGTGTGGGCCCCATGAAAGCGATTGGATGAAGAAAACGACAAATATAAGTTATTTTTAAATACTTGGCGTAGTTATTCTTAGATTATCTTTGTTGGAATACCGATTGGTTAAAAAACACACTAATACGCGTTGTTGAGCGGTAGCACACGGTATTGCACCAATTATTGATTCTTACGTAAGAAGGCACTACTCAATAATGGTTCTGATAATTCTTTATTCGATATTTTATTGAGTTAATAATTCTTTGTGTTGATATTTTATATTCTTTGTTGTTTGATAATTGTCATTACGATTATCTTTCATTATCGAAGCAATAATTCATATTATCTGAATAATATTATTAGATAACATTATTGGCAATGTCTAGAAAGTTACATCAAGGAGAGGTTTGGTCATCTAATTGCTTGGCGATGAAGAAATTCTTATTGGAAAGCCCCTGCTCTGAGGGCGCACTGGTTGTCAATATTGTGATTACGTAATATTATTTATGAATAATTAATTATTGATTTATATGATGAGGAAAATATTGATTTTATGTGGATATAGATGGAGAAAATTTTAAAATGACAATTGTTGAAAATTAATATTTTATCTTTTTACGATAAAATAATTCATTTAAATATATTATTTTAATAATATATTAACGGTGATATTTTTTACAATGAATGTGGGATATATGAGTATATGAGGAGGAAGAGTATTTTGTGGCATTAAATGTTTAACACATGTTTTGTGTGTTGGTGGACACAATTATTGGTAGAAATTTGATTATAACTTGTAAAATCGCCCGGATTTGTGGATTTGGTCGATTTTGTTTGGAATTTGAAAAACTTTCTTACGCAAAGTTGTAGAGAATTGAATTTTCTATAAAACTCTCATGAGATTCGAATTTTCTGATGAAAGGGCTATTTATTATGAATTATTGAAGTTAGAGGCTAGGTTCAAATAATTGATTTTGGGAGTTTAAATTATTTTTGTTTAGAAAAACGTTTTTTGTATTTTTTGGACATCATTAACATGTGTGGCTGGTGTTTTGACCAAAAAGGTGGGCTAAGGAAAATTTGTATAATTATATTAATATTATATTAAATTTTTACCTTTTGGTGTTCTAAAGCATTTTCCTATAAATAGGGTCTTAGGTTAGAATTGAAAATCACACGTAAAGCTGAAGTTTTCTCTCTATTTCTCTCTCGATATTTTGAGCGTATTCTTGTGAGTATTTTGAGTATACTTTGAGTATTGCTAGGCGGTGCAAGTTTCCTTGACCTTATACCCTAGGTATTACAAATTAGCTAAATCTTAATCTTTCGAGGTAAGGGATATTATTTTTTTTGTAATGATATTATTTCTTCAATATCATTATCTTTGAAATATTGATCTGAAGTTTTTATCAAATTTGGAACTTTTTATGTTGGGTTACATTATTCATGAGTTCTTATTCACGAGTTACTTATTCATGGAGTTCTTATTCATGGGTTCTTATTCATGAGTTCTTATTCACGAGTTCTTATTCATGAGTTCTTATTCACGAGTTACTATTCACGAGTACTATTCATGAAGCGTTAAGATGTTTTTTGTGGAATTTCTATCTTTTGGTGTAGAGTTCTTATTCACGTTATACTGCCTTTATTCACGATATCTGACTTTATTCACGTATCTGATCTTATTCAATTAGAAAAATAAAATTTCTTCTTTTCGTCCAAAACATCTATTACGGATCTACTAACTACGATTGTATCCATGTTTTGATCATTCTTGAATTTTACACCACTATGATTATTTTTGAGGTATTTTTGGGCGTGGATAAAACCAAGTCTGAATCCTTAATCCTTAATCCTTGTCATTTTGTTTCCTTTGGATTCGTTTCTTTAAAAAATATTTTCATCATCCTCGGTCTTAAATGATGATATTATTGAATATCTTTGGCTTTGTAGTGCAAAGATGAATGATTTCTGAAGAATATCTTTGGCACTGTAGTGCAAAGATGAGCAGTGTTGAGATGAACATGGCCAGATTGATGAATATCTTTGGCACAGTAGTGCAAAGATGAGCAGTGTTTAAATGAACATGACTAATCGGTGATGAATATCTTTGGGCTGTAGTGCAAAGATGAATATTTGATTCGGATGTATATTGATTGATGTTACTGAGGATAAAATATTGATGATGGAACCGTTAAATTCATAGATTATAGTAGATTTCATTTTCTACGTAACTCTTTCATGAATTATTATTTCCATTGCGAATATTGATGCGAAACTTGTTGTCTATTGTATTCTATCGATTTTTTCCTGTTGAAGACTAACGATAATTTGTTGTATATTATCTTAGTCATAATATTCTTTTCTTGGGCTAGTTGAGCTCACCCTTTTCCTTGTTGTTCCATTTTTCTTCTCGGGGAGGCGAGAATGTAGCGAAGTCTTAGTCGGGGTATGGAATGAAGATTCTAGAGAGAGTTGTTTAGTAGTCCTCACCATTTTTGTAAAATAATGAATCAATAATGTGATGAGGATTTATTTGAGTATAGATATTGTCTAGAAGATAATATTTGTATTCAAACTCACGATTTCTTGTTGTAATAATAAAGTTGTAGTTGTTTCTGTACCATGTATTTGGCGACTCAGAATGGGTGTTGTGTATACCTATTTTGGGGGCGTCACATCCATGAATTAAGATTTCATTGCTGAGACTCAGCTCAATAATTAATCCATATCATCGAATCATCCCTGCACTACAGGCCAAGGATATTCATTAGTATCACGACCACGAATTATCCATGCACTACGGCCAAAGATAATCGTGTATTCATTAGTATCACGACCACAAATTATCCATGCACTACGGCCAAAGATAATCGTGTATTCATTAGTATCACGACCACAAATTATCCATGCACTACGACCAAAGATAATCGTGTATTCATTAGTATCACGACCATAAATTATCCATGCACTACGGCCAAAGATAATCGTGTTTTCAATTACGGTTATGATTATACCGAAACAATCACAGTCATAATCATACCAAGTCCATCTATGCACTCTGAAGCCACGATGACTTTCAACATAATATAAGCATGAGGATAATGATATAAAGAATCAATCAAACGAGATAAAGGATAAATATTAAACATTTATAATATAATTTATCCAGATTCAAGAATATCCCCATGTTATCAATCACTTAATAATCTTATAATCTAATATCATTAATATTATAACAATATTTTAATCACTTCTTAAATTTATAAACAATTTATTTCAATTGTTTACACTTTTACCATATAATGCATTTAATCATTCAAAATGCCATACTCATAAGATATCATCACCAATGATCAAATCCCTCATCAAAAAATATTCATATACTCTATAAAGGATTCTCTAGCCATAAAATCCTATTTTCAACTTTCATACTTCACATAACATATTTAACTCATATGTTCGTAGAATTAAACTATTTTCATGAAAAATACCAAATCAGTCCCAAATATATTTCTTTTCAGGAATTTAGCATAATATAGTCCCATAATGAACATACATTTTTTCAAGAATTTTAAAATTCATTTACTATTTTCAAAAATCAATTTCTAATTAATTTCTTAAGAAATTAGCTACCTCAAGGTTAACTCCAGAAATTCCCAAATCTTGGCAGGACCTTACACATGTTAATGTGAGCCTCAAGTTTAAATTTCATGGTCATCTGAGTTGTAGAACTCGGTTATATAGATTTTAATTTCGGAAAAACCTAAATATTGAAATGGTCATAACTTGCTCATTTTAAGTCAGAATGAGCTCATTTTTGGACAGGAGGTACTTTATAACATATATTTTTATGTCCCAAAAGGCCAGAATTTTTCACATAAATTTAGTGGCCGAAACAGCCCCTCTAAAATCATGGCAGTTTTTTTGGTTTTTTGCAGCTTTGCACTCCTTTGCTAAAATCAGTCCACACAAAAATCTACAACACCTTTTCCAGTAATTCCACTTGGATTAGTTAGGTAACTCATAGATCTAACTCTAGGACTTGACCACACTCAAAAATTCAAAATATATTAGGAGATATGGTCAATTGAATTTCATGTTACGTTTTTCACAAAATCTGATTTTCAACTCTTTGTGATTTCTAAGAAACTTTCATGTTTTCTCATAATAACCAACATAACTCATTATAACACTTACTAATACCACGTATACCCATGATTTTCATTAGTCCAATGCTTTTATTATGACTTTCATCATAATCCACGTAAATGCAGATCCTTTTAGTTGAAGAAATATTTGAGGTTTAAGAAATGGGTTTTTGTGATCGGGGTCAATACAAAATTCGATCTCACGCTCTAGGGTAGGCTAGAAAGTCTTCAAGAATACGTCAAGAAATTTATTAATGATAGAAATATCATTCAAAAGCTGTGATTCTCATCCAAAACTTGGATAATACGTCACATTGATATCAACTGTGACTTCTATCCTTTAACCCAGATAGACCTCATAATGATGCCTATCAACTCGCCATCTTCTTTCATGATGTCGCTTAGAGAAAGTCGGCCTCGATGCATTCCACACAAGGAAATCAACAACGAAAGGATCGGGGCTCTTTACTTATGGCTTGATATAACAGTGATTAACTTTAGGGTTTGGTTACTTTGAATTCGTATAACAGGTTGGTTAGGAATATAAAAGCTAACAACCTTACAAAAAGAATAATGAGTAGTTAATCAATCGTTTTCAAAAATTACCTCAAAGGCAAGTATTTTCAAAGAGATAATATCAACAGGTAACGTGAAAGTGTTTATTTGAATCAAACAAGATTTAAAAAAAACAGTGGAGGTAACGAAGGCTCCTACTAACGATGTTTCAACCAACAAGTCAAAGTCTAACTTCTCCGGAGTCAAATTTAAACGTTGAACGCAAGAAAGAGAGATAAAATAATGTGTAGAACCGGAATCTTATAAGGTATAGACTTCGCAATTTATAATTAACTAACCCGTGCTAACTTCGTTCGGTTTACTCGCTTTTTGAGAAGTCATGAAAAATGCACTTCCTAAAACCAACAACTTTGTTTTGTCCATATCCACCTTTGGTGCCACCGTCCCAGCTAGACTTGACTTTGGTGCACAACAAAATTGAGCTAAATGACCTTCTCTTCTTACAATTTCCGCATCTATTATCTTTGCCATGATTACCAACGAAGTGGTTACCATTCTTAGCATGATAATTTCCCCCACGATGGTTATCATTGTTCTGATAGTCGTTGCCACCAGTATGATTATTATCGTGTTGTTGGTCGTTACCTTTTGTTTGAGCTGAATCAACACTCTCATGTGCTTCATTGCTTATCTCAGCATTTTCAGATGTCATTCTCAAACACTGTCACAAAACAAGGGTTAATTAACATATCACATATTATCCCTATACTCTGAGACCAATTAAATACCAAATAAATTTAGGTAGGTCATACTAAGCGAAGGAATTCTCCGTCTCTTCCCTCCTAGTTCTTATCTCACATCTCACCGAGGATCATATCCCAAGCTCGATACCAACCGAGACGCCCTAAAATTAGGTATCGTCACCCATCTTGGGTCGCCACTTACATGGTACATAAATTCAAATACAAACTTAATTATACATCCTGCGTGTAACATACATCGACAATACATAAACCGAGAGTTCTAATAGGAATATTGTCATTTAGACAATATCCATACTCAAGGAGTCCTCATTACAATTATTATCACACTATTTCACGTAATAGTGAGGACTACTAATGCTATCCTCCGGACCATTACTCCGCTTCCAGGCTCGTCCAAATTTATATTCTCATTTCAAGAAGAAACGTTGAAAGAAAGGGTGAGCTCAACTAGCCCAAGAAGAAATATTATGACTAAGATAATGCGTAATAAATTATCATTAGCCTTCAACAATGTTAAAGCGATAGAATACAATAGACAACCGGCTTTAGCTGCAGTGGAATATGCAATCCATTAAAAGAGTCAAGTAGAAAATAAAGTCTACTATCTTTTATGATTTAAAAGGTTTTTCATCACTGTTATAGCTGAGACTCAACTTTAATAAATATTCCACCACATCTAATCATCCCTGTACCACGGTCAAGAATTTTCATTAAATCATCAATGGTCATGACTATACCGAATCACCACTCTGGTCATAATCATACCAAAACTATCCATCATCGTGACATGGTGCCACCGAGGACTCTTGTCACATCATTTATATCAAGCCATGATTATCTAAGAATGATCCTCGGTCATAATCATACTAAGTTCATCTATGCACGTAAGTTCAAAAAGATAACATAATATAACATGAGGATGATGACAATGACATAATAATTCAATAAAACAAGTTCAAGAATTATTTAATCCAGAATTATTAACGTCAAATTGTCAACATGATCATTGTTTTGTAGAGTAAAATTCAAGAATAATCGGAAGAATATTTTCATGAAAAGATTTGGATGAAACGCAAATATCAAAGATATTCTACTAATTTCATGGAGTATAGAAGTCAAAGTTTAAACTATTTGGGTATAATAAAGAATGGAATAACAAAAGAAATCACCACGCATGCGGTACTTGATGTAGATAAAGTTATTCCGATATAATAATAATAACGGAACCAGTCGGATGAAATTCACACCTACCTGGGATGATCCAATGAGAATATTAAATCTTTGAATAATAATAAATAATGGAACCGGTCCAGTCGGTGTAAAAACACACGCATGGATATTCCAAATGAATAATAAAGAATGGAATAACGAGAAGAAGATCACCAAGTATAGGTGATTAAGCGTATACAAAGTTATTCCAATGTAATAAATAAGAATGGAATAATATAAGGATTTCACCAAGTATAGGGTATGTCGGCGTATACAAAGTTATGTATAGGGTATGCCACTTTTTTACGAGTTATTCCAATGTAATAATAATGAATGGAATAATGAAGTTCTCTTCATGAATAAGAAAGAATAAACACCTTTTACGAATGCACAACAAATAATATCCCTTCTAGTAAAAAACACCTTTGGATATCAAAGTAGTGAAGTGCGAGAATACTCTTCTTCTTTTCTCTCTATAGATTTTTCTCTATAGCTTCTCTCTATAATTTCTCTCTCAGAGTTTCAATTGAATTCGTAAGAAAATAATGAAGGAATGAGCTTCTATTTATAGAAAAATAGAATGCATAGTAATTAATCCATGAGCGGTCCAGATTGATTTACTTTAATCTGACATCCATATTTAAAGCAAAATCTTTTAAATAAAATATCATATATTCTATTTATATAAAAACATTTTACTATATCAAACACTACGCAACACCATGCATAATAAAATATAATATATTCTATTTATAGAATAACTTTAATAAAAAGATTACATTTTTATATAAAAAGATGTTTCGTTTTATTACGTTAATAATACTGAATAAAATAAAACGTCATTATCGCTATAATAATTCATATTATTAATCGTGATAATGGAATCAAACTGAGTGACTTCTCACATAAGATCAATAATCAATACCGTTTGCTACTATGCAACCATACGTATTCATCGCATACTTTTACTACTGAAGTAGTTCAACAAGATCAATGGTAAAACTTCGCCGTTATTTCAATAAAATATTTTTGTCGTTTTCTCAATCCGATAATAATTTCATTGTGAGGTCCACCAATGATTGAGTAGTTAGACGAATATTCCCTCGCTAAACCGAATATTCCCGACCAATCGAATATAATATAACCACTGTGATACTTTGCAAAATTTATAAATACTACCCTAACTATAATATTATCTCAAATTCACACCATAATATTAAAAATTATTTCGACATAATTTAAATCTTTATTGATAAAATCTGGGGTCTCACAGACATGATATTATGAGATATAGTAGGTGCACATAGAACATTAGACATAATTAAAGATTGAGATGAAGTAGGAATAGAGAGAGAACCAGTGTGAGTAATGGGAACCCCGGTGCTATCACCTATAAGAATTTCCTCGGAACCATTGTAAGGGTGATGTAAAGAGAGGTTGGAGAGATCATGGGTGACATGATGGCTAGCTCCAGTGTCAAGTAACCATGGGGAAGGATGAGAAGTAGGGGCAGTAGTGGCGACATGTACTTGGGGTGGTTGATGGAAGGAATTGGTGGGCCGAGGAGGTGGTTGAACATTGGGAAACTTTTCCTAGAAGATGGGGCAGAAGGATAAGGAATGACCTATGGTATGGCACCATTGGCATTTGCCTTGGTAGCCTGGACCTTTTGTTTGGTTGGTGCGGCTCGGTTGAGTGGAGATGGGTTGAGTGAAGTTGGGTTTTGGGGCTGAATTGTGGCAGTAGGTGGAGGTGGGTTGGGTGTTTTGGTGTTGATTATTGTACCTGGTAGTGGTGGCGTATGCGAAAGCGGGTAAAGAGGGCGGAGGTGTTTGAGATCTGATGGTTAATTCACGGTTCAACAATTTCTCATGAAGTTCATTGAAGGAAATTGGCGCATCTCGGGCATGGACCGAATCAATCATAGCTTGGTAGTTGGTATCAAGTCTTTCAAGAACTCGATCAGTTAGGTCCTCATTGCTCATGGGGGCACCAAGAATAGCCAAATGATCAAAACAAATTTTGAAAGCATTCATATACTCAGTCACTGTTTGGGATCCTTTGGAAATGGCCCGAAGGTTGGCTTTGATGAGCTTGATGTGACCTCGAGATTGCTTAGCAAAGGTATTTGCTAAAATATCCTAGGCTTGTTTGGTGGTGTCAGCACGAGAGACTAGCGGAACAATGGTTGGTTCCAAGGTTCCAATGAGGGCTCCAAAGAGGAGCTTCTCTTGGCGAAACCAAGTGTTGTAAGCAGGGTTGTGTTTAGAGGTCGACTCTATTGTGTTGGTGGGAGATGGCGACGGAAAGGTACCGTCCAAGAACTTAAATAGGTCATACCCAATAAGAGTAGCATGAATTTGGAGTTTCCATGACATATAATTGGTCGTGTTTAGCTTGAGAATGTTTGTAAGCGTAACAACGACGAGAGGTGATTTTGGGTCAGCATCATTGGGGATGGTAATGGATTCCATGAGTAAAAAAAAAAAGAGAAAAAAATTAAGTTGAGGATACAACCTGCTTTGATACCATGAAAGGTTTAAAAATGATGATTGTTATTCAGTGTAAATGTTACAATATAAATAGCTACACATATGAGAAGCTAAAACAAGGATAAAGATAGACTAAGTCTATACATATCTATACAACAACTTAGAGATAATAACTATGTGCAACAACTGAGAGATAATAACATAGACTATGTCAACTCTTATCTCCAACACCCACAAGACTTATTGTTTTAAAAATAAAACAATTTAATGCATATCATTTTAAAAATGAATTCAGAATAATATATTAGCACCTCACCTCAAATTTATTAATATTCTATTGATCAATTAATTAACTTATATAAAAAATAAATTTCATCCTAATCACTTTCTCAAAATCGGGAAGGAGGAGGACATTCATCATCCCAAACTTCATTTCTTGTTTGGCGTCAGTCAGTCGGACTAGAAAATGACAAGGCAACATGTGGACCCACAGCTGGTGGTATGGGCCCCAATCAATAAGGAGGTGGTCTACAAGGCTAGTGCCCACGCGGTCCGTGGGACCCAGATCGAATGCCGATGAAAATTTGCAATAACGATGAAAATCTTGTGTAAATTTTTGGACATCCTCGCTCAGCTCACTCACTTGTGTGCCACTAATTGCTAGAAACGTATTAAAAATATCCATGTTTTTGTATATACATATATACTAGTAGAAAATAATAATGACTTTATCAAAAAAATAATCCTACTTATAAAATTTATTATTTTTAAAAATATATTTTATTTCAAATTTAATTTTAAAATAATACATTTTTAGTTCAACTATGTTATTTTTATATTACTATCATTAAAAAAAATAAACTCTTTTACGAATGGGAGACGACCATAAATACTAGTACTTGTGATATCACTTCGATCAGCTTAAGAATTTTATTTGTTATATTTAATTTATGATAATTTTGTGATTTTATTATTAATCATACTCAAAAGTCACAACCAATTAGTACGTAATGAAATCATAATTATGTTTTGTTCATCTATAGATTGAGATTATTACTTTTATAAGTTTAGTTATGACAAAAATAGTGCTTCTCTAAATAAAATTTACAATTGTGACTAAAAATGTCTTCGTCAGACAATTTGGGGTTCATAATAATTTTAATCAAGTTTTTATTCAATAATTAATATATAATTGCATGTGTAGCTTACCCATCCTAAAACCATGCATGCATGTACCAATAACTTTTACATGAGTTAAAATTGCATGATAATCGTTATTTTTCGTAATTAAGTAGTATTTCTTTTTATATAACCCGGCCCCTTCCGTCCCAAAATTTTAAGAAGATGGTTAAAGTATAAAAAAATATGTTCTCAAAAACATGTTTAAAGTATTTATATATATATATATATATATATATATATATATATATATATATAATACTTGTTCACAAGTATAACATATATTTTAGTGAAATAGTACTAAATTAATCACGCACGACACAAATAAATAGATCAATTAATTCTCTCTCTCCGTAAACTCAAGAGCCAATTAACACGGTAAAAAGTGTAGTAAATTTATTACGTGAAATTTTTGCTTAAGCCATGCATGTTTTTGAGGAGTATATACTCATATTTTAGGGCCTACTATTATGAGCCCAGAAGACAAAGACGGCTAAGAATTACAGTAATTCGGTGCTGCCTATGTTCATCCAAACAAAGTAGGCCTATTACTGACAGCTGAATCAAGTATCCAAAACCAAGTTGCATACTTGCATGTACCTATTCATTAGTATTTGAATCTAGCATTTTCGTACGTACGTGCTTCAAACGCGCCTCCGATGAACCGTTGGGCTAACATTTTTACCACTTCATTATCCTCCTTAATTTTTTATTTTACACTTACTTGTTCTTCGTCTTCTACTCTCACCATGTTTGTCGTGACTGAGGGATTAATAAAATAAAATGCATACAAAATGAACTCCAAATTCACATGAAATGAATGTGGTGGGCCTGGCTTAATTATGCAATCATCAACGAATTGTTATATATACAACTCCTTTGCATCATAGCTCACTCTATGTATTTTACAAAACTACTTTTTCTAATGGAGCAGTAACGTTAGCTCATATACATATACATACATACATACATAAATACTTGTCTACATATTTCCCACCCCATTTGGGTATCCGGAAAATCAATACTCCGGTTGGCGGCGGCTGTTGTGATGATACATGGCCAAAGGTCGGAAATTGACCATCAGTCGCAGCGAGCGTTTGTTGGGGAGCTACAGTTACGGTCAAAGCAACGGAACGGTCACCGGCGAATCAGAGCTCGGCGAGGATGATGTGTGGTCCACCGTTGACGACATGGTCAGCGTCAACGACCAATCCTCTAACAATTCCCACGGCGCGTGGAATCCACACACTTCGTTGGAGGCCAGCAGGAGCGTGAGCATCAGGGGCCGACGTCGAGGTGCAGAGGAGGATGGCCACTTGGGCGGGTTGTCATTGGCTTTCGATGATCCGGGCAGAACGGCGTTACCTAGGATCGTGCACCAAATCCGCGGTCAGGAGATCACAGCGTCTCCACGTGGACGCCATATGGCCACGTCAGCACCGGTGAACGTTCCGGATTGGAGTAAAATCTACCGAGTTAACTCAGTTGAGTCAATGCATGACTCGGAGGACGGTGATGATCGCGACTATGATATGGTTCCACCCCATGAGTACTTGGCACGGAGCCGGAACTCGACGGCCAACTCGGTTTATGAAGGGGTCGGCCGGACGCTCAAGGGTCGGGATTTGAGTAGAGTTCGAGACGCAGTGTGGAACCAGACCGGATTTTATGGTTAATTAAATTTTTTAATGGATTTAATTGTTAATGAATCATTATTTTATTTTAGAGCAGGTGAGATTTTGGACCAAGATGCACCTTTAATTGTCCTATATTTTTGTTTTTGTTTTTGGGCAATGAATCGACTCGGTAAACTAAAACTCAGTGAGTCCACCCGGTAGCCCAAGCATGGTTATGATTTTGAGGTGTTTTGAGTTCAAGCTCCCTGCTCTTCCACTCTGTTATCCTGAGATGGGATTTAGAAAAGTTTGTGTCAATATTTGTTATACTACTAGTACTATTTAATGGAAGTAGCCTATCTCCTTATATGAAGAGTGTGTGCAGCAAATATTCAATACATGTGTCTATCAAGTACGTCATTGAATTATAATATTTATTATTTAACTTGATGAAGTTACTCAAAGTCTATAGTATCCCAACCATTTAAAAGAAAAATGAGAAATCATTCCTACTATTTGATATCAGGATAGGAATGCATATAGAAGAAATTGAATTGCGACTAACTTGAAATAAATTAAAATAAAATCTTTCTTAGTTATTTCTTGTGTATACATACGTTGCAATCATAAGTAGGCCGATTTTTTTTACAATGTATAACAAGACTCTCGCTTCATATTTGAAATGATTAATGTACTCTAGTTATTAATGTTTGCACCAAGTTTGTGCATGAAATTAAACTCGGCCAAGTTCAATATTAAGTCAATAGACCTTAAGTCCATTCACGTACAATTGACTTTGATGGCTTTAGGTTGAATGATCAACTTCTTCCAACAATGCAGGAAAATACTAGTGTTCCATTTAACACAAATAGATATCTGTTCATACAACTGATAATCAAGTAGCAAGATCAACTTAAGACAATAGTCTTAAAAGCAAAATGGCAGACACGGGGGCGGGCAAAAAGAGTTTAGAATCCGAAAGTAGAGGTAGAGGTAGAGGTAGAGGGGGAAGGAATAAAAGATAATATGGCAAATGAATAGGGGTGGGTAGTTGAAGTCTTTAGTTGAGACCACAAAAAGAAACACAAAATTGCTTTTTAATGGAAGGTGATGGTGGGCACAAGTTGACAAATCTGGCATTCAACCTCTGGCTTACCTTTTTCAAGAAAGGTACATTAGTTTGTCATTCGCCTGGCCTGGCCTGGCTTGGCCTATCAAGTTTTGTGAGCCATTCTCCTACAATTTGGAGACTACTATGTCTATACTACAGTCCATATAGTTTGGATTTTGTTTATGCCTTTAAGTAGTGTTCATTTCTTTCGGTTATCTTCCTTCTCCTGCAGTCTAGTATAGCTCTAAAATTCACTATACTATATTTCCTCAACCTAGGTAAAGTTTAATATTTTTACAACCCCAACCACATTTTTTGACTGTGGACTAAAGTTACCCTCAGTAATCAACGGCCCGTCATGCCCCAGCCCAGAAAACAATGTCCCAGATCTGTATTTCTGTCTGTTTTCTCCTTCAAAATTCCCAGTTTCCCACTCAAAAACATAACTGAAGAGCCCATAGATTATTTGGAACTATTCTTCTATACTAGAAGAACCGGAGCATAATTTCTTACCTCAAAATGTGGGTTCAAAGGAATCCTCTTTCTTCTTTCTACCATCAAGAACCATAACCATAGCCTGTTTGGCTGTGGGTTAGTGAAGAAGGTAGTAAGTTCAAGAGTGTGGATTTTTTTCTGTTGTTAAATAAGAGTGGAATTTTAACAAGCAAATACACCTATTATTTATATCTGAGCTAAAGTTTCTGTCTTTTATTTATTAAAGGAGGGGTCTTTCACACAAGGAGTATTATGGACACCTCTTTCTGAATGCTAATTGCTGCTTCTGCCCCCCCACACACTTGACTTAGCTGCCTGCTCTTTCATGGCGCCCCTCCAACTGTCCCTCTTCTCTACACTATTGTTTATTCTTACAACCCCACCATTTCTTTAAGTTTCTAAATTGAACTTTCTAATTCTTGCTGTAACAATCTCTATCCATTTGGGGTTCTTGCACTGTTTGATAATTTTCTTAAGTGTTTGGGAGACTGAGCTACACAGAGCAGGTGGTTCACAGTCTCCATCTCCATTTTGATCTTCTAATTGTGTTTCTCTGTGAGTATTTATGGCTTATTCTTTAAATTGCTTTCTGGGTTCCCATAATTGTCGCATGATCTCCAGTTTTCCTTCACTTTGGCTTAGCTTATGCGCTTCATATTTCAAGGGTGTTGGCTTTTTCTGTGTTTGTGCTCTTTTGGGATTTGGCGACATTGGTTCGGTAGAATAAGCTTTCACATTATAGGGCTTAGATTTCAATTTCGTTTTTTTTTATTTACTAAATTTTGTCTAGACTTGCTGTATTTGCTGTTTATTTAGTTTAACTTCTTCCTTTTGCACTATCAGTACTTTCTGCCTTTTTGGTTGCTTCCAATACTTCTCTGCTTTTTGTTTAAGTTTCTTAGCTTGCTTATTAGTCTTGGCATGGCATTATTCTGGGTTGCCACAATATTATGGTTTTGACTTCAGGGAGGAACTAGGAGACAATTTATACTATTTTTGCTAGTTCAAAGTCCGAGTCTATGATTATGTTCAAAACTGCCATCAGATACACTAGTCAAGAAATAAGCTTTTCTTGGTGGAGTTATTGTTGTATACTGGATGGCATTGTGTGATAACTAAGTGCCTGATTTAAAATAGCTTGTGGTCTTATACTGCTTAAAATTGTTGCCGGAAGAAGCGTGACCTTTGCTAAGGATTCTTAGGAAGGCTTAATTTAGTGTCTCACCAAAACCTTTATTCTATATCCTAACTATTAACTTGATTGCCACCTATATCTTGTGTTGTTTCTTTGGGCCACCATTTTCTCTAATCCTCATCTTAGGATGTCTTGTCTCAATGCTTCAACTCAAAGTTACCGGATACTCTTATTCTTGACCTTGCAAATAGCATATCGATACATATTCCCAAAAATGTCATTCTTATGCTCCGAAACTCAAAATTCCATATATACCCAAATATTTATTTGTTTTCTAACTCTTACTGCACAAATAATATTCTAACTTATAGGATACTCAAATATCAACTAAATTATTTCTAGAACAATCAACTTGTTGATACAACTAACAATCTTCTATGAAATTTAGCTTTATTGCGTTTAGATTCTTCTAGCTTTATTGCATTTCGATCTAAGAGAACTCCTAATTATAAGCATCCATATAAAGCTACTCCTAGCGTAACAATCTTTAGCTTATGTAACGCACAATGTTCCCCTATCGGTTCCACGAACGATATAATCCACAGTCCAGGAAACATTGCTTCAGCTCTTATCTATGAAGCACCGACTCGGACACGACACAATGGGATGTGACATTTTCCAAAAGAACAAGATACGATACAATGGGACACATTCAATTATATATATATATATATATTAATAATATAAATGTGTTGTTTACAATAAATAAATTTAATATTAATAGAGCATGATAAAAACTTGAACAAAATAATAAGAAACACAAGCACATTGCATAATAAATATCTTAAAATTACATAATAATGTCCAAACTTAAAAGACTTATAATAGCCTATAACTTTTATATTGCAATTTAAGTACTGCAATTTTCTTTTAAATTTTTTGACCCAGGCGTGTCCCGGCGTGTCCAAGCTTTTAAAAAAGAAAAAGTAAAAACTAGGAGCTCGCGGACACGTTTTGGGTGTAGTGTTCAAGGCGTGTTGGAGTGAATTCGTGTGCCTCCGGGAAGTGTCCGTGCTTCCTAGGCTCTTATCATATATATGGTCCTTTCGTCATCCTTGCAGCCTCAACCTGATTTCACTTTGACATTGAAGAAGGAAAACCCATATTTTCTTATCCAGGCGTGTGTCTGTGAACACATACATTCACGTCCGTTTTGATATGATTTTGTGCATTTATTGTTTTGTATGTTTTGTCTCTTTTTAGCTTTGACAATTTGATTTCTGTAGTTCTGTGTGCCTGTAGTAGTACATTTGTACAACCTCTTAATGCATACTCGCTTTATATCTCTCGATTTTATATTGTTTCATTTTCTTTGATAAGAAAGACGATATGTATTACTGCTATGAAGCTTACATGCCCCTTTTGTAGGCCTCCATGAGTCCTGTTGCAGTTCATCAAATTATCTGAGTTCTGTGATTTGGGACAAAAAGGTGGATGCTCTATTGCCTGATACCTCCCCTAGTGCAGCCCCACAACCCTTTCTTCCTCTTTGAGCTCCTTCTCCATTGACACCATTTACCAATAACAGTGTACCGAAGTTGTCAGGTTTGTTTTGCATATTCGTGGTACATTTGATTCTGGTGTCATTTGTATGAGAAATGTGTTACATGATGCACCCTGAGTGCTTCTGTTTTTGTCTTGCAGGACAATGTGTGCTAAATTTTGACGCTGTTCAAAGCATGATGCGCGATACGTCAATTGATTGTGTTGCAGCATTTGCACCATATCTAGCTAATGTAGTATGTTGTCCCCAGTTGGAAGCGACCTTAGTTATCCTAATTGGTCAATCAAGTAAATACAGCAATATGCTTGCTGTAAATGGGACCTCTGCAAAAGATTGCCTCTCAGATTTTCAGCAAATTCTGGTGAGTCAGGGTGCCAATAATGGTTTGCAGAATATATGTTCGATCCACGCAACGAACCTTACCGAAGGTTCTTGTCCAGTCAAAGAAGTTGATGAGTTTAAGAGTATAGTGGATTCCTCTAACCTTCTTGCTATCTGTGGAAAGATTGATCTTGTCAATGAATGTTGTGAGCAAGTTTGTCAGAATGCTATCTCAGAAGCTGCCAAAAAGCTTGCATTAAAAGCTTATGATCTTATGAGCATGGATGGGCATCATGCATTGTCTGGCCAGTCAAATAGGATTGGTGATTGCAGAAGTATTGTACTCCGATGGCTGGCAAGTAAACTTGATCCTTCTCATGCCAAAAAGGTCCTTAGAGGACTATCTAATTGCAATATAAATAAAGGTAAACCAGGATTGTACGTAACTTCTTACAGTGCATTGCAGCATGTATCATTATTCAAGTTCTACATAAGTTATAATCATATAACAAAGAAATCCAAATTCCAAAATTATCTGCTTATCATGTTTTTATATACTCAATGACGGTAACCAATAATGCAAATTCTTTTGTATGTTTTCATTTCTACTTCAGTTTGCCCCTTGGATTTCCCCAATGTAAACTCTGTTATGAAGGGCTGTGGAAATGAGATAAGCAACCAAACAGCATGCTGTAATGCTATGACGGGCTATGTATCTCACTTGCAAAAGCAGAGCTTTACAACCAACTTGCAAGCTTTAGATTGTCTGCATCACTTGGAATGAAACTGCAGAAAGTAAATATTACAAAAAATGTTTATGACCTCTGCCATATTAACCTCAAGGATTTTTCCCTCCAAGGTTAGTCATGTATGAGTATGTCACCACTAGTGTGCTGGTTTCACAAATTAAAGCTAATACTAATTCGCAATTTGTTTGTCTATTTGCTTTGTTGATGTGATGTGGCAAACAACATTTTGAATGCACAGTTGGACCGAAAGGTAAATATCCTGTTAGTATGTCATTTGTATTCACACCCAAAATAAATAAATAAATTGTTTTCTGCTATAGAGGTGCTCATGATTTCTTTTGGGAGCGCTGACATTTACTTTTGTTAGTCTGGAAGTTATTTTTATCCACCAGCTTAATTTCAGAAATCTTTTCGAGGGACTTGTTTCAATTTTTTTTAACTCATAAACATTACATAGATTGATTAGTATCTGAATTATCAATGATTTCAATATATTATTACCTCCGTTTGACTAAAAGTTTCCACTTTTATGTTTTTATTTTTCTTCTCAAAATAATTCAATAAGAGACGCAAAAAGATTGTTTTTTCTAATCCCAAAGTGATCGTATTTGTTTACTTATTTCAGCTAGCCATCTCGTTATGAATTATTAGACTGTTGATTGAAACTCCGTTTGAACTCAAAGTTAACTCTGGAATCCCTCCCAACATTCTCCATGAATTTCGGAAGTTTGAGATCCCACTAATATGTTCTTGATTTTTTAGGGAACAACGTTTAAGACTAGCTAGCTCTCACTAACTCTAAGGAGCCCTTTTCCTGAAGTGTGTCATGCCTCCTGACCAGCTCTTCACACCACCAAACCCTATCCTCCCCAGTACACCACCCTTCTACAGTAAGCAAACTGGTAAAAACATATGACTTTGTGAAAAATGAACAGAATTTCAGGAGGCTAAGGAAGGCATTGGTGGATTCCAAATTCTGGCCTTAATTTTGTTTTTAACTGTATATGTTGTAGTAAGCTATTTAGAAAATATTATCACTGTCTTGCAATATTATGTTTGATGTCCCTTTCTAACTTACCTCACTTTGTTCATTTTCTGTGTAGAGTCCGGATGCCTTTTGCCTAGCTTGCCATCTGATGTAATATTTGACCAATCTTCAGGGGTCAGCTTCCTTTGTGATCTGAATGATAACATCCCAGCTCCTTGGCCCTCTGCTTCTTAGTTACCAACTCAATCATGCAATAAGAGTACGTGACTATGAAAATTCAATTTAAATTGATGGGATCTCCATCTTTTCCCCCTGTACAGTTGAAAATACTTTCAGCTAGCACAAACAAATATCCATACTCATTTACATATATTTTTTCTGCACTACAGCTGTCAAAATTCCTGCACTTCCTGCAGCAGCATCTGGGCAAAGCAGTAAGCGTATCTATATCTCTTTCAATAATGAATGAGTGCTAATGTTCCTTGCATCAATGCTAAAGAAAATATTAGGGCCATTGACATAGTGAATTGATTTGGTTGCTACACATTTTTAGCCTACAAATTAGCTGCCTTTTTGTTTGGTCTTGTCTGCTTATGGGAAAAAAGGAGCAGTATATAATAATTATTGATCTTGTTATTACAGTTATAGTAGACTGTAATAACAATGATAGTTATTGATCATTGTTACTAGTGTATTTAGAAGTCCGTGTTAACATTTTTTCTAACTTGATCTTGCACTAAAATTTTATAATGCAGTAATCATATTAAAATAGTGCTCTATCGACTGAAATCCACATAAGATTGGTACCAAACTGTTTCTTATCGTAGTCTAATATTCCAACTCAGATTTCCCGACACCTCTGTGATGTCAGTGTCGTCACATATATTTAAATGTTCCAATGGTCTTGAGCGCTAGCTTTCAAAATTAATAATCAACTTGGTGCAGTCCATGTTGATGAAAGTAATGATGACTGCTCTTATACTTTTGGTTGCCAGTATGATTTTATATATCCGTTTACTGGTGCTTGAAATTTTCATTGTACATGGAGTCATCATATAATGTTGAGTTGGAAGGAAGGAAAGTTAGTGCAAGGAGAATGCTTTTAATTCAAATCTTGCTTCTTGTTAAACAATTAATGTCCCTTATGGTTTTGGATCATGATCATGCAATTGATATTAGTAGAAGAGAGCAGAGCAATTATTTGTGAGTGTACATATTCATTGGCAGTCTACCATTTTGATCTTCAATATCTGGATTGTAAAGACTCATCTCATTGAATTTACATCTGTTCTTCTGTAGGTCTTTACAACAAAGATGTAATAATATTGGTGGTTATCATAAAATTTCTGTAAATTCCAACCTAGCTCTTTTTTGATATTGTAAGAAGCTGTTCCTTTGCACATGAAAATCAGAGTTATTAGTTAAATCAATGAAGGCTGGCTCAATCCATATTCAGCCAAGTATTAGTGTAAACTCAGAAGAGTTGTGCATGCACTTGAGAGGTGAAATCAAATTTAAAATCTTTACCATATTAAATTCATTATTCTTTCAAGGTTGTGTAATAATAAGATTTTTGAGTATATGTACGTACATAGTGAGTGTCACATCACGACCTAAAATACTAGTAGTAAAAGTATTTTTCAAAAAACTTTTTCCTTAATAGCATGCATAAAGTATACAAATCAATTATATGAGATTTTACATTAATTAATTTACCCTTCCTTTATATTACATATTTTTCAAACAGTAAATTCATCACATCACAAATGAATGAATGGCTCTAATTAATTTATTCTGTCTTCTAACTCAAGAGTCAATTAAAATAATGAACACACATACATACTAATACAAGGGACTGAATTTAAGCCATCTCCTCTTATTTAATTATTTTTGTTTGTGTGAAATTTTTCTTTAAATCATATTTTTTTAGAGATTTATTTTTAAATATATATTATGAGACGGATGGGGTAGAATGTATGACTAAAAAAAACAAACGTTTGTGCCTAATTTATTTTGTCTGATCCGTGTCAGATTTAGAAAAGTTGTCCGACATTGAAGTGACCAAATTGGAATCTGGTAGCACCCAGACAAAGATTAATTGGATAGTTCCCATTAATATATCAAATCAATTAATATAATTTCATGAATATGCTTTATGGGCTTTGATAAAGACCTCTCCTGTCTTATACTATATAGATTAATGTTTATTTTTAGAATTTTTTAGATAAATTTAATTGTACGAATTTAAAGAATATATAAAAAAATTTATATGATTTGATGATATTTATTATTGATTTTATGACAATTAATGTTTAATTAATTTTACTCGTAAAAAAATATACTTATTTTATAATGCTATAATAATAATGTTATATATATAGTTCTAAATGGCTTTATCTGTGACGCGCGTAGATGAATTTAATGTGTTTTTCAAACAAATGGTTAGTATTAGTTAGAAATGTAGTAATTATAAATACTTAATATATATATATAATTTACCACAAATAATGTAGTTGCTAAAAATATCGTACTTGTAGACTAACTCTAAAATGTTTATTTTGTAACAAATTTTCAGGCTCCTTTACATTCTGAAGGGGGAAAAAATTCTATTCAATTATTTTATTCTGATAATTAGAATTTATATTCAATAATAAATGAATGAGAATTAATATTCAATTGTATGGACCCATGCATGCATGTCTTCCCACAAACGGTTAACGCACTGGCTAAGCTTGCTTTATATAAGAGATGAGATATTGAGAGATGAGAGAGTTAAGTCAGAGAATTAAAATAAAATGAAAATCAGTTGCAGTCAATGGACAACCCCAGCTGGGTCCGCCACCGGATCATTGAGGGCTTGCGGTTGGCTGGGTTGTCAATTGCACATGTATGCTACGTACGTATATAAGTGTTGTTATTTCCATTGAGTTCTATTCTTGGCTTCAAGTATACATAACCTTAGCACAACGTAATTTACAGATACTGCTTGGGTCTTAATTAAAATTAGAGTTGGTATACATACATATATATATAGATATATTTCCGTTCTAGAATGAACTTATTAATTACCGATGGCATGCAGATCATCTAGGGGTCAATATTCAATGACGGATAACTTTGTTTTCTTCTAGTGTTTGTATACATCTTTCTCATGTGAGGAGATTATGATAGATGATTGATTAGGAGTGGGGTGGAGTGGAGTGAATAATTTGTGGTGCATATAACATTTGTCCGTGTTGTTGTGTGTATATATATAATGAGTGGTTGGTAAATAATGTTATACATGAATTTTGGATATTATAGTTAGGTTATGGTTTCAGCATGGGCAGGGGTACCGATGCAATAGATATATATATATATATATATATATATATATATATATATATATATAGAGAGAGAGAGAGAGAGAGAGAGAGAGATTAATGCTACCTACAAAATTACAAAACTATAATAATTGTTCTGAAACGGTCAATAAGCATGAAACCACCATTTATTAATACGAAATTCACACAGTAGAAAATATTAGTACCCAAAATTATGTCACAAGGTGAACTTATTTATTGACAAAAGCCCAAACGAATATTAATGTAGCGTAGTGCATTTTAATTGTCCTGTCTCCTGTACATTATTTTATTTTCCATCACAAGATTCCTCTCCTATATATATATATATATATATATATATATATATATATATATATATATCAATCCTCAAGCTTTTCAATAGTAATATTAAAACTAAAGAAAAACAAATGGATTCTGATCAAGATCATGAACTCCATAAACCCATCTTACAATCCATCACACAAACTCCGGCGGCGGCACCACCACCTTCCGCGGCGTATGAACTAGAGAAGGTGCTGTCAGATACACAATTACCTTACTTCAAGCGCTACCGTGCCGCCACATGGATAGAGCTGAAGCTTTTATACCAGCTGGCTGCTCCGGCAGTGTTGGTGTACTTGATTAATAACGCCATGTCTATGTCCACTAGAATCTTTGCCGGTCACCTCGGTAACCTTGAGTTGGCCGCTGCCTCTCTTGGAAACCAAGGCATCCAGTTATTTGCCTATGGCCTCATGGTACCTCCACTCCTCATATATATATATATATTATATCTCATTTGCACAGCTTAATTTTATGCTCACTCCTCCGTCCTAAATAAGAGTCCTATTAAATTTTATTTTTTCGAGTAAAAGTTTGAGGAGAACACGCTAGCATAATTTATTTAAATAACTCCTTTTCCATCCTACAAATTTAAAGTGGCTCATTTGCTATTAATAGTAATAACATGAGTGGAGTATAAGTAGTAATCAATATTAATTTTTCTCTGGTTGGTTGGTTCAGCTTGGAATGGGAAGTGCAGTGGAAACTCTGTGTGGTCAAGGTTATGGGGCCCACAGGTACGAAATGCTTGGGGTCTACCTCCAAAGATCAACGGTCGTCCTCACTTTGACTGGTCTCCCAGTCACCCTAATCTACGTCTTCTCAAAGAAAATCTTGGTAGCACTCGGCGAATCAACGGCCGTGGCATCATCAGCAGCAATATTCGTCTACGGACTCATCCCACAGATCTTCGCGTACGCCGTCAACTTCCCCATCCAGAAATTCTTACAATCACAGAGTATTGTGAGTCCCAGCGCGTATATATCAGCAGCTACGCTTGGGGTGCACCTGATGTTAAGCTGGGTGACGGTGTACAGGATGGGGCTAGGGCTGGTAGGTGCATCACTGGTGCTGAGCTTGTCGTGGTGGATCATAGTAGTGGGGCAGTTGGTGTATATATTGATGAGTGAGAAATGTAGGGCAACGTGGAGGGGGCTAAGGTGGGAGGCATTTAATGGGCTTTGGGAGTTTGTGAAATTATCAGCCGGGTCAGCGGTTATGTTGTGTTTGGAGACATGGTATATGCAGATATTAGTGTTGATCTCAGGGTTGCTTGACAACCCTGAGCTTTCCCTTGATGCACTTGCTGTTTGGTAAGAAAATCTTGTTTCATCTTTTAATTAATGTGTATATATATATATATAAAAGACATGCATATATGCATGATAAATTAGTCTAACAATGAAGTACTTTAAATTATGCTTGAAACTAACTTGAATAAAATCATGACTTATAAGTATAATTTTGTTACCAAATGTATTCTTAGAATTAATCCTAAAATAGAAATATATATCTTAATTAATTTAAGAAGAAAGATTTATATATGATATTATTTCAGTAGGATGATATATATATATATATATATATATATATATATATATTTGATAATCGATCAAATCAAATCATTAATCTAAAAAATGAAGGGTTATCGAATATATTAAAACCAAATTCCTAATCTTCTTCTTCTCTCTATCATGACTATATATCCCTGGCCTCCTTCAATTCTTTCAAGGTCTAATTAACATATGATATGATTTTGGAACAAAGGGAGTATATAATTAAAAACTTTTCTAAATTCTAAAAGCAAGCTTCACCAAATTAAATTACAATATGTTCTTTTAAAAGTTAATTAGTTTTTAAACTATATATATGTGCATATATGAATGCATGTTTCTAATCATATGATCCCATGCAGCTTGGGAGTAAATGGGCTAATGTTCATGGTTTCAGTTGGGTTCAATGCAGCTGCTAGGTCAGTTTTTTTGTGGCAACTAATTAACTAAATATTAAGTGTACTTATGCAAGATATATATATATATATATATATATATATATAATATTTCAAATGTAAAATATTATATATGCAACACATGCATGATGCATTTGAAAATTAATTAACAGTGTGAGGGTTGGAAATGAGCTTGGAGCCGGGAACCCAAAGTCCGCGGCATTCTCAGTTTTGGTGGTGAATCTTGTGTCATTTGGCATTGCTGTGGTGGAAGCTATAGTTGTGCTATCGCTACGCCATGTTATTAGCTATGCGTTCACCGGTGGTGAGGCTGTAGCCGAAATGGTCTCTGAGCTCTGCCCACTCTTGGCCGTCACCCTTATTCTCAATGGGGTTCAACCAGTCTTGTCCGGTAGGTAATCAATTTTACTTTATATGTAATTAATTATAGGAAGTTGATAAATGTGCCCAAATTTTTACTTTTTGTGCTCTACTGAAGATTGAAGAACAAATTTTGTTTTACAGTTAAACTCAACTAGTAAAATTAATGTCATCTTTCATTTACCTACTTATAATGCATTATATACTGATCTAAATTAAAGAATATTGTTATTCTCGATCGAAAATTATATAGAAATTAAGTAGGAACGAATCGAGTGAATAGTACGTAATAATCAGTAATTGGATGAAAAATGAAAATTGAAGGTGTGGCTGTTGGGTGCGGGTGGCAAGCATTCGTGGCATACGTAAATGTGGGGTGTTATTATGGGGTAGGAATCCCACTAGGTTGTCTTCTTGGCTTTAAGTTCAAGCTTGATGCCAAGGTACGTACGTATTAATTTGCTCTATTTCATGCTGAATTGATCTTGCATAAATTTGGAATTTGATTTGGTGTGTTTATGGTTGTAGGGAATATGGTCTGGTATGATTGGGGAACTATGATGCAGACCATCATTTTAGTCTGGAAAACATACCGAACGGACTGGAATAAAGAGGTTATTTATGTTTTAAAATTTCTAGTTAATGTTAATTGTGTTATTTCATTCCCCCCAAAAAAATACATCGTTTTGGCGTGGTTGCATGCCGCATCCAATTAAGTAATTAACCTAGTCCTTCCTGCATTTATTGAATTTTCAGACGGAGAAAGCCAGGAAACGTTTGGACAAGTGGGAAGGAAATGATGAAGCAGCAGCTCTCTCTCTCTTAAAGGGATGAAATTGACTGACTACTCGAGACAAGACAATCATAACCATCACTCACTCATGACCCTCACAAAACAATTACTACTACTACTACGACTATTACAGTTAGTGGTCGGGCGGGCATGGCTGATCCAAGTTCAAAAAGAATCTACTAAATGCCACAAGGGAAGGGAGGATTATTATTCTCACCAATCTTTAATCAAGAACAGGGAGGGAACCCCAACCAATCAATTTATTCGATATCGACATTCTTGTAGTGCCATGATTGTTGGCCATAATAAAAACCAGATATTTTCAACTTTCGTATAGCAAATGCAGTCTCTGGTGTAAAGTAACACAGCTCACAATGCACCAGACCGACCGATTTGATAAGAGAGCACTGTTCTTAAATAGATCAGATAAAAAAAAATAGACCAAATAACATCACCAGCTGTATGATCAATCAATAAATATCTATTACAGAAAGAAAAACTTAATCAATCAAGTACACGTTTAGAAGAATAATATATGGAAACTCAAGTTTTAGGGTATATAATAAATTAAAAAGTCCAAGTCCTATCCTCCTCTATATAAAATCAAGCTCAACAATATTTTGTAATACAAACATAATATTAACAATAAATACCAACTAACCGTAACCAAAACTGGATCTATGTCTAAAGTTACTCAAGTATAGGCTTTGTAATCAGGTCCTTCATAGTAGAGACCATATGTAGGGAAGTGCAAAAAAACCTGGTTCTGAACTTGATTGACAATGATTTGGATACCACTTTTAACTTGAATGGTTAAATGAACATCTATTGAGAGATTGTGAACACTATCAAAGCCACATAAACGTAGAGCAGGTGATCAGGTAATTTATCATGTTTGTTCCCATGGTCTCATACATGTTCATGCATGTACATCAATCTACTGCCATGTCATCCTGTTTGTTTCCCTGGTCCATTTTATCCTCTGAGCTTGTGGTTGAAGCCTTGGTCTTCATTATATGCTTGCACATCCTGAAATAATCAGATGGAAAAAGGAAAATTGTTAAAGAAATTTATCAAGGGAAAGTTATATATAAAGGTTACGGCAACAATATGCTTCAATGCCTTAGCATTGCATACCTAAGAGTGTGTTCCACCATAATAAGGGGGAGGTCACATGATCAAATCTTGCCAAGTTCAAGGGCTACACAGTTACCCACACAAGCTTATGTTTGGATTTGCATGGCGCATGGCCTCATGGGGGAAGTGTACCCGTGGGACTAGTAAAATGCTGTAACACAAACCACCGACTACTATTGCACTGGAAACCATTGACTACAATTGTACTACAAATCATTGACTAATATTGCACTGGAATACTTCCCCTGATTAAAGAGTTAAGAAACTAATTCACTAGTGTGTGACTTAAGCTTCACAATATCTACTGCTAAAACTTGGTGAAGCGACTACTTCAATCAATCATCAACATGTTTGACTTCAATACTACCACAAATCCTAGTGCAGCAAACAGAAGACGCATTATTTCAGTCCTCAACCCCAAGTTGGACATTAATACTAACACAAATTCAAGTACAACACACGTAAGAGGAAGAGGAACACCTAATTCAATCCTAGTCACCATGTTCAACTTTAAAGTGACCACAAATTATAGCGCATCAATCACTTAGAAACCAGTTGTTGCTTAATATTCACAACGTAAGAGTTAGGACCCCATTATAGAAGATTTTGACATTTGATTATAATGTATGAGTTTCAATTTATTGTACAAGTTGGTGTTATAAGAAACATACGCATCAAGAGTATCTGATTTCTTCTTGATTTCACTTGACCACAGAATTGGATCAGCATTCTTGGGAACTGATTCCTGCTGCTGGGTTTTTTCTCGTAACCACTGCTCTGCCTTATTACATTCAAAGACAACCTATATAGCAAAAGTCCAAATAGTTTACAAATCATAATAGTCAATGTTGTATCTATCTTATGATAGGCCCTCCGTCCAAAAAAGAGTATTAAATTATTGGTGATTTTTTGTTAGGGGTACAAGGTACGTTTAGGACACATTTAGACAATCTTTTCTTGATATTTTTGTTTCAATATTAAACTTTAAAATCTAAAATTTATTTCTGGGAAAAAATTGTTTTAAAAAAAACGATGTCCAAGTGTGCATATCCTATGCAAGCCTTAGTATTTGTTTCAAAATATCACCAACAAAATAATAGGACACTATTTTCTGGATGGAGGTTAGCTAATCTGTTCCAAAACAGTCCCACTAAAATAAAATCTAAATTTGCTTCTTATAAAAAAGTAAAAACAATTACACTGGCAAGGGGTATTCCCTAGAGCATATTATAGAATAAATATCAATGAACTAAAAAAGAGTCTCATTTTGACTTTTTAAAATCAATTTGTGAAATCCTAAAACTAAACTTGATATGATTCATGTAAGTTTTGAAAACAGCAAATTTTTTGTTAGGACTACTTTTTATATAGCTTATAATAATTACTATTGTATGAATTCAAATCAATTTGGAATTTAGGATTTCAAAATGATTTTAAAAGGTCAAAATGGCCCTTTGTGGCGAACGAAGGGATTATAAACAAGAAGAATCATACCGCATCTCTCTGACTGGTGGGGAGTGATCCTGCAGCCATCCGATATTCTACAATGCAATTTAACAAACTCCTCGTTGCTTGCACTCGAGCCTCTTCATCTTTATATCGATACTCAATTGGATCCACCAGCTAGTGAAATTAAAGGAAATTGGCTATAAATTTACACTGTGAGAGAGACAAATGAAACCAGTATAATTTACACATACCTTTTTTAGATCCTCTAGTTTCTCCATATAGACAACTTCAGATTCATCATCTCCATCCTCATAAAGCCAATCCTCTGTCTGTTGTAAATTTACAGAGATTCCCCCCTCTCTGATTCCGTGGCAAAGCTTCGGTATGTATTCAGAAGCTACATATAAAATTTTTATATTCTCATATTCAAGGTATAAATTTTTAAAAACAAAAGGAGTATTAAAGACTAGTAAATTATCTATCATTTACCAACCAGAAGCCTTGTGTGTATGAATATAGACAGATAAAAAGATATGCCAGGAGGAACAGTTAAGGGAGAAAAAAAAGAAGAGAAAACTTGCACATGATATATGAATACAAGCTTTTGAGAGCTCATCTAAATCAAAATTAAGGGGAAAATAAATCAAATGGAAGCACACAACTCCAGATAATGATCTGTGATGGTAAAAAAATAAAATCTAAGAATATTTATTATAACTAAGTAGTAAATACCATTTGTTAACCCAACATCAAATTATGACTTTTTTACATGTACATATAAAACCTTCAAATCTAACTGTCACATTAAACAGAGAGAATGTAAAGCTAATAACAATATAAAACATAATTCCGAGTGAAATAGGAGGGTGTACTTCTTCTTCCTTATGCATAATTTCATGTTTCTAAGCAAGCCTCAACTAACGGGGTAAGTTTGTAAAGCTTCAGGTATACAAAATTTACAGTATGTTCACAGAAACCTCTGATAAATAAAATTGATCTCCAAATAGGTTTTCTGCAGATAGATTTTAAACCCAGATTTTTTAAACACAATGGAGGATGGTAAAGTTATTATGTCTTAACTTTGAGAATTACCTTACTACGCGTCTCATAGACGTAAGACTCTAGGAAATTTTTCTTTTCCTTAGTTTGCTCCATCTTTATGTCTTGTTGGGTCAACAGAAGTTCCTTCTCTTGAGCTTGAGAGAGCTCCGTCCTAGTAATTCCACCATAGACACTCTCGCTAACTGGTATGTCCTGCCTCTGAACTTTGCTCTTTCTCATCTCGTCAGCCTGCACAAGGAAATTGTATCATGTCATTGCATGTCAACTTCAGAAATCAGGGCTTTCATTTAGCTTCAACTTGATTAAAGTGTCCCTCAACAATATAATCATTAAACAATATCACTGGGTACAAACGGTAACTTCAATAGCAAGCCCATGGCTTACAAATTAAATAATTGAAGACACTACATAACTTGAACAAAAAGTTAAGAGCTAGCCTGCTACACAAACATTTCAATGATGGACTTGTGTTTTGTTAACATTGGATATGTAGTGCAATTTGCAACATACATCGAACGTTCAAAGGGGATATTCATCAACAGAGGCAATACTAACAATGATGACGGTATTTGATGTGAAACTCTGGTCAGCACTCATCCAACACAGTAGGACATGGTTAGGAAATAACCTTCTTAACTACTCTAATAATTTACAATAAGGAAATAACCTTCTTAACTACACGAAGAATTTACTAGTGGCATGATGGAAGAATCTAGGACTGTCAAAATATGATAGTCATGGCGCAAACTTTTAAACATTTGCCACATAGTTAAGTCAAGCTTGTTAAGATTCAAGTCTATGTTGCATAATTCAATGTTTATCAAACATAGAACCAGTTTCCTGTCCTTCTGGGATAAGAAAGCATCATAAAAAGTCCATATGCTAAGTAGAATTTCAAACCAACCAGTTAAAACAGAGAAGCTTTCAACAGAACTTACAGTGCGTGTGGTTGATGGGTTGGACTGCACACAATTAGAATTATCAGCACCATTTGCTACATCAGATGACACATGATTGTCAGCCTCCATCTTTTCTGAAGTCAAATGAGCATTAATCCTTGCAGTAGAATCATCCCTGTAATCTTTTATAAGCTGAAGAATTCAAGAATTTAAGTAAAAATGTCTCATCAAACCAAACAAACTAACAAAAGCCAAATGTATCCCAGAATCAAAAAACAACAACACATACTTACTGAGGCAGACTCTATATTAACAATGCCATGGAGGTTTAGCTGAACTCTAACTTTAAGCTTCACTTTTTCTCTATTAGAGACTTGGAGTGGACCAATCTACAAAATTATTTGATCATGTTAAGTTTGAATTAAAGAAAATTAAAAGAATAAACTAGAAAATGCAACATGTATAACATATATACTTTTAATTACAGTACTAGATGAAGCTTCTGGAGACCAACTATATGAGTAGGATAATGAGTCACCTCCTGGAACTATACCAATAATGCAACCAAACAATGAACTCTCGAAGATTTGTCAACCTCAGTCTCCTACCCATGTTGAAGTTTTGGCACAAGGGTATCCCAAGCATGAAAGATCCAAGCTTTCAAATAATCAAGCAAGGTCACATTTCCAAACACCAGTGTATTGGGAATAATGATTTCAGCCAAGTGATGCTCATATTAAAATACCAAATGAACACATATTCTATATGGCAGGATCCAAATTGCTTCACTACTAGCTGTAAGACCATTAATCTCATTAATGCATCAACTATTTGAAATTTTGGATAAGGAACTTCAAATTCAGAATTTTCAGATTTCAAAAATATTGTCCGAATCATTCATTACTAACATGTCAACCAAAGTTTCTACTCAATGAGCTTTAAGAACTTAAGAAATTGCTTTCTGCTAAATGCTGACATCAATCATGCAAATAGAATAACCAGGTTATCCACTGACAAAAAAAAGAAAATAAGACAACCAAGGAAGTGTGTCCTTGAATGCTGAAAATATGAACCTACTTTCTATTACTAGAAAACTACATTGTTTTGCAAATAGTTGAAAAAAGAGTCTCTAAAAGACCATTTTATACCAAGAGATCATCCATTTATCTAGGCAGATTCCTTAGAGAAAAGCCTGTTAAATACAGGGACCACTGCTTTTCATCCTTATACTTGAAGATTCTTAAGAGTTCACATGAACAATACTTAACCAGCCATCAAGCTTTTGATTAGTAATCATATATACAAAAATGCACCAAAAGGGGATGCCATCCTAATATATGTGGAGTATGCAAAAAGTCTGGACAACAGCCCAGCAATCCCTGCATAGGGATCAAAGCTCAGATAACATCAAAAATCTCAAGCTAACAGGCTAAACTCCGCTAAAAAGTCAACAAAAAGATTGTATTGAACCCGGATAAGATTCATTCTGCCATAGAAACAGTAGGCTCAAAACTAATGACCTAATATGTACAACGGATAATTCCATCTCCTCAAGATAGTTACAATTCCTCACCTTCCAAATAACCCATCATAAGCAGTGAGGACAAAATCCCAATGTTTTCTCTTACGCATGGGAACTCTAGCTCCCCTCCAAGCATCAAGCAATGCCATGATCAATAGAACCATGCAAAGGGACTTTCTTAATTGGTTCCCTTAGATATATACGCAAACTGAATTTTATACAATTCTTTCAAATTTCAAGCATGCATTCATTAACTACATTAAAATTCTTTGGATGCATTTCTTAGAAGTTCGACAAACAACAAAACCTAATCATAAAGAAATGGCATACATACTGTAAACTTGCTGATTTTAGGTGATGCACCAGAAGGCAATTCGTTCTGGTCGGCATAAAAGACTTCCAAATGAAATGTATTACTTCTATGCAACGTAAGAACCTTAACACTTGGAAATGGATATCCTTTTGGGAACACAACGCCATTTGACAGAGTGTAGATTGGACCTTCATCTGATGAAAGTCCTATGGAGAAAGGAAATGAATCCTGGATCTGCAAATAACAAGAGAATACAAGAAAATGATGTCCATATATATTCATGCTTACAAGCACATGCAAAGTTGATAGACCACTGCTCCTTAGGACCTTAGCTTATTGACTCTGTGCATCAGCAAAGTTGCATATTCAAACCTTATTCAATAAACCAAGATGGACTTTAATCTTCAAGGTGTCAACCTTAAATCGTTAGTGTTATGCTCACGTGAAGTAGGGACAATCTGTAAATACAAACCACTGGAAATTCTAAATTTTAAGTACATTTAAGAGCTTAAGAGCCTGTTTTACTGTATATTTTATTAGTGTCAGTGTTACAAAAAAAATCCAATGCCACTTTGCGTAATTTAATATGGAAATTTGGGTACGATTTAAACAAAATATACAAATTTTGAGTATCTAGCTATTTTTGGAGTTCGGTCCTCAATACTAACCCTTGTCTATTCCAAAGACCAGACATGACACTTTCATGTCCACATTAGTACTCCCTCCGTGGCTCCGACCCATAAAAGCTGCCTTAATTTGACTTTTCAAGTCAAATTGACCATTCTTAGAATGAATAGTTAATTATACTTTTTTTAAATTTTGAACTAAAAAACAATGGTGTTAGGAATAAATTCGATGTAGTTTCTTATGGTCATAGTCTCTCTAGTATAAATTTTAATTCTAAAAATTGTAAATTTCACCTTAAAAGTCAAATTAGGCCGATTTTACGGGACGGAGGGAGTAGAACTAAATAAATAAATGTAAAAAATAATATCTTAATCATGTATAGAAGAATGACATGATATAATTGTGCTTTTGACATGTCATGTGGCTTCATACATGTACTTCACGTCAACATACTTTCACCATTCCTCATGACACAATATTAACTGGAAAGTCTACAAAATCCAAACTTCTCTGAAAGACTTTCTAATAAGTACGCCACGGCCCAGGATATCCAATGAAAATAAGAGATTCATGTACCTTCCCAAAAATATCTTCCAACTAAACCAAAAATTCCTCCCTAAGTATAGTTTTACTGAATAACTAGACACGCAACAGGCACCATAATATGCCAATGAGTTCTTAGATTTGCATGCTTGAGAACAAAAGATAAAGTCAAATTGTATGATAAATCAAAATGCCAAGCCGAAAATAGCAACTTGCAAGGGAATTTTAGTAGAACTGTCCAAAAGAAAGATTTAGTACCACAACTAATATAACTGGAAGATTGCATGATAACCTGGTGAACGCCTGTTTTCCACCTCTTTATATTAATTCAAAGCAGATCAAATTCCTCCAATTTTTGCAATACTCTATCAAAATTATATTTTTAAAAAAAATTAAAAGAAATCTTCCATATATAACTATATATTAGTTCTTTCACTTAATCACACCTTTAATAAAAAGCACAAACACGTAACTGAAGTACAAGATGAGTTGGTTGGATTAGATAAAAATGATAGAAAATCTGTCACTAACTTTAGCTGATTGCAAAGGTAGTGACAGAAGAAATATTCACAACTTATGTCTGAATTCCATGAGTGAGAACAAAAACTCAATATATTGAAGACATGCCAGTCAAGGAAAAGATAATAGTATTCCAGTTCATGGAAAATATACTCTCTCTTTTATCTGAAGAAACACGTTCAAAGACAGCATCTTTAATGCAAAGTTCAGAAAACACATCAAGCAGGTAAAAAGTAGCACATAGAAAACTAAGTTATCATTTATCATATATGTAGCAAGAGAAATAATAAACAGCATGCGTATGCAGAAAGGAATTTGTCCAAGACTTCATAGCTGTAATAGAATACATACCTCATACTCTTTAACACGGAATATTGGACTAAGCATTGCGCATTGAAGAGCACAGCCACGAGCCACACACTCACTCGCATTTAGAGTCCGTCTGGGTTCTCTCCTGAAAAGAGAAGCTAAAATCTTCACAATAGCTGGTATTCTAGATCCAGACCCGACGAGCTCAACAGAATGAATCTTATCCACAGACAGACCAGAATCAGCCAAAGCCTTGCGACAAGGAAAGCTAATCCTTTCCAACAAGTCTGAAGAGAGCTTCTCAAAATCCTCTCTCTTAATAAATCCCTTGACATCTTTCTCATCCATCAAGCATTCAATATTAAGTGGTGCTTCCGGATTCGCACTCAATACTTTCTTCAATTTTTCACATGCCATCCTCAGCCTAATAGAAGCCCGGGTATTCGAATAAACATCAATATTATACTGTTCCTTGAACTGTGCAGTAAAATGTCTAAACAAAACCTCATCAAAATTTCTCCCTCCCAAATTACTATCAAAAGAATGGGACAGTATCTTCATATGTCCAGGTTCAAATGCTGCAACAGAAACCTGTGTATCGCAATGACCTATATCGACAAACACAACATTACTCGGACCTACGCTGGGGAAATCAGTCTTGTAAATACCATAACCTAGCGCCGTAGCTGTACAGTCATGCATCAACCTTAGTGGCTTCAGTCCAGCGATCTCTGCTGCATCCAAATATGCACGCCTTTGCAATTCCGTAAAGTACGATGGTATACCAATCACACAATCCAACACAGGCATTTCTAGTGTTTTCTCAGCCATATGCTTTAAATGAGCAAACAACATTGCCATTATCTGAACCGGGGTAAAACTATGTTTCTCATTCAAGTACTGTAAATGAATCAAAATGCCACCATCGGGTCCCTTGCTAGTTTCAAAAGGTAACAACCTAAGATCCTCCTGTTTCTTAAATTTAGCACCAATCAATCTCTTAACCTGAGAGATAGTTGATTTTGGGTTCATGGTTGCGGAAGCAGCCCCTGCCAAGCCCAAGAACCTTTGCTTCTCACCAAAAGAAACCACAGCCGGTGTTTCCCGATTTGATTCCTCATTCAGTAAAACATCAATTCCACGTTGCTTAGCAACCGCAATAACACAATTTTCATTCCCGATATCTAATCCTAACACACTCATTTCCAGCTGATTCCTTGTATATAATTTTCCTCACAAATGTAACCAGAATAACCAAAAAAAATGTTGCTATATAAACAATATAGCACCTATAATTTAAGCATTTTAACAAACCATCAGCTCATTGAATTCAATAAATCCTAAATTTAAAACAAACAAAAAATATCAATCTCATCAACATAAAAGCAAAATTTAATAGTTCATTACAATCGCTTCAACTATAACAGGTTACATCGTCCAACAATACACGATATATGTAACTTAACAAGTAAAATGCGGCAATAGATTAGGAACATACCACCGAGAGAGAGAGGGGCGAGCGAGAAACCCTAGAGATGGAGTGGAGAAGACAAGAGGAAGGGACAGATAGCTTTTCTCCGAATTGCTTGCGAAATTGATGAACAGGACAATTTTCAAAGATCTGCCCGTACAAATCCCGATTATTCTTTTTTATGCTTTTTTTTTCTCTTTTGTACTCCTTTATTTATAGTAAGGGGTTGTTTGATAACAGTTTAATTGGTCTAGCAAAATGCTGATTTATAAAACTGAAATAGTTCATAATTTTAAATAATTTGAATAAGTAGAATGAAGCAAATTTGAAGAAAATTGTTTGACAATTAACATGTCCGAATAATAAATTTTTATTATTTTATCCCTCTTAAAAATTTAAAATTGTTGTAAATTTATTTAATATAATAGTTAATATTATAAAGAACAATTAAATATAAAATATTTTATTCAGCTCATTCACCAAAAAAAATTAAATTTGGTCATTCAGTCTAAAAATCTGACAAATTCAGCCATTCAGACTATTTTTATTCAAAACAATCGCACTAAATGACTAACTGATTCAACTCTAAAATAAAAAACACCCCCTTAATCGAATGAATTTTTTATTTACATATCTTTCCTAATAAAGAAAATTAATTATAAAATTTGGATACAATTCATCTTCTTTACATCTAACTTATGAAAATAATTTTGCACTTTTATTCCATCAATCTTTCATTTTTGGCAAGAGATACTATGGCTGAGTGGAGGATTGTATTATTTTCCCTTGCAATTTAAATAATTAGAAGATGGGGCTTACCAAAGCACCAATTGGAAATTTAAGATAACTAATTAGTTGTGTAATATATAAATCATTTAATGAGATGAGTGTTTGTTTGCTTGTCTTTGCATGAGGTGTTGGGGTGGGGCTAGTTTTAGTAAAAATAAAATTAGTTTGGGTGAATGGGTGATGTCATCGTTGGAGTCTCGAGCTTAACATTCTGTTTTTGAGTTTTGGATAGAAAAAAAAATAGAAAACTTATAATAGAACAAAAAAGAAAAAAATAGAAATTCTTTTATGTTATTTTTGAGTTTTTAATAGAAAATTTAAATTAAAAAAATATATTTATATTAATTATAACCATTAAACCGTGAATAAAAATATGCAAGAAAATTTTAATCAAAGAAAAAAATTCATAATCAAATACAAATATTCAAATAAATGTTAAACAAAAACTACTTCTACAAAATTATTATCATACCATACTTCATCAAATATAATCTGTATTATTAATACTAACAGAAATTATTCATCAAATTCTTTAAGAAATTCAATCTCCTCTCTAATGGTAACCCAAACTCTGCTCGTGTCTTGTTTTAATTTTCTAGCAGTCAAAAATAGGCCTGATCGATTTTTTCTTCATCAAAATTATTATAATTGCTAAGATAATTATTACCTTAATTTATTTATTATATCTTTTAGGACTATATAATTACAAACTGATTACTAATTCTATGTTTATAGATTATTTTTGTATTAATGTATTCATTAGTTTTGATTTTATTTATTAATAATACGATTTTTAAGCTTTCAAAATTTTCAACGTAATTTTATAAAACAATACATAATAAAAAATTGCAAACTTTTTTTTTTGAACAAATTTAACTCAAATAATAATACAATAAAATATATGAAAAAAGGACATGACCTGTGCCTCGCATGGACATTCATGCTTGTATATATATAAAATAATATAAAACGGTACTAATTAACATTTAACCATACTCGATTAATATAATTTAATGAAATGAGCCTAATTACTCAAAACAATTATTCTTTTTATTTAATTAATAAAATTAATTAATTTCAAATTATATTGAAATTAATTAATTATCATTCACGGCGGTATGAGAACTCGTTCATAGTAACAAAAAAATCGTTCACGCCAAGAAGTCTTTCTCTTTATCAGCTTAGGTTTAGTAGATAAAACCAAATTGGGGACATGAGTTGTAATTTAAAATTTATTATATTGAAAGTTAAAGATAATATTGGAATTATAAAAATAGTACTTATTCTAATTTTTTTTTCCGGTTCAAATCAAGCCAATTTTGGACGGAAAAGTTTGGTAGAAAAAGTGACCAAGTTTTCTCTCTATTTCTTTCTTTTCCGTTTATTAAAAAATTTAGAAATATAAGAATTGGAATTACTTAAATTTTTCGTCCATTTCTTTTATTTTTTATCCATTTTAAAACTCAGAAACAAAGTATAAAAGTATTAATGATGTCAAGGAAAAGCCAATCTATTGATATAGAAATTGATCGGAAGAGTTTGTGCTCTTATGTAGGTGTAAAGGTTTGTGTTCTATGTACGTGGCAAGGAATTGTAGAAATAAAGAATTTTATATAATTTATAACTATTATTTATTCTTTCTAATTATTAAAAAAATGTACATTATCATCAAGTAATTAATATATATATATATATATATGAAAAAATTGTTCAAAAGTTCAATCAGTTGTGTTTTATAAGAATCTGTATTCATAAATCATCATTATCAAAAGGCTCTTATAAAAAGTTGTGATGGATAAAATAGAAAATTACACTCATTTAGATATTTTATATAAATTCGTTATCAAACAATTTTTTTAGTTAAGTGTCTATAGTTTCAATTTCATTTAGCTATTCAGATATGCTTAATTGTTCAGAACTTTTCATTCACTCTTATTAAACAATCTTCAAGTATTTTGTGTAAATTATGTAAGATAAAATAAGAAATTTATAAAATTGAAGTACTAAATAGAAAGATAAAAAATATTACTAATATAAAAGGGAAGAATAGAAATTATTTTAATAGTCAAAAGGCATTTTAGAAAAATCTAAAAAGCTTCATAAAAATTGTTCACACGGTCGGCCCTTCATCTTTATATATTAGATAGATACACCTGTGCCAAACAGTCCTAGAAGAAAAGGTAATATTACCATTAGTCCATTTATTTCTCAATTAATAATTTTAATGTGCACTAATAGTTGTGTATTAATTATAGTATGTAGTAACGGATACAAATGAGTAGTCCCATTATATACTTCAAAAAATTTATGGGTTGTCACGTATATCATATGGGGAGTGGGTAGGATTATAAATTTAGCTCAGTTAAAATATTACTAACTATAATTATCTATACAATAAAAAAGTATTATCTGAGTCAGTACGCTTTTATTGAATTCATGTATTATTTCACCGGTAAATGAGTCTTATTTTCTCTTAATTATTTGGTTAATTATTAACTTAATTAATTGAATTTAGTGTATATAAATTCACTTTGAGAAGATAATTAATGAATTATAGTGTAGGTTTTCATAGTAAAATGTAGAGTAGAATTTTGATTGGGATTATGAGAAAATAATTATTATATGGTTGAATATTGAGACTGAGGGAGTGCAGAATAGGTGGCTGATGTTTGTTTCAAAGACATCATTAGTATACTTGGCAGCATATATTACTTATAAGGGTGCAGATCAATGAGCCAGTCAGTATATATGCAAGTACATAGACTGCACTTTAATTATATCTCAAAGTCCAAATCCATGATCAACATTATATTATTAATAAGACTGCGTACAGTTGGTGCTGCTTGCCGGAGGAATTAGCTAGCTAGGATCTTCTCCCTTTCATGACATCATGATGATGGGGCATTTGAAATGTACAGGATCGACGAGCATGTGGTTAATTTGAGCTGGAGAACTCTTAATGACTGTGAAGGGGTTGTATATTCATGGCTTTCTAGAAAATTAACTCTCATCAGATGCTGCAAAATAAATTCTGCAGATATACTGAATACTATTCAGTTTTACGGACAAAATTTAGCTTGTTAATTTGATACGATCGACTTTCATTTTGCATAGCCAAGGATAGGGGTTCAAGTCATGTTGTCGTTGCAATGTGCCATTCCATATCAATAAGACATGAAGTGCTCTTGCATGGGTCGTACCCACAATTACCAAATAAAAACATAAAAATACTATATATCAATAACAACACATATTTCTACTACATATTTTACATTGGTGCTATGGAATGCTGAGTGCTAGGCCTCCTATCTTTTTTGCCTAGGTCTGTCTATGGATTTCCATCAAAATTAAATAGGCAAATTCAAAAACCATTACAAGAAAGAAAGAAATTCCTAATATTTCTCATCAAACAAACAAACAAGTGCAAGATAAAGTAGGCAAAACTTGGATCAAGTGAAGACAGGAGGAAGACTGGCAATAGCCTCTCTAACAGCAAACAAGCGCTTCCAAGTTTTCAGTTGACTAATAACTTGTTTATGGGCACCAGTACCACCTTTAGCTGCAGCAGCTATGCTTAAAAATATGCCCCTCAGTTTCTTCAGCCTCTTAATCTTCAATCTATATATTCTAACTCGCAACCACCATCTTTTCCGTCTAATTCTTGGAGAATCTGCAGCCTGTTGTAGTACTTTGTAGATCAAGAACTGCGCTCGTCGATGCTGTATCTCTTCGGGGTCTTCAAGTTCCATCTTTGTGTAACCATATTGCCTCCTACTCAAAAGAGTACTAGTCATATTTCCTCTTAAAATATATATATATCCAGAAGATGAAAAGAGTGGCACTAGAAAATTGCAGAGAGATTTGATTCCTTGACTGGCAATGTTGAAGTAGTGATATTTATAGAGAAATAAAGACTCAATATATATATATATTGAATGGTGTTGGGGTGTGTGGGGTTAATGAAGATCGATCGAGGTCATAGGGTACTGATGGAACAGTACTGCATGTGCACAACTTCAATTTGTAGAAATAATGCTATTGAAAATTAAACTGCAGGCTCTGAGCTGGCCTAGGTCTCCAGCATCATTGGTACAAAGAAAAACACTTGAAATTAAATTAAAATACTCAACTGCAGGCTGGCTTTCGAGGAAATTAAGAACTATACTACTACCTTCTTCGTCCTAAAATGAATGCCATATTAATTGAGATGTAGCCATCGCATTTAATGAAAACTTGATATACCATCTCTTTATACTCTATGGTTCCTTAATATATAGTCGTTTTAGAAACAAGACAAAGATTAAAAAACGATTGTAAAACATTAAATATACTATCAATATCTATATCATTTTCAGTATTGGAAGAAGAGTTTGTTATTTATTAGACAAAAAATAGTGAGAGAACCAAAGTTATGTTTAATACTTGGGGTAATATTGGAAACTAAGCAATTAATACTTACTTGAAATTCTCAAACGACTTATATTAAGGAACAAAAATATTTTTCTAAAACGACTTATATTAAAGAACGGAGGGAGTAGTTTGCATGATACTATATGTAAACTTAATTACAACTAATTTTTCCTCTGATAATTATCTTAAACCTAGCTACAAGTTACAACTACTACATAATTTTTTTTGAGACACTTAAAAAAATTAAAAGTTGACATTTATTTTGGGACGGAGAGAGTGTTATTTAAGCTCAGTTACTCCTACCTACCTAGCTAGTTGAAGCCTGCTACAGAAAGGGACCAACTAACCAAATCTATTACATACTACGAAATTTGATGACTTATTTCAATGACAATATTGAATCAAAGGTTGTCCCAAAAAAATAAACTTTAGTGGTTGAGTGACTTCAGTTGTTTGATAAAAATTAAAAAAAAAATATTTATGGTCTTGGCAAATTAATACTACCGTAGTGATCAGTACAATAATTAAGCATTAATCCCAGTCCCTGCAGGTTTGTTTATGAAAGTCGGTGCAATTAAAATCTCTTTAAGTTTAGATATGTGTACAATTCAAGGACAATAAACATTTATAGGAAATGTGTATGATTGAATTTATATTTATGCATATTGCATTATTAATAGGCACACCTGTCTGTGTGAAAACTGAAAAAATGGTAGACGTCAAGGGCCAATAATTCTTATTTTTAAACAGGTAGTCTTAATATATATATAATTATATATATAGCAATAATTATATATACATACACTGGTGCTTGTGAGTGAATTCCAAAGTCAACAGGGAACACATGAAGCCTGGCCTGCTTCCTTTATATTACAAATTTACATATATATATATATATATATATATATGTATTATATGATATCTTATTGTAAAACCTCAACTTTTATAAATAAAGATGAATTTTTATAAATATTATTTTTGAATATTATGGAATAAATTTGATATAATGTTATAGTTGTGGGTAATATTTATAAATTTTGCAAAGTAAGCAAAGTTGTTTCTAAAATATTCGTTTGGTGGGGAATATTTTTTTTTCATTCGAGAATATTAAGACGATGACTCAATCATTGGTGGACCCCACAACGGAAGTATTGTCGTAGATTAGAAACTACAAAATTATCTTTCTATAAAAATAACTGGCAGAGAGGTGTTACCGTTAAAACCATTAAACTACCGGTAGTAAAAAATACGATAATAAGCGTATTTGTATAGTAGCACACGATATTGATTATTGATGCTTACGTGAGAAGTCACCACACTTTGCTCAATTATTGCTACAATGAATTGGCCGATCATATCTCTTATATTATTGATTCAATTATTGTCACAAGATCATCGTATAATATGTTATAGTATTAAATCAATAATTGAGACGACAAGTTATAAATGATTAATAATTGTTGAAAGATTAAATATGTGTTGATTAAAAATAAAATGATTTGTGGTAATATTTATTCAATCATTGATGTATATAAAGAGTGCATTATAGACGTTTGTGGTAAGTTTGATTATTTTATGGGGAAATATATATCATCATCATCTAAGAGTCTCTTCACAATAGTAATTACATTAAATCGATAGTAATTACCTTTGTGAATAGTAATTACCTTCGTCGATAGTAATTACCTTTACCAGACGTCGAACCACTTGTCGTTTCACATTTATAGGCGTCGAACCACTTGTCGTTTCACATTACAAAAGCGCCGAACCACTTGTCGTTTCACATTACTGGTGCTAAGCCACTTTTCTTTTCACATCACCACCGTCGAAGCCACTTGCCTTTTCACATGGCGGCAAAAGTGTTTAGAAATCTTCTATAAATAGAGGCCTAAGACTTCATTATTTTTCACTTAATTCATTCAAGCTATATAGAGAGAAAGTATAGAGAGAATAAGAGAGAAAGAAGAAGAGTATTTTGTTCTTACACTATCTGCAGATATTCAATCTCCGCCAAAAGTAAGGGTGTTATTCTTTCTTATTCATGAAGAGAACTGTTGTTATTCCATCGCTTATTATTCTCATTGGAATAACTTTGATCTGTGTTTACCCTATACTTTGTGACATTCTTCTATTATTCTATGGAACATCACATGCATGTGTTTTACACCGGACCTGGTTCCGTCTTTATTATTATTCTATTGGAACATCCTCGCCTCGTACACAGGACTGGTTTAAATCTTTTTATTATTATTTGGAATATCACGTGCCATGTGTTTTACGCAGGACTGGTTTCATTCTTTATTATTCGTTGGAATATCCATCATGCGCTTTCACGGGACTTGGTTCCGTTATTTATTATTTACGTTGGAATAACTTGTGTGACGCCCCCAAAATAGGTATACACAACACCCATTCTCGAAGTCGCCAAATACATGGTACAAGAAACAAACTACAACTTCAATAATACAAATGTCGTGTGAAATACAATAATATATACCGTGAGTTTAAATATAATATTGTCTTCAGACAATATCCACACGCAAATAAATCCCCATCATAATTATTGATACATTATTTTACAAAATGGTGAGGACTACTAAACAACTCTCTCAGAACCTTCATTCCATACCCCGACTAGTACTGCGCTACATTCTCGCCTCCCCGAGAAGAAAATGGAACAACAAGGAAAAGGGTGAGCTCTCAACTAGCCCAAAGAAGAATACTATGACTAAGATAATATACAACAAATTATCGTTAGTCTTCAACAGGAAAAATCGATAGAATACAATAGACAACAAGTTTCAGATCAATATTCGCAATGAAATAATAATTCATGTAAGAGTTACGTAGAGAATGAAATCTACTATAATCTATGAATTTAATAAACCCATCATCAATATTTTATCCTCAGTAACATCAATCAATATTCATCTCAAATCAAATATTCATCTTTGCACTACACAAAGCCAAAGATATTCATCAATCTGGCCATGTTCATCTCAACACTGTTCATCTTTTGCACTAAAGGCCAAAGATATTCTTCTTGAAATCATTCATCTTTGCACTAAAGGCCAAAGATATTCATCATTGGTCATGTTCATTTAAACACTGCTCATCTTTGCACTATGTGCCAAAGATATTCTTCAGAAATCATTCATCTTTGCACTACAAAAGCCAAAGATATTCAATAATATCATCATTTAAGACCGAGGATGATGAAAATATTTTTAAAGAACGAATCCAAAGGAAACAAAATGACAAGGATTAAGGATTAAGGATTCGTACTTTTGTTTTATCCATGTCCAACAATACCTCAAAAAAAATAATCACAAAGTGGTGTAAAATTCAAGAATGATCAAAACATGGATACAATCAAAGCTAGTATCCGTAATAGATATTTTGGACGAAAAGAAGAAATTTTATTTTTCGATGAATAGGTCAGATACGTGAATAGTCAGATATCGTGAATAAAGGTCAGATACGTGAATAAGAACTCGACACCAAAAGATAGAAATTCCACAAAAAAACATTTTCACGCTTCTTAATAGTACTCGTGAATAAGAACTCGTGAATAGTAACTCATGAATAGTAACTCGTGAATAGTAACTCATGAATAGTAATCCCCGACATGAAAAAGTTCCAAATTTGATAAAAATTTCAGATCAATATTTCAAGATAATGATATCAAGAAATAATATCATTACGAAAAAAATAATATCCCTTACCTCAAAGAATCAAGATTTCTGGAAGGAAAGGCTCAAGTGATCTTTGAATGAAACTTGTAATCGAACAACAACTCTCAAAGTATCTAAATACTCACAAAATACGCTCAATAATATATAGAGAGAAAGAGAGAAAACTTTGTTTCGGTGTGATTTTCAATTCTAACTTAGCCCCTCTATTTATAGAAAATGTTAGCCCGTACCAAGCCAGACTTGACCACACCGATGGCTTTACCTCGCTACTATTGCCACCCACCACATTTGAAATAAAATTCAGCACATTTCTTCACCAACCACAAGTGGGGCCCACTCAATTCTAGAATTTTCCACCAAAATCAATTATAAACCTAATTTCCTAATCCGACACCTCTTAAAATTCACAACAAATCATTCGTGCATTTTTAACGGTTCAAAATTTGTGGACATATACTCAACTTATGTATGTATAACATACCCAAAAATTACTACAATCCAACTATTCGGATTAAAAATTATAACCCCAATAATATATCTCAAAACCCCGATTTGATTTTTAACACCTCCAATCCGATAAAATACCGATAAAACACCTCAACATTAATTCCTTCATTAATAACCACATAAATAAATCCATCATTTATATTCATATAAAATAAATATTTCCTTATCATATGAATCAATAATTAATTATTCACAAATAATATTACGTAATCACATTTATGATAAACCAGTCGCTCCTCAGAAAGAGGGGCTTTCCAATAAGGATCTCTCCTCATCGGGCGCGCGCAATTAGGTGACCAAACCTCTCCTTAGATGTAACTTTCTAGACATTGCCAATAATGTTATCTAATAATATTATTCAAATAATATGAATTATTGATCCGATAATGGGAAATATCAAATGACAATTATCGAACAACAATAATATAAAATATCAACGCAAAGAATTATCGAATCAATAAAATAAAATATTGAATAAAGAATTCACCGTGAAAATTATCGAGTAAGTGCCATCTCACGTAAGGATCAATAATTCAACAATCTGCGTGTAATACCGTAAAGCCATGTCGGCAACCACGCCAGACATCGTATTTTAACCACCGGGTATTCCAACAAGCCTTAATCTCAGAATAACTACGCCCGTTATTTATAACCACCCAAACTTTGTCGTTTTCCTCATCCAATCGCTTCGTTATGGGCCCACACACACGTCGCTACCTTGTTGTATTTAATATTCCCGACAAGCATTTAATATTCCACGACCAAACGAATATTCCCCGAAAAGATTTAATATTCCACCACCAAACGAATATTCCCGATAAAATGAATATTTTATAACCACTGCTTATTTTAAAATATTTATGATTTAACCCTTAACTATCCACATTAATCAAATCAACCCTTACTATTTCAAAATAATAAATAAAGGAAATTCCTTTTTATTAAAAAAATTTCGGTCTTACAACCTCCCTCCTTATGAAATTTCGTCCTCTAAATTGGACGACGCACTGTGTGTTTGAAATGGTGAGGATACCTCGCTTTCATTTCCGCTTTCCAATTCCCGTGTCATTTCTCTATAGCATGATTCCTCCACAAAACTTTAACTTGTGGTATGACTTTCGCAGTAGGGACATGCTCCTTCCTATCCAAGATCTTCGACAGTACCTCCTCATACGTTAAGTCTTCTACTATCTCGTCCTGGTTCTAACTCAATAACGTGGTTCGGGTCTTTCACATATTTATTTAAGCATGATATGTGAAACACATTATGAACACGAGACATACTTGGAGGTAACGCAAGTCTATAGGCTACATTTCCTACCTTGGTCAAGAATTTGAAATGGACCAATAAATCGTGGATCGAGCTTTCCTCTCTTTCCAAATCTTGTAACTCCCTTCCATGGAGCAACTCCTCGCAACAATACATGATCCCCTACATTAAATTCCACATCCTTTCGATGAAGATCCGCATAACTCTTTTGTCGATCTTGTGCCGCTTTGTATATACATTGTCGAATCATTAGTCATACGTACTTAAACTCGGGTCCCAACAATGTTGCTTCACCCACCTCATCCCAAATATATGGAGAACGACATTTTGTCCATATAATGCTTCGAATGGAACCATGCCTATATTTGTTTAATAACTATTGTTGTATGAGAATTCCACCAATGGCAAGTACTTATCCCAACTTCCTTTGAAATCTAGGACACGTAGTTTTAATATATCTTCAAGAGTTTGAGTAGTCCTTTTCGATTGCCCATCCGCTTTGAGGATGGTAAGCCAAACTAAATCGCAAACTGCGTGCCCATAGCTTTTTGCAAGTTAACCCAAAATCTTGAAGTGAATCTTGGGTCACGATCCAAACTATGGATACAGTGCATGCCATGCAACTTCACAATCTCATTCACGCATATACTAAAGCAAGACGCTCAAGGAATAAGTCTCCAGATTTCGGCAAGAAATGAGCAGACTTGGTTAATCTATCAACAATAACCCAAATAAGATTGATGCCTTGAGAAACCGTAGGAAGACCCAGAACGAAATCCATAGTAATGTGTTCCCACTTTCATTCCGGAATCTCAAGTGGTTGCAACGGACCTTTAGGTACAAGATGCTCCGCCTTTTACATCGCCGCAAGTTAAACACATCGAGATAAACTTTGCAATCTCTCTCTTCATATTGTTCCACCAAAATGTATGTCAAGATCACGATACATTTTAGTACTTCCAGGATGGATTGCAAATGGCGTATTGTGTGCCTCCATCATAATCTTCAGACTTCAAATCGAAGTCGTTAGAACACAAAGTCTCAGAGTGGACTCAAGTATTCCTTCTTCATCAATTCTCGCTCCTAATAGCTCCTTCTTGTACTTTCTTCTTCATATACATCATCATCCTGCCCGGTGGCTCGAGCAACCTTAACTTTTTCTATTAAAGTTGATTATACTGTGATATCATACTTGACATCATCGCATCTTGTTCTATTATTTGATATGATCTCGACAATATCTCAACATCAGATATGATCTTCTACTCAACACGTTACCACCACGCTCGCTTTTCCAAGATGGTATGGTCGTAATATGTGTCGAAATGAGTCGCCTCTCGAGTTCTTGGAAAATCTTCTCGCATTCCTCGCTTCCATTCGAATTTTGTATCTTTCGAGTCACTAAGTTAACGGAATAGCGATTCAAGAAAATCCTTCCACGAATCTCCGATAATAACCAACTAAGCTTGAAAACTACGTATTTCGACATCGACTTAGGTTGCTCTCAATCGTGACTCATATCCCAATCTTGGATAAGACGTCACAATGACACCTATCGCTTTTTACTATCGCATCTAATACGACATCCCCTACAGAGAGTCCGCCCGGTGAATTCCACAAAGGAAGTCACAAGATAAAGGCTCAGTACCAAATTTATAGTTGAATTTTAACTCCCTCAAGTTCAATAGAGCCATTCGATATGAGATTTTAGAAATGAGTTTTCATCGGGTTCAAAGTCGATACAAAATTTAATATCGTGCTTTGGGAGTAAGCCAAGAAATTCTTCAGAAATACATCAGAAAAATCAATAACAACAGAATATTATTCAAATCGACGTGTCTTTATTCAAATCCATAACATGGACTAAGAAAACTTGACATCCGTAATAAACGAATGACTTCATGGCTTGATATGAAAATGTTTGATTACAATGGTTTGATTGCTTGAATTGAATAACAAAGTTGCTTAGGAATATGAAAACTAACAACCTTACAAAAGCAATCAATTTTTGGCATGATGAGTAGTTAACCTTAAAATCACATCAAAAGCAAATATCTCTATAGAAATAAGGTTACTGTGTAATGTGATAGTGCCAACCTGAATCAAACAAGATTTCTAAACAACAGATGTAATGAAAGTTTCTCCTAACGGATTCTCCATAAATAGTCAAAGTCTAATTTCTCCGTAGTCAAGTTCAAACGCTGAGCGCAAAGCAAAGAGAGATAAAAGAATGGGTAGAAACCCAGATTCAGTAAGGTATAAACTTCGCAAGAATTTATAATTAACTAACCCGTGCTAACTTCGTTCGGGTTCCTCGATTTTTTGAATCTGGTCACGACAAACGCTTCTTCCAAGAACCGCTGACTTTGACTTTTCTCGGGACATCCTTTTGAGTCACCATTCACGCTGGATCTGGTTTCGATATCGCATAATCTCGAAGCGATATGTCCTTCTTTTCCACAATTATAGCATACCTTAGAAGGCTTTGAACAGTTTGAATTTTATATGTCCCTCCTCTCCACATCTCAGCAAGATCTAATCTGGCGATCGTTCTCTTCCCTAGAATTTGTTGATGGTGCTGATATGTCATTGCCGACGCCTTCCCGCCATCGTTAAATCTTTCTTTTTAGATTGGACATCTCTTTCCATAATATCAACGCGTCGATGTTTTTTTTTACCCATGCATCACTCATTCTCACTGCTCGCTTATTTCTTCTTTCATTTCAGATTCCATTTTATCATCTTATACTCGCCAAAGAGTGCTTCATTCAAGCATCACGATCGGGTAACACAAGCTTGAATCGAATCAGATCATTCCTTTGCTCCACGATCGCCTCGCAATTCTTTTAGCTTCGCTTCTTCTAACTCATGAATACGATTTTGCAATTCTATATTTCGATCATAAAATACCTCTAATAAACTCTCTTCGTACAATTCTTCTTCCTCTTCTTCCTCACTCTCAAATTGTTACTCTCTGCGATTATCTAAAGGTGTAACTATCAATTCTTCACTCACCACATGGATATCTCTAATTCTTCTTCACCGACATCACATTATCCTCGGTTGGCGATTAGAGGTGTCTCCACGATCTCATTCACTCCATTGTTAACGTTCTCAAAGCAGCCCATTCTAAAAAAACTATCATAAAACAAGGGTTAATTAAATAAATTAACAAATCACATAATACCCCTATAATATGACAAACCAACAAATAAGCTTAGGTAGGACACACTAGCGAAGGATTTACTGCTCTCCTCCTAGTTTTATTTCCCGATCTCCGCCAGAGATCATATCCCTAAGCTCGATATTAACCGTGTGACGCCCCCAAAATAGGTATACACAACACCCATTTCGAGTCGCCAAATACATGGTACAAGAAACAAACTACAACTTCAATAATACAAATGTCGTGTGAAATACGTACAATATATAATGTGAGTTTAAATATAATATTGTCTTCTAGACAATATCCACACGCAAATAAATCCCCATCATAATTATTGATACATTATTTTACAAAATGGTGAGGACTACTAAACAACTCTCTAGAACCTTCATTCCATACCCCGACTAGTACTTTCGCTACATTCTCGCCTCCCGAGAAGAAAATGGAACAACAAGGAAAAGGGTGAGCTCAACTAGCCCAAGAAGAATACTATGACTAAGATAATATACAACAAATTATCGTTAGTCTCCAACAGAAAAATCGATAGAATACAATAGACAACAAGTTTCGAGATCAATATTCGCAGAAATGAAATAATAATTCATGTAAGAGTTACGTAGAGAATGAAATCTACTATAATCTATGAATTTAATAAATCCATCATCAATATTTTATCCCCGTAACATCAATCAATATTCATCTCAAATCAAATATTCATCTTTTGCACTATGTGCCAAAGATATTCATCAATCCACATGTTCATCTCAACACTGTTCATCTTTGCACTAAAGGCCAAAGATAAAGATATTCTTGAAATCATTCATCTTTCACACTAAAGCCAAAGATATTCATCGGTTGGTCATGTTCATTTAAACACCTGCTCATCTTTGCACTATGTGCCAAAGATATTCTTCAGAAATCATTCATCTTTGCACTACAGCCAAAGATATTCAATAATATCATCATTTAAGACCGAGGATGATGAAAATATTTTTTAAAGAACGAATCCAAAGGAAACAAAATGACAAGGATTAAGGATTAAGGATTCAGTACTTTGTTTTATCCATGTCCAACAATACCTCAAAAATAATCATAGTGGTGTAAAATTCAAGAATGATCAAAACATGGATACAATCAAAGCTAGTATCCGTAATAGATATTTTGGACTAAAAAGAAGAAATTTTATTTTTCGATGAATAGTGCCAGATCACGTGAATAGTGTCAGATACGTGAATAAAGGTGAAAAGATACGTGAATAATAATCTCGACACCAAAAGATAGAAATTCCACAAAAAACATTTTCACGCTTAATGAATAGTGAATAAGTGAATAATAAAACTCGTGAATAGTAACTCGTGAATAAGTAACTCGTGAATAGTAAACCCGACATGAAAAAGTTCCAAATTTGATAAAACTTCAGATCAATATTTCAAACATAATGATATCAAGAAATAATATCATTACTGAAAAAAAAATAATATCCTTACCTCAAAGAATCAAGATTTCGGAAGGAAAGGTCGGAGTGATGCCGAATGAAACTTCAGACTTTAACAAAGAACTCTCAAAGTATCTAAATACTCACAAAATACGCTCAATAATATAGAGAGAAAGAGAGAAAACTTTGTTTCGGTGTGATTTTCAATTCTAACTTAGCCCTCTATTTATAGAAATTGTTAAATTACCAAGCGAGATTTGACCAAGCGCCACGATGGCTTTTTACTCGCTACTATTGCCACCCACCACATTTGAAATAAAATTCAGCACATTTCTTCACCAACCACAAGTGGGGCCCACTCAATTCTAGAATTTTCCACCAAAATCAATTATAAACCTAATTTCCGAATCCGACACCTCTTAAAATTCACAACAAATCATTCGTGCATTTTTAACGGTTCAAAATTTGTGGACATATACTCAACTTATGTATGTATAACATACCCAAAATTACCACAATCCAACGGTCGGATTAAAAATTATAACCCCCGCAATATATCTCAAAACCCCTGATTTGATTTTTAACACCTCCAATCCGATAAAATACTGATAAAACACCTCAACATTAATTCCTTCATTAATAACCACATAAATAAATCCATCATTTATATTCATATAAAATAAATATTTCCTTATCATATGAATCAATAATTAATTATTCACAAATAATATTACGTAATCACATTTATGACAACCAGTCGTTCCTCAGAAAGAGGGGCTTTCAATAAGGATCTCTCTCATCGGGCGCCGCAATTAGGTGACCAAACCTCTCCTAAGATGTAACTTTCTAGACATTGCCAATAATGTTATCTAATAATATTATTCAAATAATATGAATTATTGATCCGATAATGGGAAATATCATGCAAAGTGACAATTATTGAACAACAATAATATAAAATATCAACGCAAAGAATTATCGAATCAATAAAATAAAATATTGAATAAAGAACTACCGTGAAAATTATTGAGTAGTGCCATCTTTACGTAAGGATCAATAATTCAACAATATGCTGTAATACCGTGTGCTTCATCGCAACCACGCCAGACATCGTATTTTAACCACCGGGTATTCCAAATGCCTTAATCTGCAGAATAACTACGCCGTTATTTATAACCACCCAAACTTTGTCGCTTTCCTCATCCAATCGCTTTCAGTTATGGGCTCACACATGGTCGCGCGCACCGTTATATTTAATATTCCCGACAAGAGACGAATATTCCAAGACCAAACGAATATTCCCGACAATTTAATATTCCACGACCAAACTAATATTCCCGACAAAATGAATATTTTATAACCACTTGCTTATTTTGAAATATTTGCGTATTTAACCCTTAACTATCCACATTAATCAAATCAACCCTTACTATTTCAAAATAATAAATAAAGGAAATTCCTTTTATTTAAAAAATTTTTGGTCTTACAATCTTTCACATATTTACGAAATGCGGATATATGAAACACATTATGAACACGAGACATACTTGGAGGTAACGCAAGTCTATAGGCTACATTTCTACTCGGTCAAGAATTTGAAATGGACCAATAAATCGTGGATTGAGCTTTCCTCTCTTCCAAATCTTGTAACTCCCTTCCGTGGAGCAACTCGCAACAATACATGATCCCTACATTAAATTCCACGTCCTTTCGATGAAGATCCGCATAACTCTTTTGTCGATCTTGTCTTGGTTTGTATACATTGTCGAATCATTAGTCATACGTCTTAACTCGGGTCCCAACAATATTGCTTCACCCACCTCATCCCAACATATTGGAGAGAACGACATTTTGTCCATATAATGCTTGAATGGAACCATGCCTATATTTGTTTAATAACTATTGTTGTATGAGGAATTCCACCAATGGCATTTACTTATCCAACTTTCTTTGAAATCTAGGACACGAGTTTTAATATATCTTCAAGAGTTTGAGTAGTCCTTTACGATTGCCCATCCGTTTGAGGATGGTAAGCCAAACTAAATCGCAAATCCGTGCCCATAGCTTTTTGCAAGTTAACCCAAAATCTTGAAGTGAATCTTGGGTCACGATCCGAAACTATGGATACGGGCATGCCATGCAACTTCACAATCTCATTCACGCATATACTAGCAAAGCGTTCGAGGAATAAGTCTCCGTGATCGGCAAGAAATGAAGCGAGACTTGGTTAATCTATCAACAATAACCCAAATAGCATTGATGCCTTGAGAAACCGTAGGAAGACCCGTAACGAAATCCATAGTAATGTGTTCCCACTTTCATTTCGGAATCTCAAGTGGTTGCAACGGACCCTTAGGTACAAGTGGTTTCAATAAATTATATTAATTATTTGATAATCAAAAAGAAATTAAAAAAAAAATCTGACCAATCACTGCTCCGATGGAAAGATGCTGTAGACTTATTGATAATTATATGTACGTACATTGGACATACAGACATTGATTGGACGCTAGTTCAAATCAAAAGGAAAGTGGTGGTGGACCCAAACAACGCTACCAATATTCAGATGTCCATACGCCTAGGACGAGGAATCATCATCAATAAAAGCTACTCCACCTATGTGAGATCTTTGGAGTAACATTTTACGTAATTAATTGTAATTATATTTATATGATATCCCACCAAAATAGTTTTATTAAATTATTTATAGAATTTTAAATTTGGTTACTACGATTATTAATTTTGTAAAAAATATTACCAAGTGTAAAAATTAAAATAAACTCATATTATAATTTAAATTATAAAATTTTATTACAAATTAACTAAAATTAAAAAATTATAATATTACCAAGTGTAGTTCATTGATGGACAGTTGTTGGCATGATCATGACCATTAATGAATACACAAATATTCTTGGCCCGTAGTGCATGAATAATTGTGGTTGTGATACTAAAGAATATCCTTGGCCATTGTAACCACTTGAGATTCCGGAATGAAAGTGGGAACACATTACTATGGATTTCGTTACGGGTCTTCCTACGGTTTCTCAAGGCATCAATGCTATTTGGGTTATTGTTGATAGATTAACCAAGTCGCGCTCATTTCTTGCCGACACGGAGACTTATTCCTGAACGTTTTTTAGTATGACGTGAATGAGATTGTGAAGTTGCGTGGCATGCTGTATCCATAGTTTTGGATCGTGACCCAAGATTCACTTCAAGATTTTGGGTTAACTTGCAAAAAGCTATGGGCACGGATTTGCGATTTAGTTTGGCTTACCATCCTCAAGCGGATGGGCAATCGATCAGGAAAGGACTACTCAAAACTCTTGAAGATATATTAAAACTGTGTCCTAGATTTCAAAGGAAGTTGGGATAAGTAATTGCCATTGGTGGAATTCTCATACAACAATAGTTATTAAACAAATATAGGCATGGTTCCATTCAAGCATTATATGGACAAAATGTCGTTCTCCAATATGTTGGGATGAGGTGGGTGAAGCAATATTGTTGGGACCCTAGTTAGTTCGTACGTATGACTAATGATTCGACAATGTATCTAAACGCACAAGATCGACATGAAAAGAGTTATGCGGATCTTCATCGAAAGGACGTGGAATTTAATGTAGGGATCATGTATTGTTGCGAGTTGCTCCATGGAAGGAGTTACAAGATTTGGAAGAGAGGAAAGCTCAATCCACGATTTATTGGTCATTTCAAATTCTTGACCGAAAGTAGGAAATGTAGCTTATAGACTTGCGTTACCTCTCAAGTATGTCTCGTGTTCATAATGTGTTTCACATATCCGTACTTGTAAAAATATGTGAAAGACCAACCACGTTATTGAGTTAGAGCAGGACGAGATAATAGAAGACTTAACGTATGAGGAGGTACTGTCAAGATCTTGGATAGGAAGGAGCATGCCCTACGCTAAGAAAGGTCATACCACAAGTTAAAGTTTTGTGGAGGAATCATGCTATAGAGGAAATGACACAGGAATTGGAAGCGGAAATGAAAGCGAGGTATCCTCACCATTTGAAACACACCGTATCGTACGTCAATTTCGAGGACGAAATTTCATAAGGAGGGAGGTTGTAAGACCGAAATTTTTTAAATAAAAGGAATTTCCTTTATTTATTATTTTGAAATAGTAAGGGTTGATTTGATTAATGTGGATAGTTAAGGGTTAAATACATAAATATTTCAAAATAAGCAAGTGGTTATAAAATATTCATTTTTGCTTGGGAATATTCGTTTGGGTCGTGGAATATTAATCTTTGTCGGAGAATATTCGTTTGGTCTTGGAATATTCGATTGTCGAGGAATATTCGTATAACAACGGAATGCGACCATGTGTGGCCCCATAATGGAAAGCTATTGGATGAGGAAAGCGACAAAGTTTGGGTGGTTATAAATAATGGCGTAGTTGTTAGTTAAGATCGTTGGAATACCCGGTGGTTAAAATACGATGTCTACGTGGTCAGCAACAAAGAAGCACACACCAGTATTGCATAAAGATTGTTGAATTATTGATCCTTACGTAAGATGGCACTACTCAATAATTTTTCACGGTGAATTATTATTCAATATTTTATTTTATTGATTCAATAATTGTTGCGTTGATATTTTATATTATTGTTGTTCAATAATTGTCATCGCACAAGATTTCCCATTATCGGATCAATAATTCATATTATTTGAATAATATTATTAGATAACATTATTGGCAATGTCTAGAAAGTTCGCTCTAAGGAGAGGTTTGGTCACCTAATTGCGGCCAAGAAGGAGAGATCCTTATTCGAAAGCCCCCTCTTCCTAGGAATGTATTTGGTCATTATAAATGTGATTACGTAATATTATTTGTGAATAATTAATTATTGATTCATATGATAAGGAAATATTTATTTTATATGAATATAAATGATGGATTTATTTATGTGGTTATTAATGAAGGAATTAATGTTGAGGTGTTTTATCGGTATTTTATCGGATTGGAGGTGTTAAAAATCAAATCGAGGGTTTTGAGATATATTCATGGGGTTATAATTTTAATCCCACCGTTGGATTGTGGTAATTTTTGGGTATGTTATACATACATAAGTTGAGTATATGTCCACAAATTTTGAACCGTTAAAAATGCACGAATGATTTGTTGTGAATTTTAAGAGGTGTCTGATTCTAAATTAGGTTTATAATTGATTTTGGTGGAAAATTCTAGAATTGAGTGGGCCCCACTTGTGGTTGGTGAAGAAATGTGCTGAATTTTATTTCAAATGTGGTGGTGGCAATAGTAGCAGGTAAAGCCATCGGTGCAAGTCAAGTCTCGCTTCTATGGGCTAACATTTTCCTATAAATAGAGGGCTAAGTTAGAATTGAAAATCACACCGTAAACAAAGTTTTCTCTTCTCTCTCTATATTATCGAGCGTATTTTGTGAGTATTTAGATACTTTGAGAGTTGTTGTTCAAGACAAGTTTCATTCAAGATCACTTCCGACCTTTCCTTCCAAGAAATCGATTCTTCGAGGTAAGGGATATTATTTTTTCAGAATGATATTATTTCTTCAATATCATTATGTTGAAATATTGATCTCAAGTTTTATCAAATTTGGAACTTTTTATGTCTGGGTTACTATTCACGAGTTACTATTCATGAGTTACTATTCACGAGTTACTATTCACGAGTACTATTCATTAAGTGAAGCGGAAAATGTTTTTTGTGGAATTTCTATCTTTTGGTGTCTGAGTTACTTATTCACGATACTAAGACTATTCACGATATCTGCACTATTCATCGAAAAATAAAATTTCTTCTTTTCGTCTAAAATATCTATTCGGATACTAGCTTTGATTGTATCCATGTTTTGATCATTCTTGAATTTTACACCACTTGTGATTATTTTCGGTATTGTTGGACATGGATAAAACAAAGTACTAATCCTTAATCCTTAATCCTTGTCATTTTGTTTCAATTGGATTCGTTCTTTAAAAATATTTTCATCATCCTCGGTCTTAAATGATGATATTATTGAATATCTTTGGCTTTTGTAAAAAAGATGAATGATTTTCGAAGAATATCTTTGGCCCGTAGTGCAAAGATGAAGCAGTGTTTAAATGAATACATGATTAATCGATGAATATCTTTGGCCTGTAGTGCAAAGATGAATGATTTCTGAAGAATATCTTTGGCCTTTAGTGCAAAGATGAACAGGTGTTGAGATGAACATGACCGATTGATGAATATCTTTGGCCTGTAGTGTAAAGATGAATATTTGATTTGAGATGAATATTGATTGATGTTACAGGGATAAAATATTGATGATGGACTGTTAAATTCATAGATTATAGTAGATTTCATTCTCTACGTAACTCTTCTATGAATTATTATTTCATTGCGAATATTGATCCGAAACTTGTTGCTCATATCAGATTCTATCGATTTTTCCTTGAAGACTAACGATAATTTGTTGTATATTATCTTAGTCATAGTATTCTTTCTTCGGGCTAGTTGAGCTCACCCTTTTCCTTGTTGTTCCATTTTCTTCTCGTGAGGCGAGAATGTAGCGAGTACTAGTCGGGTATGGAATGAAGGTTCTAGAGAGTTGTTTAGTAGTCCTCACCATTTTGTAAAATAATGTATCAATAATTATGATGGGGATTTATTTGCGTGTGGATATTGTCTGTAAGACAATATTATATTTAAACTCATTAAGATATATTGTCGTATTTCACACGACATTTGTATTATTGAAGTTGTAGCTTGCTTTCATGTACCATGTATTTGGCGAATTCGTAATGGGTGTTGTGTATACCTATTTTGGGGCGCCACAGGTTGGTATCGAGCTTAGGATATGATCTCTCAAGGAGATGGGGAATAAAACTAGGAGGGAGAGACGAGTAAATCCTTCGCCAAGTGTGTCCTACCTAAGCTTATTTGTTGGTTTAATCATATTATAGGGTATTATGTGATTTGTTAATTTATTTAATTAACCCTTGTTTTATGATAGTTTTTTAGAACGGTCATTGCTGAAGGCGTTAACAATGGAGTGAATGAGATCGTGGAGACACCTCTAATCGCCAACCTGTGATAATGTGATGTCAAAGCGAAGAAAGAATTAGAGATATCCATGTGGTGAGTGAAGAATTGATAGTTGCTTCTTTAGATAATCGCAGAGGTAAAATTGAGAGTGAGGAAGAAGAGGTACTGAAGAGAGTTTATTAGAGGTATTTTATGATCGAAATATAGAATTGCAAAATCGTATTCATGAGTTAGAAGAAGCAAAGCTAAAGAATTGCGAGGCGATCGTGGAGCAAAAGGATGCAACGATTCAAGCTTGTGTTACCCGATACGTGATGCTTGAATGTAAGCACTCTTTGGCGAGTATAAGATGATAAAGTTGGAATCTGAAATGTGAAAGAAGAAATAATCGAACGAGTGAGAATGAGTGATGCGTGGGTAAAAAGTCGCACGACGCGTTGATATTATGGAAAGAGATGTCCAATCTAAAAAGAGAAGATTTAACGATGACGGAAGGCGTGAAGAACATCGGCACCATCAACAAATTCTAGGGAAGAGAACGATCGCCAGTTAGATGCTAGGATGTGGAGAGGAGGGACATATAAGGTCAAACTGCTCAAAGCCTTCCAAGGTACGCTATAATTGTGAAAAAAGAAGGACATATCGCCGAGATTATGCGATATCGAAACCGATCCAGCGTGTGAATGGTGACTCAAAAAGGATGTCCCGTAAAAGTCAAAGTCAGCGGTTCTTGGAAGAAGCGTTTGTCGTGACCAAATTAAAAATGCGAGAACCCGAACGGTTAAGCAGGTTAGTTAATTATAAATTCTTGCAAGTTTATACCTTACTAGAATCCAGGTTCTACCCATTCTTTTATCTCTTTGCTTCATACCAACGTTTGAACTTGACTACGGAGAAATTAGACTTTGACCTATTTATGGAGAATCCGTTAGAGAAACTTTCATTACATCTCGTTGTTTAGAAATCTTGTTTGATTCAGTTGGCACTATCACATTACCGTTAACCTTATTTCTATAGAGATATTTGCTTTTGATGTGATTTTAAGGTTAACTACTCATCATGCCAAATTGATTGCTTTTGTAAGGTTGTTAGTTTTCATATTCCTAAGCAACTCCGTTATTCAATTCAAGCAATCAAACCATTGTAATCAAACATTTTCATATCAAGCCATGAAGTCATTCGCTTATTACGGATGTCAAGTTTTCTTAGTCCATGTTATGGATTTGAATAAAGACACGCCGATTTGAATAATATTCATTGTTGTTATTGATTTTTCCCTTGTATTTTTCAAGAATTTCTTGGCTTACTCCCAAAGCCCCGATATTAAATTTTGTATCGACTTTGAACCCATGATGTAACTCATTTCTAAAATCTCATATCGAATGGCTCCTATTGAACTTCGAGGAGTTAAAATTCAACTATAGAATTTGGTACTGAGCCTTTATCTTGTGACTTCCTTTGTGGAATTCAACAAGCCGCACTCTGTAGGGATGTCATATTCGATGCGACAAGTAAATCGATAGGTGTCATTGTGACGTCTTTATCCAAGATTGGGATATGAGTCACGGTTGAGAGAGCAACCTAAGTCGAGAATCGAAATCGTAGTTTTCAGCTTAGCTTGGTTATTATTATCGGAGATTCGTGGAAGGATTTTCTTGAATCGCTACTCAGATTAACTTAGCCGACTCGAAAAGATACAAAATTCGTATGGAGCGAGGAATGCGAGAAGATTTTCCAAGAGCTCAAGAGGCGACTCATTTCGTTAACATATTCTAACCATACCATCTTGGAAAAGCGAACGTGGTAGGCGATGCGTTGAGAAGAAGATCATATCGCGGAACAAGTGCGATGATGTCAAGTATAACGACAGAGCCAACTTTAATAGAAAAAGTTAAGGTTGCTTTCACCCAATAGGCAGAAGATGATGCGTATGAAGAAGAAAGTACAAGAAGGAGCTATTCAAGCGAGAATTGATGAAGAAGGAATACTTGAGTCCACTCTAGACTTTGTGTTCCTAACGACTCGATTTGAAGTACAAGATTATGATGGAGGCACACAACACGCCATTTGCAATCCATCTCGGAAGTACTAAAATGTATCGTGATCTTCGACATACATTTTGGTGGAACAATATGAAGAGAGAGATTGCAAAGTTTATCTCGATGTGTTTAACTTGCCGGTGATGTAAAAAGTGAAAGCATCTTGTACCTAAGGGTCCGCTGCAACCACTTGAGATTAGGAATGAAAGTGGGAACACATTACTATGGATTTCGTTACGGGTCTTCCTACGGTTTCTCAAGGCATCAATGCTATTTGGGTTATTGTTGATAGATTAACCAAGTCCGCTCATTTCTTTGCCGACACGGAGACTTATTCCCTGAACGTTTTGCTAGTATATGACGTGAATGAGATTGTGAAGTTGCATGGCATGCCCTGTATCCATAGTTTCGGATCGTGACCCAAGATTCACTTCAAGATTTTGGGTTAACTTGCAAAAGCTATGGAGCACGGATTTGCGATTTAGTTTGGCTTACCATCCTCAAACGGATGGGCAATCGTAAAGGACTACTCAAACTCTTGAAGATATATTAAAACTCGTGTCCTAGATTTCAAAGGAAGTTGGGATAAGTACTTGCCATTGGTGGAATTCTCATACAACAATAGTTATTAAACAAATATAGGCATGGTTCCATTCAAGCATTATATGGACAAAATGTCGTTCTCCAATATGTTGGGATGAGGTGGGTGAAGAATATTGTTGGGACCCGAAAGTTAGACGTGCATTATGACTAATGATTCGACAATGTATACAAACGGCACAAGATCGACAAAAAGAGTTATGCGGATCTTCATCGAAAGGACGTGGAATTTAATGTGGGGATCATGTATTGTCATGAAGTTGCTCCGTGGAAGGAGTTACAAGATTTGGAAAGAGAGGAAAGCTCAATCCACGCATTTATTGGTCCATTTCAAATTCTTGACCGAAAGTAGGAAATGTAGCCTATAGACTTGCGTTACCTCCAAGTATGTCTCGTGTTCATAATGTGTTTCACATATCTGATTTCAGTAAATATGTGAAAGACCGAACCACGTTATTGAAGTTAGAGGCAGGACGAGATAGCCAAGACTTAACGATGAGGAGGTACTGTCAAGATCTTGGATAGGAAGGAGCATGCCCTACGCAAGAAAGGTCATACCACAAGTTAAAGTTTTGTGGAGGAATCATCTTTATAGAGGAAATGACCGGGAATTGGAAACGGAAATGAAAGCGAGGTATCCTCACCATTTCAAACACACAGTATCGTACGCCAATTTCGAGGACGAAATTTCATAAGGAGGGAGGTGTAAGACCTCAAATTTTTTAAATAAAAGGAATTTCCTTTATTTATTATTTTGAAATAGTAAGGGTTGATTTGATTAATGTGGATAGTTAAGGGTTAAATACGCAAATATTTTAAAATAAGCAAGTGGTTATAAAATATTCATTTTATCTGGGAATATTCGTTTGGTCGTGGAATATTAAATCTTTGTCGGGAATATTCGTTTGGTCGTGGAATATTCGCATTGTGTCAGAATATTCGTATAACCACAAGTAGCCACCATGTGGGCCCCATAACGGAAAGCGATTGGATGAGAAAACGACAAAGTTTGGGTGGTTATAAATAATTGGCGTAGTTGTTACCAATTAAGATCGTTGGAATACCCCGGTGGTTAAAATACGTGAATGTCTGCTGGGTCGCACAAAGAGAGTATACCGGTATTACGTGATTGTTGAATTATTGATCCTTACGTAAGATGGCACTACTCAATAATTTTCACATGAGTTCTTTCGCTCAATATTTTATTTTATTGATTCAATAATTCTTTGCGTTGATATTTTATATTATTGTTGTTCAATAATTGTCATCGCACAAGATTTCCCATTATCGGATCAATAATTCATATTATTTGAATAATATTATTAGATAACATTATTGGCAATGTCTAGAAAGTTACGTCTAAGGAGAGGTTTGGTCACCTAATTGCGCGCCATAAGAGAGATCCTTATTCGAAAGCCCTCTTTCCGGGAAATGACTGGTCATTATAAATGTGATTTCGTAATATTATTTGTGAATAATTAATTATTGATTCATATGATAAGGAAATATTTATTTTATATGAATATAAATGATGGATTTATTTATGTGGTTATTAATGAAGGAATTAATGTTGAGGTGTTTTATCAAGATTTTATCGGATTGGAGGTGTTAAAAATCAAATCGGGGTTTTGAGATATATCATGGGGTTATAATTTTTAATCCGACCGTTGGATTGTGGTAATTTTTGGGTATGTTATACATACATAAGTTAAGTATATGTCCACAAATTTGGGCTATTAAAAATGCACGAATGATTTGTTGTGAATTTTAAGAGGTGCTTGATTCGGAAATTAGGTTTATAATTGATTTTGGTGGAAAATTTCGAATTGAGTGGGCCCCACTTGTGGTTGGTGAAGAAATGTGCTGAATTTTATTTCAAATGTGGTGGGTGGCAATAGTAGCAGGTAAAGCCATCAGGTAGCAGGTCAAGTCTGCTTCGGCGGGCTAACATTTTCCTATAAATAGAAGGCTAAGTTAGAATTGAAAATCACACCAGAAACAAAGTTTTCTCTCTTTCTCTCTATATTATTGAGCGTATTTTGTGAGTATTTAGATACTTTGAGAGTTGCTGTTCAGTATACAAGTTTCATTAAGCATCACTTCAGACCTTTCCTTCCGAAATATTGATTCTTTGAGGTAAGGGATATTATTTTTTTCGTAATGATATTATTTCTTCAATATCATTATGTTGAAATATTGATCTGAAGTTTTTATCAAATTTAGAACTTTTCATGCTCCTGGGTTACTTATTCATGAGTTACTATTCACGAGTTACTATTCATGAGTTACTATTCACGAGTTCTTATTCACGAGTACTATTCAGTGAAGCGTGAAAATGTTTTTTGTGGAATTTCTATCTTTTGGTGTTTGAGTTCTTATTCACGATCGGGTAGACTATTCACGATATCAAGCACTATTCATCGAAAAATAAAATTTCTTCTTTTCGTCAAAATATCTATTCGGATACTAGCTTTGATTGTATCCATGTTTTGATCATTCTTGAATTTTACACCACTTGTGATTATTTTTGGGTATTGTTGGATATGGATAAAACAAAGTACGAATCCTTAATCCTTAATCCTTGTCATTTTGTTTCCTTTGGATTCGTTCTTTAAAAATATTTTTCATCATCCTCGGTCTTAAATGATGATATTATTGAATATCTTTGGCCTGTAAGCAAAGATGAATGATTTCGAAGAATATCTTTGGCTTTTGTAGTGCAAAGATGAACAGTGTTTAAATGAACATGACTAATGATGAATATCTTTGGCACAGTAGTAAAGATGAATGATTCTGAAGAATATCTTTGGCCTTTAGTGCAAAGATGAGCAAGTGTTGAGATGAACATAACCGATTGATGAATATTTTTGGCTCAGTAGTGCAAAGATGAATATTTGATTTGAGATGAATATTGATTGATGTTACAGGATAAAATATTGATGATGGACCGTTAAATTCATAGATTATAGTAGATTTCATTCTCTACGTAACTCTTTCTATGAATTATTATTTCACATTGCATGTAATATTGATCCAAACTTGTTGTCTATTGTATTCTATCAGATTTTTTCCTGTTGAAGACTAACGATAATTTGTTGTATATTATCTTAGTCATAGTATTCTTTACTGGGCTAGTTGAGCTCACCCTTTTCCTTGTTGTTCCATTTTCTTCTCGGGAGGCGAGAATGCAATGAGTAGTCTTAGTGGGGTATGGAATGAAGGTTACAGAGAGAGTTGTTTAGTAGTCCTCACCATTTTGTAAAATAATGTATCAATAATTATGATGGGGATTTATTTGCGTGTGGATATTGTCTAGAAGACAATATTATATTTAAACTCATTAAGATATATTGTCGTATTTCACACGACATTTATATTATTGAAGTTGTAGTTTGTTTCTTGTACCATGTATTTGGCGACTCAGAATGGGTGTTGTGTATACCTATTTTTGGGGCGTCCATGACCATAATCTTGAGGGTGATTCGATGATGTGGAATATTTATTAAAGTCGAGTCTCAAATTTATAACAAATGATGAAAAACCTTTTAAATCATAAAAGATAGTAGATTTTATTTTCTACTTGACTCTTTTTAATGGATTCATTGGTTCACTGTAGTTAAACTTGATGTTCATTATATTTTATCGGTTTAACACTTTGTTTGAGGCTAATGATAATTTATTACGCATTATCTTAGTCATAATATTTCTTCCGAGCTAGTTGAGCTCAACCTTTCTTTCACTGCTTTTTTCTTGAAATGAGAATATAGCCGGGACGAGTCTGGGAAGCAGAGTAATGGTCCGGAGGATAGCATTAGTAGTCCTCACTATTCGTGAAATAGTGTGATAATAATTGTAATGAGAACTCCTTTTGAGTTTGTATGATCTCTAGTGAGACAATATTTGTATTCAAACTCACGCTTTATGTCGTATTGTATACACCAGATTATATTAGTAAGTTGTATTTAATTTACGTACTATGTATCCGACTACCCAAGATGGGTGATGTATACCTAATTTTGGGGGCGCCACAACAGTATCGAGCTTAGGGATATGATCCCTAGCTAAGATGTGAGAATAGTACTAGGAGGGAGAGACGGGAATACCTTCATTAGTATGATTAATTCTATCTAAGTGTGTGTCTTTATTTTATTGGTGGTCGTAATATAGGGATAATATGTTACATACGTCAATTAACCTTTTGTTTTGTGGCAAGATCTCGAAAATGACATCCGAGAATGTTGAGAATAAGAATGGAGCACAAAGCGATCGTTGATTCACCACATATCAATAATCAGGATAATGTGCATCGTGAAGGCGACAATCCTCACGCAAACAACAACACCGACCAAATGATGAATGATCAAATGTTCGGAGGCTTTTATATGTAATTTATGCAACAAAGAAAGTAGAGCGACTCTCATCAAAACGAAGGTGGAAACACAGAAAACTCTCAAGGTCACCGCTAAACAGATTCAAGGAGTGGGACCACCGGAGTTTAAGGAGAGCCAAAACCACTTCGGTGAAAGCATGGATAAAGCAGATTACCAAGATATTTGATGTCTTGGGATGCTCCAGGAGCAAAAGGTTCCCTTGCCGCCTTTTATGTTGCGCTTTGAGGAGACATCGTGGGAATTCCAGAAACGTACTCAACTTCATTGTCATCAAGATATCTTGGGAGAAGTTCGGGGAGTCGTTTCAACGACAAATACTTTCTCAAAGTATTCACATGAAGGAGGAGGAGTTTATCAAGTTGGAACAAAACAATATGGACCGTGTCGCAATACGAGGCAAAATTTCATGAGTTATCACGGTTCGTCCCACTTGGTGGATAGAAGAGAGAATCATGCGAATGTTTTTAAGAGGTTTGAAGTCGGGAGATACGTCAACATCTTATTTCTCATAAACCGTGTTTGTATTCAGATGTTGTAAATAGGGCTCGATTAGTGGAGCGCAGAATAGCGAGTCAATATAACTAAAAGAGAGTAGCCGCAAAATTATAATACCAATGGAGAGTAGTCATCGAGCGGTGACAACAAGCGTGGGGAATCAACAGCCGATATGGTAACAACTTCCGGTTGTAATCAGGCCAAAACAATAAGAATGGACATTTCAAGAAAAGGAGATTCAACAATGATGGAAAGACGCCAAAGACCAAAGACCCGTTGTTAAGGAAGGAAAATACCACCTATCATATGCTTCAAATGCGGAGGAGAGGACACATCATCAAACTGCGCCATGCCATCCAAAGCATGTTATAATTGTGGAAGAGAAGGTCACTTAGCTCGATTTTGTCACTTACCAAAGATAAATTCAACTAGGATGGAGGCACCAAAGCGTCGTCCCGTAAAAGTCAAACCCAGTAGTCTGGAGAGCGTTTGTTGTGACCTCCCGGAGAGCAAGGAACCCGAATGAGGTCATCACCGGTAAGCTTATCATAAACTCTAATGAAGTCTATACTTTATTTGATACCTATTTCTACCCATTCTTTTATTTCTCCTACTGCGCCATCGATTAAATTTGACTCGGAGAAATTAGACTTTGACTTATCTCGTGGAAACTCCGTTAGAGAAACCTTCATTACATCCAATCGCTTATAAGTCTTGTATGGTTCAAATCGGCACCCTCACATTACCGTCGATCTTATTTCATTAAAAATACTTGTATTTGACGTGATTCTGTGGATTGATTGGTTAACTACTTATCATGCAAAAATTGATTGTTTTCGTAAGTGTTGTTAGCTTTCATATTCCTAATCAACCTATTATGCTAATTCAAACAACCAAACCATTAAAATCAATCACGGTCATCTCAAGCCATAAAGCTATTCGTTTATTGAAAAGCGGATGTCAAGCTTTCTTAGCTCATGTCACGATTTAAACAAAAAAAATACGCTTTTGAACGATATTTCTATTGTTAATAAATTTCCGACGATTCCCTCAAGAACTTCTGGCCTACCCCAGAGCGTGAAATTGAATTTTGTATCGACCTTGAACCCGCAGACAAAACCTATTTCCAAAGCCCCATATCGAATGGCTCCTATTGAACTTGAGGAATTAAAGACCCAACTGCAGGAATTGTTAGACATTGGCTTTATTCATCCACAAGTACTTCTCCTTGGGGTGCTCCTGCTCTATTCGTGAAGAAGAAAGATAGGAGTATGCGACTTTTGTATTGATTATCGGAGTTGAATCATGTCACCATCAAAAATAGGTATCCATTGCCACGTATTGATGACTCGTTTGACCAAATAAGCAAGGAGCCAAATTCTTTTCAAAGATTGATCTTCGCGTTAGGATATCACCAATTGAAGATTAGAACCACGACATTCTAAAGACGGCTTTAACTCCTGCAGACGAGCATTATGAATTCTAGTCATGTCCTTTGGATTAACTAATGCTCCTACTACCTTCATGGATATGATGAACCGAGTATTCAAGGAATATTTGGATCACTTTGTGGTCGTCTTTATTGATGACATCCTTATTTATTCCAAAAGTCGTGAAGATCATGAGCAACACTTGAGGTCGACACTCCAAAAGCTTCGTGAATATAAGCTTTATGCCAAGTTGAAGAAATGCGAGTTCGGGTCAAGAAGTAGCATTCCTTGGGCAACGTGGTATCAAGTCATGGAATATCCGTTGACCCAAAGAAAGATTGAAGCTATTCAAAGTCGAACAACCTAAATCGGACCAAGCACGTAGCTTTCTCGGTTTAAATTGGTTATTATCTGAGATTCGTGGAAGGATTTTTCTAATCGCTACTCCATCGACTCAAATTGACTCGGAAAGATACAAAGTTCTATTGGAGCAAAGAATGTGAGAAGAGTTTTCAAGAACTCAAGAGGAGACTTATTTCAAAGACTGTTTCGACAATACCATCCGGCTCGGAGGATTTGTCATCTATAGTGATGCTTCGAGCAAAGGGTTGGGATGTGTTCTCATGCAACATGGAAAAGTTATAGCTTTATGCCTCGCGATAAACTCAAAGAATATGAGAGGAATTATCCTATTCATGATCTAGAGTTGGGCATTTGTTGTCTTTGACTTAAAATTTGGAGGCATTACTTGTATGGGGAGAAAGTGGAGATCTTTACGGATCATAAAAGCCTCAAATATTTCTTCACTCAAAAGGAACTCAACACGCGATAAACGACGTTGGCTTGAACTGCATTGAAAGATTATGATCATACCATCCAATACCATCCTCGAAAAGCGAACGTGGTAGCCGACGATGAGTAGAAGATCATATGCAAGTACGAAAAGCGATATTGTCAACGCAAAGGCCCATTTGTGTGACTTGCAAAGGATGGAGATAGAGTTAAAGACTCTGGGGGACGTGTGATGATAGCGAGTATCTGAGTAGAACCGACTTTAATCGATAAAGTTAAAAGTCGTTCAAGCTACGGACACGGAGGCGATGCGTATGAGGAAGAAAGTGCGTGAAGGTGCTACGCTGGAAGCAAGAATCGATTAAGAAGGAATACTTGAGTCAACTCCTGACTTTTTGTGTTCCTAACGACCACGATTTAAAGTATAATATCATGATGGAGGCATAAACACACCATTTGCAATCCATCTCGGGAGTACCAAAATGTATCATGATATTCGGCATACATTTTGGTGGAGCAATATGAAGAGAGAGATAAATATTGTTTATCTCAAGGTGTCTAACTTGTCAACGAAAGTTAAAGTGGAGCATCAAGTACCAAAAGGTCCATTGCAACCACTTGAAATTCCAGAATGGAAGTGGGAGCACATTACCATGGATTTCAAGCTCGGTCTCCTAAGGTTTCTCAAAGCATAGATGTGATTTGGGTCATTGTTGATAGATTGACCAAGTCCGCTCATTTCTTACCGATACAAGAAACTTATACACTTGAACGCTCTTGCTTCGTATGTACATAAACGAGATTGTAAGATGCAAGATGGTATGCCAAGATCCATAGTTTCGATCTAGACCCAAGATTCACTTCACGATTTTGGGTTAGTTTCAAAAGCTATGGGCATGCAGGACTTATGATTTAGCTCTAAGATATCATCCTCGGACGACGGACATTCGGAGAGGACTATTCAACTCTTCAAGATCTATTAAGACTCGTGTCCTTGATTTCAAGGGAAGTTGGGACAAGTTCTTACCATTGGTGGAGTTTTCCTACAACAACAGCTTATCAAGCAAGTATTGGCATGGCTCCATTCAAGCGTTGTATAGAAGAAAGTGTTGTTTCAAAGATATCTTTGGGATGAGGGTGAAGCAACGTTGTTGGGACCGGAGTTGGTACGTATAACTACTTAAAAGATTCAAACGATCCGACAACGACGTATAAAAACCTCACAAAATCGACAAAAGAGTTATCGATCTTCATCGAAAGGACGTGGAATTCGATATAGGAGATCATGTGTTGTTAAGAGTTGCTCCATGGAAAGGAGTTACAAGATTTGGAAAGAGAGGAAAACTCAATCCTCGATTCATCGGTCCATTTTTAATCCTCGATCGAGTAGGAACTGTGGCCTATAGACTAGCTTTACCGCCAAGTATGTCTCGTGTTCATAACGTTTTTCACATATCCATGTTACGTAAATATGTGAAAGACCCGAACCACATTATTGAGTTAGAACCGGACGAAATAGCGGAAGATTTGACGTATGAAGAGGTTCTTGTTCAAATCTTGGATAAGAAGGAACATATTCTACGCTCCAAGGTTATACCTCAAGTCAAAGTTTTGTGGAGGAACCACGATGTGACAACCCCAAAATAGGTCCATTCCATCCAACCCATTCTGAGTCTCCAAATATATGGTACGGAAAACAACTACAACTTTATTATAACAATTGTCGTGCAAAATACAACAACACATATGCTGTGAGTTTGGATACAAATATATACCAACCAGAAGACGTCACAATGACACCTTACATAAAGGTATAGTCAAAAACTGTTTTAGAAATTAGAATCTTTGGGAAGTGCTCAAGAAACCTTCATATACGTGGGAGGCCATACTTTTAGATTATGGTAGATATCATATGGCCACGTAATTATCCTTGGTCAATCTAATAGACCCTTAAAGAAAAATGAGAAGATTACTATCGTATTCTTCCCAATGGTGAGTCTTCTCTTCGACATATCATTATCTCCACTGTCTCTAATTGGGTATTATACTCCAAACAAACACCAAGATTATATAGGTAGTGCTTGTAAATATACTCAAAGAAGTGGATGAGCACAACTATGTCTTATGATGACACGAGGTTGTATGTCATTAGACATCTTGTATGATAAGTGGCAAAACACCCTTCCAAGTTAAATTCAACTCACCCTCAACATCTATAGACCATTATTCTATTCCCTCGCTATCCCCCGCCGACCCAATTTACACTTTTATTACTTGAAAGTAATTGTGAAACAAAAGGGTGAGACAATAACTAGCTCAATAAAGAATATTATGACTAAAGATAAATAAATTATCAATAGTCTTCATCAAGTAATAAATCGTAGATTTAGAACATATGGTAGATGATAAAACTTTTCAACCATAGTGCAGTGGAATGAGCAATCCATTAGAAGAGTTAAATAGACTATAAAGTCTATTGTCTTCTCCACGTTAAAAGTCCACCAACAATGTTTTATCCTGTAACATCAATCAATCAGTTCCTTTCCACAATCATATGAATAACTTATAATCATAATTGTGATTCTAAATTCCTCTTCTCATCCAGACGAAGATAATTTTCATCATTGTCTTTACCGAAACATCAAATATCATGGTTATACCAAATCACGATTTCTGCTCATAATCATACTAATAAATTCATCTGCACTACCACGCCAAAGATATTCATCAACAGATTCATCTTTACACTACAAAGCTAAAGATATTCAACAATGGTCATCTTTGCATTCTGAGCCAAAGATATTCATCAATAATTCATCTTTGCACTACAAAGCTAAAGATATTCAACAACAGTCATCTTTGCATTACGAGCCAAAGATATTCATCAATAATTCATCTTTCGCAGACTACAAAGCAAAGATATTCAACAACAGGTCATCTTTGCATTACGAGCAAAAGATATTCATCAATAATTCATCTTTTCACTACATGCTAAGATATTCATCAACAAGTCTCCTTTGCACTACGAGCCAAAGATATTTATATATCAAAGAAATACATAATCATTTCAGAAGTTATATAACAATAATTATAACCATGTTGATCAATTCATCTTTGCACTTAAGCTAAAAATATTCAATTGTAAATTCAATGGTCATGATCATACCAGTCAACAATTCAACTTTTGCACTACTGGCCAAAGAGAACCTATGGTCACGATCATACCAATAATCTACCCATCTTTACACTCAAGTCAAAGAGAAATATCATCATTAGGGTTATAAGAATGTTATATAAAAACAATATAATCAAAACATGGTTTTAATTTCAAGAGTAAGATTCATAAATCAACGATAATTTGGTCGGAGAAGAAACCAATTTGTCGTGAATAAGACTCGTGATTAAATACATAGATCAGAGTATATAATGCGTAAGAACTCCCCTCTACACGAAAAGATAAAGTTTCATAATAAAATTCATATCCATATTTATAACACCTTAATCCAAATGTTATAAATCACTTAGAAATCTCATAATCTAATATTATTAATATTATAATAATATTTTAATCATTTCTTAAACTTATAAACAATTTAATTAAATTGTTTACACTTTACTAATTAATGCATTTAATCATCATAAAATGCCAAACTCATAAGATTTCATCACCAATAACCAAAACCCTCATCAAAATCTGCATATACCTCATATATGATTCTCAAGCCATAAAATCATATTTTCCAATTTTCTTACTTCACATAACATATTTAATTCATTTACTCATAACTAGAATATTTTTATGAAAATACCAAATCAGTTCCAAAAATATTTCTTTTCTGGGATTTAGTATAAAATAGTCCCATATTGAAATATATTTTCTCAAAATTTTAAAAATTTATTTACTATTTTTCATATGGCCAAAACCACCGAATATTTAAACATTTATCATAAATTATACTTTTATCCAAAAATTCTAAAATTTACACGGTAAACTGATATTATATAGATGTACTCCCAATAAAAATTTCATCAATTTTGGAGTTAATCACAATGAGTTATAAATAGTTACTTTTAAAATAGTCTTTTCTCATAAAATCCATAACTCCTAATCTATACATCCAAAAATCGCCATTTTGGACACACTCTACTAAAACTCATCAAAATATCATTTCAAATTTTTCCAAAATTTTGAAGGTTCAGAAAAATTTCGAAACTAAAAACATAATAACCCTTAAAATCTCTTTACTATCCCTTACCTCAAAAAAAGAAGATTTTCATCGAATAATGAAACTAACTTGCACAGATAGCAATACTCAAAGTATACTCAAAATACTCACAAGAATACTTTCAAAATATCGAGAGAGAAATAGAGAAAACTTGGTTTACGGTGTGATTTTCAATTTTAACCCAAGACCCTATTTATAGGAAAATACTTAGAACACCAAAGCGTAAAATTTAATAAAATATTAATATATATTATTTTTATTCCAAAGCACACTTATTTTGCTTCAAAACCTCAGCCACCAAACAGCCCACCTCACAAGACTTGCACAAAAAACGTTTTTGTTATTTAAATTATTTTAAACTTCCAAAAATCAATTATTTCAGAGCTTCAGAACTTCAATAATTCATAATAAATAGCCCTTCTATCAGAAAATTTGAATCTCGCGTGTTTTTATAGGAAATTCAATTCTCTACAACTTTACAGAAGAAAGTTTTTCCAAATTCCAAATGTAAATTGACCGAAATCCACAAAACAGGCGATTTTTTGTGCTATAATCAAATTTGATTCAATAATTGTGTCCACCAACACACAAAACATGTGTTAAACATTTAATGCCACAAAAATACTCTTCTTCCTCATATACTCATATATCCCACATTCTTTATAAAAATATCACCGTTAATATATTATTAAAATAATATATTTAAATGAATTATTTTATCGTAAAAAGATAAAATATTAATTTTTAAACAATTGTCACATTAAAAATTTCTCCATCTATATCCACATAAAATAAATATTTTTCTCATCATAAAATCAATAATTAATTATTCACAAATAATATTACATAATCACAATATTAACAAACGTGCGCTTCCTAGGAAGGGGCTTTCCAATAAGAATTTCTCTCATCTTCTTGCCATGCAATTAGGTGACCAAACCTCTCCTTAGACAGAACTTTCTAGGCATTTCCAATAATGTTATCCAATAATATTATTCAGATCATATGAATTATTGTCTCGATAATAAAAAAATATCGTCTACGTGACAATTATTGAAACAACAATAATATAAAATATCAACGTAGCAATTATTGAATCAATAAAATAAAATATTGAACAGTAATTACTGTAACAATTATTGAGTAATGCCTTCTTACGAAAAAAAAATTATCATGCTTCATGAATAGTACTCGTGAATAGTAACTCGTGAATAGTAACTCGTGAATAGTAACTCATGAATAGTAATTAAAAAAAAATTGAATACTTTTATTTCATAAAATTCGGGGTCTTACACACGATGTTGAGGAAATGACTTGGGAGTTAGAATCAAATGAAATCAAGGTATCCTTACCTCTTCGACATACCAGTATCGCACCCTAATTTCAAGGCGAAATTTCATAAGAAGGGAGGTCAGAAGACCCCAACTTTTATAAATAAAGATGAATTTTCTATAAATATTATTTTTGAATATTATAGAATAAATTTGATATAATGTTATAGTTAGGTACTATTTATAAATTTTGCAAAGTAAGCAAGTTGTTATAAAATATTCGCGTTTGGTCGGAGAATATTTTTTTGTTTGGGAATATTCGTGACGATGGCTCAATCATTGGTGGACCCCTCATTAACGGAAGTATTGTCGTAGTTAGAAAACGACAAAATTATCTTTCTATAAAAATAACGGCAGAGGTGTTACCGTTAAAACCGTTGAACTACCCTAGTAGTAAAATTACGATGAATACGCGTAGTTGTATAATAAAGACACGATATTGATTATCGATGCTTTACGTGAGAAGTCACTCATTTATGCTCAATTATTACTCTGAGAATTCACGCATCATATCTCTTATATTATTGATTCAATTATTGTCACAAGATCATCTCAGATAATATGTTATAGTATTAAATCAATAATTGAGACGACAAGTTATAAATGATTAATAATTGTTGAAAGATTAAATATGTGTTGATTAAAAATAAAATGATTTGTGGTAATATTTATTCAATCCTTGATGTATATAAAGAGTCTCATTATGAGACGTTTGTGGTAAGTTTGATTATTTTATGGGGGCCCATATGTCATCATCTAAGAGTCTCTTCGTCAATAAGAATTACCTTCGCCAATCGATAGTAATTACCTTTGTGAATAGTAATTACCTTCGTAATAGTAATTACCTTTACCAGACGTTGAACCACTTGTTGTTGTTTCACATTAAAAGGCCGAACCACTTGTCGCTTCACATTACAAAGCGCCGAACCACTTGTCGCTTCACATTACAAAGGCCAAACCACTTTTCTTTTCACATCACCAACCGTCAAGCCACTCGCTTTTTTCACACGGGCAAGTCTTAAGCTAGAAATCTTCTATAAATAGAGGCCTAGTGCTTCATTATTTTCACTTAATTCATTCAAGCTATAGAGAGAAAGTATAGAAAGAATAAGAGAGAAAGAAGAAGAGTATTTTGTTACTACACTATCGCAGATTTAATCTCCTACCAAAAAAAGTAAGGGTGTTATTCTTTCTTATTCATTTAAGAGAACTGTTTTATTCCATTGCTTATTATTCATTGGAATAACTTGTATAATGCCATTTTACCCTATAATTGGTGACATTCTTCTATTATTCTATTGGAACATCCTGCTGTGTGTTTTACAGGACTGGACCCGGTTCCGCATTTTTTATTATTATTCTATTGGAACATCCCGTCTGTGTGTTTTACGGACCGGTTCCGCTCTTTATTATTATTTTGTTGGAATATCTCGTCTGGTGTGTTTTACGCCGACCTGGTTCCATTCTTTATTATTCTCGTTGAATATCCCGTCTGCATGCGTTTTACGCCTGGGACCGGTTCCGTTATTTATTATTCATTGGAATAACTTTGCCTGCAAGTATGTGGTCTATCGCATGCATGGTGATTTCTTTTGTTATTCCATTATTCATTATACTCAGTTGGTTAAAACTTTGACTTTATACTCCATGAAATTAGTGGAATATCCTTGATATTCAAGGCTTCATCCAAGATCCTTTCATGGAAATATTCTTCTCAAGATTCTTGAATTTTACTCTACAAAGCAAAGATCATGTTGATAGTTTGGATGTTATTGGTTCCTAGATAAATTAATTCTTGAACTTGTTTTATTGAATTCTTATATCATTGTCATCATCCTCATGTTTATATTATGTTGAAAGTCATCCGTGGTCATCAGAAGTATAGATGGACTTGGTATGATTATGACCTGGAGACTATTCTTGTAATCATAACCGTAATGTTACAAATGATGTGGTAAAAAATCCTCGCGGTCAGTAGTGCATTGATGGACGCTTGTTGGCATAATCATGACCATTAATGAATACACAAATATTCTTCGCCCGTAGTAGCATGAATAATTGTGGTCGTGATACTAAAGAATATCCTCGTCAGAGCGTGGATGATTCGATGATGTGGAATATTTATTAAAGTCGAGTCTCGCCTATAACAAATGATGAAAAACCTTTTAAATCATAAAAGATAGTAGATTTTATTTTCTACTTGACTCTTTTAATGGATTCTTTGGTTCACCAGTAGTTAAACTTGATGTTCATTATATTTTATCAGGTTTTAACATCACAGAAGCTAATGATAATTTATTCTCGCATTATCTTAGTCATAATATTTCTTCGAGCTAGTTGAGCTCACCCTTTCTTTCACCGTCGTTCTCGTGAAATGAGAATATATTTGGATTTAGTCTGGGAATGGAGTAATGGTCCGGAGGATAAGATTAGTAGTCCTCACTATTCTCGTGAAATAGTGTGATAATAATTGTAATGAGAACTCCTTTTGAGTTTATATGATCTCTAGTAGACAATATTTGTATTCAAACTCACAGCTTTATGTCAGATTGTATATTTACGCTTATATTAGTAAGTTGTATTTAATTTCTGTACCATGTATCTGACTACCCAAGATGGGTGATGTATACCTAATTTTGGGGGCGTCACAACTGCAGCTACAGCTACTGCACCAACATGTGCAGCAACACATTATTCACAACCAAGTCCACATGATACTGAAGGCCTGAAGCATTTCATGATAAAATGTCTCAACATTGTGACTACAACTACAAAGAATGAAAGGACAGATAATAGTAGTGTGAAAACATCTAGTCCTTATGATGGAGCAGAGAAGCATTAAATAGGTCGATCTCTTGATAGTGACAAAGAAGCTAATTTATATACTATAGTTAGATTAGAATTAACTAGAGTTAGTAGTGAGGTTAGCTTATCTTTCAAGCAATGTTCTTAGTATAAATAGTTTTGGTGTGTATGATTTTGACGTATTATTTTTGTAATATTTTTCTAATAAAAATGAGAATATTTCTCTCCACATTTCATTGCTACTGTGATCTGTTATTCCTTAGTTTTCATGGTATCGAGCTACAAATGTGTAGAAAGCATCTGCTTTTTCTTTTTCTTTTATCGCTTTTTTGCCGCATCCACTCTACAATTTTAGATCATTTTAAAGATCCTTGGATTTCTATCATAAAAATTCAACTCATTCGATTAATTCAATCTGATTCTATTCGAATATTTTTTTTTATTACTTGAAGAAGTTAATCATGGCTTCCGCATCAAACACAAACACACATGAAGAATCGTAACATAAATAGATGATTCTCGTATGCTTTGAGTCTAACTCACATCCATTATTTCTACACAATAATGATCATCCAGGTATGATTTTAATCTCAAAGAAACTAAATGGAGCAGAGAATTTTGCTACTTGGAAAAGATCAATTAAAATTGCTTTATCTGCTAAGAATAAGATGACAATTACTGATGGAACATATCCTACACCTACTGAGACTTCAATCTTGTATAATCAATGGATGCATGTGAATGATATGATAATAAGCTGGATAATGAATACTGTTAGTGATGAAATCAGTGATAGTATGAAATTTGTTGAAAATGCCTTCTCTTTATGGAATGAATTGAATGAAAGATTTTCAAGCATTGATGGACATCGGATTTATGAACTTCAAAAGGACATAAGCACTTTATGGCAAGAAAATCTATCAGTTGATATGTATTATCACAAACTAAAAGGATTTTGGGATGAACATGCTGCTCTTGAAGTAGTTTCTAAATGTACATGTGGTGCATCTAAAGCACAAGATGAACAGGAGCAAAGGAGGAAATTAATGCAGTTCTTAATGGCACTACATAATAGTTTTGCAACTGCAAGGGGTCAAATCCTCATGATGAGTCCTTTACCTACAGTGACTCATGCATATTCTTTGATCAAACAAGATGAAAAACAAAGGCAAGGCTATCAGACTAGAAATACAAATTCTAATGTCATGGTCTTTGCTTCTAGTACTGGTTTTCAAACTGGTTCTACTGCTGGTTTTCAAAACAGAAAAAGATTTATTAATACTCAGTATAATTCTCAGTATAAACCTCAGGTTTCTAAGGAAGGCATGGAATGTAGTTATTGTCATGGCAAGAATCACATTAGAGAGACTTGTTTCAAACTTAAAGGCTATCTTAAAGGACATCCTTTACACAATAAAGCTAAGACTCAATTACCTGGACCTGGTAACACATCTGGAATGACTAAGAAAGGTAATTTCACTCAAGGTACTGGTAATTTTTCTCAAAAGAGTTATGTTTATGCTGGACCAAAGGCAATGCAAACTCAGTCTGAGGAAATTCAAAGTCCTTCTGAGAATGATGGCAGATTTGAGCAGCTTGAAGCAAAGTTTGATCATATACTGAGCATCATTGACAAAGGAAAATTCAAAGATTTTTCTATACCTGATGATCATCTAGCAGGTATTGTTCTTTCATTACATACTCATTCAGCTAGACCTGGTATTCAGTGGATCATTGACAGTGGAGCAACAGATCATATGTGTTGTGATATTTCTATGTTTACCTCCATCATGCCTATTACCCCTATTCAAGTGGTGCTTCTTAATGGATCATGTATCTCAGTCACCCAATCTGGTTCAGTCTGGATTAATCCTAAGCTATCCTTACACAATGTCCTATACATTCCTACTTTCCATTATAATCTTTTATCTATCAGCAAGCTCACACATGATACTAATTGTTCTGTGAAATTTTCTATACATGGTTGTGAGTTTCAGGACCTGTACCAGATAAGCAAACTTGCAACTGGTGAGTGCAAGAATGGTTTATATTACTTAGACATACCTTCTAATAAAAGCAAGGCTATTTGCACTGTTGTTGGTACTACTGATAATTCCCTTTGGCATCAACGATTAGGTCACACTTCATATAAAGTTCTAGGCAAAATACCTCTTATATCAGACAATTTGTCTAACAAATGTAACACTCCTTGTTTGATATGTCCTTTAGCCAAACAAACAAAAGTTCCATTTTTCATTAGCAATTTAATTTGGTAGTTTATTTGAACTTGTGCACTGTGACCTATGGGGGCCTTATAGGCTCACTACTGTTAATGGATGCAAGTACTTTCTTACACTTGTTGATGATTATTCTAGAGCAACTTGGACTTTTCTTTTGACTACCAAACAACATGTTTGCTCTACTCTTCAAGATTTTATTTTGTATACTCAAAATCATTTTGGTACAACAATTAAAACTTTGAGATCTGATAATGGTACGTAATTTATGTGGAAAGAAATCAAACCTGTTATTTTCTCGCTTTTGGTATTGCTCATCAAAGTTCTTGTACTCATACTCCTCAAAGAAATGGAAGGGTTGAAAGGAAGCATAAAGGTTACATTTGAAATTTCTAGAGCCTTACGATTTCGTAGTTCTACTCCTAAACATTTTGGGGATATTTCTTATCGATCGCTACATATATTATCAACAGGTTACCAACTTCTATTTTATAATTTCAAACACCTTATGAGTTGTTGTTTAACAAGCCTCCAGAGTATCACCATCTGAAAGTATTTGGATGTTTGTGTTTTGCTTCAGTCCATCATCTTGATAAATTAGATCCTAAAGCTATTCCTGCAGTTTTCATTGGCTATCCACATAATCAACAAAGGATACAAATGTATTATTCTTTGCAAGACAAGACTATATTTGTTATAAGACATGTTTTGTTCCATGAACACATTTTTCCTTTCAAATCTGACTTCAATCCAGATTTTAACCTTATCTCCACTTCTTTGAACGATCCTTATTGGCATTCCACTGTCAATCCTTATATCAGTTCTTCATCCCCCATTCTTAGTTCTTCAATCTCACCTATATCTTCTGCACCACACCAACACAATGATGATTCTCCTCACCAACACAATGCCCCACTTATTCCACTAAGAACATCATTGAGACAGAAAACTACTCCCTTGTGGATGCAAGATTATCATGTTTTTGGAATTCCAAGTGTGAATACCATCACTGTTTCTAATGCACCTGACAAGTATGCATTATCTCATTATCTTACCTATGATAAGTTGTCATCTCATCATCAATCTTTTATGGCATCTATTTTACGCTCCAAAATGTAACCAATGTTTTATCATCAAGCTATGCATAATCCCAAATGGATTGAGGCTATGCATAAAGAATTAAAAGCTCTTGAAGACAATAAAATTTGGATAGTTCAATCTTTACCTCTTGAGAAGAAATCCATTGGATGTAAATGTGTTTATAAAATTAAACACTATGCAGATGGCACAATTAAAAGATACAAGGCACGGTTAGTTATTAAAGGTTTTACTCAATCTGAAGGAGTTGATTATCATGAGACTTTTGCACCACCGTAAAATGGTAACTGTTTCGAACTCTTTTGGCATTAGCCACGCCTAAACAATGGTTCGTGCATCAACTTGATGTTAACACTGCATTTTTACATGGTGATTTAGATGAAGAAGTTTATATGGACTTACCACAGGGTTATACACCTACTTTTTCTTCTACATCAACTTCTCGACCTGTTTGTAAATTGCTTAAATCCTTGTATGGACTTAAAACAGCTTTCGAAAATGGTTTGAGAAACCGATCGCAAAGACTACTACAATTGGGATATACACAATCACATGCAGATTATTCATTGTTCACCATTACTACCACAGATTCTTTTACTGTTGTTCTAGTATATATTGATGACATCTTAGTTTGTGGAAACAATGAAGATCATATTACTCAATTGAAAGTTTTTCTAGACACTCAATTTAGTATAAAGGATCTTGGTTTGATATCCTATTATTTAGGTATTGAGGTATTTCGCACTTCTGGTGGAATGTCTCTTAGTTAGAAGAAATATGCTCTGGATCTTGTCACAGATGCTGGTCTTTTGGCTAGTAAACCTTTGAGTATTCACATGGATACTAATAAACGCCTCCAAGTTGATGAGGGTCTTTTATTATCTGCTAGTGATGCTTCTTTATACAGACGTTTGATAGGCAAACTTATGTATTTAACCATCACAAGACCTGATCTCTCATTTACTGCTCACCATCTTAGTCAGTTTGTTTCTGCCACACGAGAGCCTCATTTCAAAGCTCTTCTCAGAGTTCTTCGATATATTAAGTTTACTATTGGCCACAGTTTATGGTTTTCTGTTGCAAACTCCTTTGAATTAGTTGGCTATAGTGATAGTGATTCTTAGAAAACAGTGGTCTCGCTCCTCCTCCGCCAAGGTAATATCGAGCTTTAGCTATGACCACTTGTGAACTATTATGGCTTCATGGATTATTAACTGATTTACAGGTTCTAGTTTTTAAGCCTCACGCTTATTCATGTCGACAATAGTGTCGCTATCAATATCAGATCTAATCCGCTCAACATGCTCGCATTCAAGCATATCGAGCTAGATTGTCACTTCATGCGTGATAAGGTTCTCAAGGTGTCATTCAACCCGCTCTATATTTCTACAACTACTCAATTGGCGGATATTTTCACCAAACCTTTTGTGTGACGCCCCAAAATTAGGTATACATCACCCATCTTGGGTCACCACTTACATGGTATGTAATTTAAAATACAACTTAATACATAAACCGTGAGTTTAAATACAAATATCGCTCTACTAGATATTATACAAACTCAAAAAGGAGTCCTCATTACAATTATTATCACTATTATTTCGCTGTAATAGTGAGGACTACTAATGCTATCTTCAGACCATCACTGCTTCCCCGACTCGTCGTCCATTTATATTCTCATTTCCTCAAGAGAATAAATGAAAGAAAGGGTGAGCTCAACTAGCCCAAGAAGAAATATTATGACTAAGATAATGCAAAATAAATTATCAATAGTCTTCAACAATGTTAAACCGATAAAATACAATAGATAAACCGGTTTAAGCTGCAATGAATAAGCAATCCATTAAAAGAGTCAAGTAGAAAATAAAGTCTACTATCTTTTAGGTTTTAAAAGGTTTTCATCATTTGTTATAGTTGAGACTCATCTTTAATAAATATTCCACATCATCGAATCACCCCCCGCACTACTACCAAGGATATTCTTTAAGATCACGACCACAATTATTCATGCACCACTACGCCAAGAATATTTGTGTATTCATTAATGGTCATGATCATGCCAACAATCGTCCACCAATGCACTACTACTATCGAGGATTTTTATCACATCATTTGTAACATTACTGGCCATGATTACAACGAATAGTCTCTCGGTCATAATCATACCAAGTCCATCTACGCACTCTGTGCCACGATGACTTTCAACATAATATAAACATGAGGATGATGACAATGATATAAGAATTCAATAAAACAAGTTCAAGAATTATTTTATCCAGAATTATTAACGCCCAAATTATCAACACGATCTTTGCTTTTGTAGAGTAAAATTCAAGAATGATCAAGAATATTTCCATGAAAAGATACTAGATGAAACGCAAATATCAAGGATATTCCACTAATTTCATGGAGTATATAAGTCAAAGTTTTAACCAACCGGGTATAATAAAGAATAGAATAACAAAAGAAATCACCATGCATGCGATAGAATCGCAGACAAAGTGTTATTCCAATGTAATAATAAATAACGGAATCAGTCCCACAGAAACGCATGCATGTGATGTTCCAATGTAATAATAAAGAATGGAACCAGTCCCACAGAAAACACATGCATGTGATGTTCTAAATGTAATAATAATAAAGACGGAACCAGTCCAAAGTAAAACACATGCATGTGATGTTCCAAATGTAATAATAATAAAGATTTTAACCAGTCCTGTAAAACACATGCATGTGATGTTCCAATGTAATAATAATAAAGATTTTAACCAGTCCGGTGTAAAACACATGCATGTGATGTTCCAATGTAATAATAATAAAGACGGAACCAGTCGGTGTAAAACACATGCATGTGATGTTCCAATGTAATAATAGAAGAATGTCACCAAGTATAGGGTAAACCACGATACAAAAGTTATTCCAACGGAATAATAAGCAATGGAATAACAAATGATTTCTTCATGAATAAGAAAGAATAACACCCCTTACTTTTGATAGAGATTGAATCTCGCAAAGAAGCAGTAAGAACAAAATACTCTTCTTTTTCTCTCTTATTTTCTCTATACTTTTCTCTCTATAGCTTGAATGAATTCGTGAAAATAATGAAGCCTAGCCTCTATTTATAGAAGATTTCTAGCTTTAAGACCGCCGTGTGAAAAGGCAAGTGGCTCGACGACTAATGATGTGAAAAGAAAAGTGGTTTGACGCTCAGAATGTGAAACGACAAGTGGTTCGACGTACCGTAATGTGAAACGACAAGTGGTTCGACGTCTGGTAAAGGTAATTACTATTAACGGAAGGTAAATACTATCGACGAAGGTAAATACTATTCACAAGGGTAATTACTATCGACGAAGGTAATTACTATCGACGAAGGTAAATACTATTTACAAAGGTAATTACTATCGACGAAGGTAATTACTATCGACGAAGAGACTCTTAGATGATTTGACATACGAGCCCCCATAAAACAATCAAACTTACCACAAATCATTTTATTTTTCATCAACACATATTTAATCTTTCAACAATTATTAATCATTTATAACTTGTCGCCTCAATTATTGATTTAATACTATAACATATTATACGAGATGATAATGTGACAATAATTGAATCAATAATATAAGAGATATGATGCAAAGAATTATCAGAAGTAATAATCGAGCATAAGTGAGTGACTTCTCACGTAAAGATCAATAATCAATACCGTATGCTACTATGCAACCACGCCAGACATCGTATTTCTTTTACCAACGGGTAGTTCAACAGCTTTTAACGGTGAATACCTCGCCGTTATTTTTACAAAATATTTTTGTCGCTTTCTCAATCGCATAATAATTCATTGTAGGGGTCCACCAATGATTGAGCTGCCATACGAATATTCCTTAACAAAAAGAATATTCCCACCAAACTAATATTTTATAACAACTTGCATACTTTGCAAAATTTATAAATATTACCTACAACTATAACATTATATCAAATTTATTCCATAATATTCAAAAATAATATTTATAGAAAATTCATCTTTATTTATAAAAGTCGGGTCTTACAACCTCCCATTCTTATGAAATTTCGCCTCGAAATTAGGGTACGACTGGTATGTCAAGAGGTAAGGATACCTTGATTTCATTTCGATTCTAACTCCCAAGTCATTTCCTTAACATCGTGGTTCCTCCACAAAACTTTGACTTGAGGTATAACCTCGAGCGTAGAATATGTTCCTTCTTATCCAAAATTTGAATAGAACCTCTTCATACGTCAAATCTTCCGCTATTTCGTCCGGTTCTAACTCAATAATATGGTTCGGTCTTTCACATATTTACGTAACATAGATATGTGAAAAACGTTATGAACACGAGACATATTTTGGCAAGAAAGTCGAGTCTATAGGCCACAGTTCCTACTCGATCGAGGATTAAAATGGACCGATGAATCGAGGATTAAGTTTTCTCTCTTTCCAAATCTTGTAACTCCTTTCCATGGAGCAACTCTTAACAACACATGATCTCCTATATCGAATTCCACGCCCTTTCGATGAAGATCAAGATAACTCTTTTGTCGATTTTGTGAGGTTTTTATACGTTGTCGGATCGTTTGAATCTTTTCCGTAGTCATACGCATCAACTCCGGCCCCAACAACGTTGCTTCACCCACCTCATCCCAAAGATAATCGAGAACGACACTTTCTTTCATACAACGCCTGAATGGAGCCATGCTAATACTTGCTTGATAATCTGTTGTTGTAGGAAAACTCCACCAATGGTAAGAACTTGTCCTAACTTCCTTGAAATCAAGGACACGAGTCTTAATAGATCTCAAGAGTTTGAATAGTCCTCTCCGATCGTCCGTCCATCTCGAGGATGATATGCCGAAGCTAAATCGAAGTCGTGCCCATAGCTTTTTGCAACTAACCCAAAATCGTGAAGTGAATCTTGGGTCTCGATCAAAAACTATGGATACCGCAGATACCATGGAGTCTTACAATCTCGTTTATGTACATACTGAGCAAGACGTTCAAGTGTATAAGTTTCTCGATCGGCAAAAAATGAGCAGACTTGGTCAATCTATCAACAATGACCCAAATTGCATCAATGCCTTGAGAAACCTTAGGAAGACCCAGAATAACTAAATCCATGGTAATGTGCTCCCACTTCCATTCCGTAATTTCAAGTGGTTGCAATGGACCTTTTGGTACTTGATGCTTCGCTTTAACTCGTTGACAAGTTAGACACCTTGATATAAAAGCAATGCTTATCTCTCTCTTCATATTGCTTCCACCAAAATGTATGATTTAATATCATGATACATTTTGGTACTCCCTGTGATGGATTGCAAATGGTGTGTCAGTGCGCTCCATCATGATATTATACTTTAAATCGTGGTCGTTAGGAACACAAAGTCCGGAGTCGACTCAAGTATTCCTTCTTCATCGATTCTGCTTCGCATAAGCACCTTCTTGCACTTTCTTCCTCATACGCATCGCCTCCGTGTCCGTAGCTTGGCAATTTTTAACTTTATCGATTAAAGTCTGTTCTACTCAGTATACTCGCTTATCATCACACGTCTCCCTCGAGTCTTTAACTCTATCTCCATTCTTTGCAAGTCACATAAAATGGGCCTTCATGCGTTGACAATATCGCACTCGTACTTGCATATGATTTTCTACTCAATGCGTCGCCTACCACGTTCGCTTTTCCGAGGATGGTATTGGATGGTATGATCATAATCTTTCATCAGATTCAAGCCAACGTCGTTGTCGCATGTTGAGTTCCTTTTTGAGTGAAGAAATATTTGAGGCTTTTATGATCCAGTAAGATCTCCACTTTCTCCCCATACAAGTAATGCCTCCAAATTTTAAGTAAGAAGATAACAAATGCTAACTCTAGATCATGAGTAGGATAATTCCTCTCATATTCTTTGAGTTGTCGCGAGGCATAAAGCTATAACTTTTCTATGTTGCATAAGAACACATCCCAACCCTTTGCGGTTCAAGCATCATCAGAGATGACAAATCCTCCGAGCCGATGGTATTGTCGTAACAGTCTTTGAAATAAGTCTCTCTTGAGTTCTTGAAAACTCTTCTCACATTCTTCGCTCCAACCGAACTTTGTATCTTTCCGAGTCAATTTGAGTCAATGGAGTAGCAATTCGAGAAAATCCTTCCACGAATCTCCGATAATAACCAAATTTAAACCGAGAAAGCAACGCATTTTGATCCATCGATTTAGGTTGTTCCTACTTTGAATAGCTTCAATCTTTCTTTGGGTCAATGATATTTCATGACTAGATACCACGTGCCCAAGGAATGCTACTTCTTCAAGCCGAACTCACATTTCTTCAACTTGGCATAAAGCTTATATTCACGAAGCTTTTTGGAGTGTCACCTCAAGTGTTGCTTTCATGATCTTCACGGCTTTTGGAATAAATAAGGATGTCATCAATAAAGACGACCACAAAGTGATCTAAATATTCCTTGAATACTCGGTTCATCATATCCATGAAGGCGCTAGGAGCATTAGTCAATCCAAAGGACATGACTAGAATTCATAATGCCCGCATCGAAGTTCGAAAGCCGTCTTTGGAATGTCGTGGTTCTAATCTTCAATTGGTGATATCCTAACGTAAGATCTATCTTTGAAAAGAATTTGGCTCCTTAATGTTGGTCAAACAGTCATCTATACGTGGCAATGGATACCTATTTTTGATGGTAACATGATTCAATTCCCCGATAATCAATACAAAGTCGCATACTCCCATCTTTCTTCTTCTTCACGAATAGAATGAGAGCACCCCAAGGAGAAGTACTAGGGACTAATAAAGCCAATGTCTAACAATTCCTCGCATTGGGTCTTTAACTCTCGAAGTTCAATAGAGCCATTCGATATGGGGCTTTGAAATAGGTTTTGTACGGGTTCAAGGTCGATACAAAATTCAATTTCACGCCTAGGGTAGGCCGGGAAGTTCTTCTGGGAATACGTCAGAAATTTATTAACAATAGAAATATCGTTAAAACCGGCGTATTTTTGTTTAAATTGTGACATGAGCTAAGAAAGCTTCGACATCGGGCTTTTTCAATAAACGAATAGCTTTATGGCTTGAGATGACCGTGATTGATTTTAATGGTTTGGTCGTTTGAATTTGCATAATAGGTTGATTAGGAATATGAAAGCTAACAACCTTACGAAAATAATCAATTTTTGCATGATAAGTAGTTAACCAATCAATCCTTAGAATTACGTCAAATGCAAGTATTTTTAATGAAATAAGATCGATGTGTAATGTGAGGGTACCGATTTGAACCAAACAAGACTTATAAAAAAGTGGATGTAATGAAGGTTTCTCCCAACGGAGTTTCCACAGATAAGTCAAAGTCTAATTTCTCCTGAGTCAAATTTAATCGATGAGCGCAAGTAGGAGAAATAAAAGAATGGGTAGTAATGTGTATCAAATAAAAAGTAGACTTCATTAGAGTTTATGATAAGCTTACACGTGATGACCTCATTCGGATTCCTTGCTCTTTGGGAGGTCACAACAAACGCTTCTCCTCAGACTACGGTTTTGATTTTTTCCGGGATGGCCTTTGGTGCCTCCATCCTAGCTAAATTTGTCTTCGATAAACGACAAAATCGAGCTAAGTGACCTTCTCTTCCACAATTATAACACGCTTTGACTGGCATGACGCAGTTTGGATCGATGTGTCCTCTCCTCCGCATTTGAAGCATATGATAGGTGGTCTTTCTCCTTCCTTAACAATGGGTTTGGTGCCGACGTCTTTCCATCATTTTTGAATCTCCGTTTCTTGAAATGTCCATTCTTATTATTTTGGCCTCGATTACCACCAAGTGGTTACCATATCTCCGCCCGTTGATTCCTCCACGCTTGTTGTCACCGCTCGATGACTACTCTCGGTATTATGATTTTGATTTCTTACCGCTTTCTTTAGTAAGCGTTGACTCATTATCGCGCTCCACTAATCGAGCCCTATTTACAACATCCGAATACAAACACGCTTTATGAGAAATAAGATGTCGACGTATCTCCGCTTCAAACCTCTTAAAAACATTCGCGCCATTCTCTTCATTATCCACCAAGTGGGGATAAACCGTGATAACTCCGCAAATTTTGCCTCGTATCATGCGACACGGCCATATTATTTTGTTCCAACTTGATAAACTCCACCTCCTTCATGTGGCTAATACTTTTCGTGAAAGTATTTGTCATTGAATAACTCCTGGAACTTCTCTCAAGAGATCTTCAAGACAAAGAAGTTGAGTACGCTTTTACCGATTCCCACCGAAGAATCGCCTCTCTAAGCAACATAAAGGCGCAAGTGGAACCTTTTGCTCCTCTGAGCATCCCAAGACATCAAATATCTTGTAATGCTTTATCCATGCTCCGCCGAAGTGGTTTTGCTCTCCTTAAACTCCGGTGGTCCCAGCTCCTTGAATTGTTTAGCGGTGACCACCGAGAGTTTTCCGTGTTTCCACCCTACGTTTTTTTGGATGTGAGTCGCTCGCTTTCTTTGTTGCAGATAAATCGCATAAAGCCTCCGAACATTTGATCATTCATCATTTGGTCGGTGTTGTTGTTGCATGAGGATTGTCGCCTCCCGATGCAGATTATCCCGATTATTGATATGTGGTGAATCAACGATCGCTCATAGGCCTCCATTGCTATTCTCAACATTCTCGATGTCATTTTCAGACATCGCCACAAAACAAAAGGTTAATCGACACGTAACAAATTATCCCTATCTTTGACCAACCAATAAAATAAAGACATAAACTTAGGTAGGTCAGAAGACCCCAAATTATTAATTAATAAAATTTATTTTCCTCTATTTATTATTTTGAAATAGTAAGGGTTGATTTGATTAATGTGGATAGTTATGGGTAAAATACGCAAATATTTCGAATAAGTTAAAGTGGTTATAAAATATTCATTATCGTCGGGGAATATTCGTTTGGTCGTGGAATATTCAGATCGCTTCTGGGAATATTCGTGACGACCTGCTAGTGATCTTTTTGTGGGCCCATAACGGAAAGCGATTGGATGAAGAAAACGACAAATATAAGTTGTTTATAAAATAACTGCCAGTAGTTGTTACAGAATTATCTTGTTGGAATACCCGGTGGTTAAAACACACTAATGTCGCGCGTTGTTGAACAAAGAAGACATGCAGTATTGCACCAATTATTGATTCTTACGTAAGAAGGCACTACTCAATAATTGTTACGATAATTATTATTCAAGATTTTATTTTATTGATTTAATAATTCTTTGCGTTGATATTTTATATTCATCATTGTTTCAATAATTGTCATTACACAAAGATTTTTCATTATCAGACAATAATTCATATTATCCGAATAATATTATTGGATAATATTATTGGCAATGTCTAGAAAGTTCGCATCAAGGAGAGGTTTGGTCACCTAATTGCGGCGCCAAGAAGTGAGAGAGATCCTTATTGGAAAGCCCCCTCTTTCCAGGAACCGCCACTGGTTGTCAATATTGTGATTCGTAATATTATTTGTGAATAATTAATTATTGATTTATATGATGAGGAAAATATTGATTTTATGTGGATATAGATGGAGAAAATTTTAATGTGACAATTGTTGAAAATTAATATTTTATCTTTTCCGATAAAATAATTCTTTTAAATATATTATTTTAATAATATATTAACTGGTGATATTTTTATAATGAATGTGGGATATATGAATAAATGAGGAGGAAGAGTATTTTTGTTGGATTAAATGTTTAACACATGTTTTGTGTGTTGGTGGACCCATTTCGACCGAAATTTGATTATAGATCGTAAAATCGACCGTTTGTGGATTTTGGGCCAATTTACATTTGGAATTTGGAAAAACTTTTTTCTGCAAAGTTGTAGAGAATTGAATTTCCTATAAAAACTCGCGAGAATCGAATTTTTTGATAAAATAGCTATTTATTATGAATTATTGAAGTTTCGGAGTTCTAAAATAATTGATTTTTGAGAGTTTTAATTAATTATTTTGAGAAAAACGTTTTTGGTGAGTTTGTGAACCTCATTTAACATGTGTTATGGCTGAAATCAGATTTCAAAAGTGGGCTAAGGAATTTTGTTTAAAAATAATATTATTATATTCAATTTTCTACTTTTGTGTTCTAAGCATTTTCCTATAAATAGGGAGCTTAGGTTAGAATTGAAAATCACACCAGAAACTGAAGTTTTCTCTCTACTTCTCTCTCGATATATTGAGTGTATTCTTGTGAGTATACTTTGAGTGTTTCTCTCTCGATGTTCCAATAGAATAATAATAAAGACGGAACCAGGTCCGGTGTAAAACACACAGACAGGATGTTCCAATAGAATAATAGAAGAATGTCACTAAGTATAGGGTAAACCAAGTATACAGGTTATTCCAACAGAATAATAAGCAATGGAATAACAACAGTTCTCTTCATGAATAAGAAAGAATAACACCCCCTTACTTTTAGTAGAGATTGAATATCGCAGATAGTGTAAGAATAAAATACTCTTCTTCTTCTCTCTTATTCTCTCTATACTTTTCTCTCTATAGCTTGAATGAATTCGTGAAAATAATGAAGCACTAGGCCTCATTTATAGAAGATTTCTAGCTTAGCACCGCCGTGTGAAAAGGCAAGTGGCTCGACGACCGGTGATGTGAAAAGAAAAGTGGTTTGACGCCAGAATGTGAAACGACAAGTGGTTCGACGCTTTCGAATGTGAAACGACAAGTGGTTCGACGCACCGTAATGTGAAACGACAAGTGGTTCGACGCTCCGTAATATGAAACGGCAAGTGGTTTGACGTCGGTAAAGGTAATTACTATCGACGAAGGTAATTACTATTCACAAAGGTAATTACTATCGACGACGAAGGTAATTACTTATCGACGAAGAGACTCTTAGATGATGACATATGGGCCCCCATAAAATAATCAAACTTACCACAAACGCCTCATAATGCACTTTTTATATACATCAAGGATTGAATAAATATTACCACAAATCATTTTATTTTTAATCAACACATATTTAATCTTTCAACAATTATTAATCATTTATAACTTGTCGCCTCAATTATTGATTTAATACTATAACATATTATACAAATGATAATCGTGACAATAATTGAATCAATAATATAAGATATATGATGCAAGAATTATCGTATGCAATAATTGAAGCATATTTGAGTGACTTCTCGTAAGCATCGATAATCAATATCGTGTGCTACTTATACAACTACGCTACAGATGATATTGTACTTTTACTAGGGTAGTTCAACAGCTTTTTAACAGTAACACCTACCGCTATTATTTTTTGTAAGACCCAACTTTTATAAATAAAGATGAATTTTCTATAAATATTATTTTTGAATATTATGGAATAATTTGATATAATGTTATAGTTGTGGGTAATATTTATAAATTTTGCAAAGTATGCAAGTGGTTATATTATATTCGATTGGTGGGGGAATATTCGGTTTAAGAGGGAATATTCGTATAACTACTCAATCATTGGTGGATCCCACAATGTAATTATCATTGGATCGAGAAAACGACAAAAATATTTTATTGAAATAACGGCGGAAGTTTACCGTTGATCATTGTTGAACTACTCGGTAGTAGTAAAAGTACAAGAATACGTGGTGGTCGCATAAGAAAGACACCAGTATTGATTATCGATGCTTATGTGAAGAAGTCACCGCTTTGATTCCATTATTGTCGATTAATAATATGAATTATTATAGCGATAATGACGTTTTATTTTATTCGTATTATTAACGTAATAAAAATGTAAACATCTTTTTATATAAAATAGAATACTTTATTAAAGTTATTCTATAAATAAAATATATTATATTTTATTATGCATAGTGTTTTGCATAGTGTTTTGCATAGTGTTGCATAGTGTTTGCATAGTAAAATGTTTTATATAAATAGAATATATTATATTTTATTTAAAAGATTTTGCTTTTAAATATGGACCGTCAGATTAAAGTAAATAAACCGGACCGCTCATGGATTAATTATTATGCATTCTATTTTCCTATAAATAGAAGCTCATTCCTTCATTATTTTCTTTTAATTCAATTGAAACTCTGTAGAGAGAAACTATAGAGAGAAAGAAGAAAAGTATTCGCTACTTCACTTTGCCAATATTCAGGTTCTTCTAAGGTAGGGAATATTATTATTTGTTGTAATTCGTAGGGGTGTTATTCTTTGTATTCATGAAGAGAACTTCTTTTGTTATTCCATTCTTATTTATTCATTTGAATAACTTTGTATACGCTTAATCCCCTATACTTGGTGATCTTCTTCTTTTATTCCATTCTTATGACATCCGAGAATGTTGAGAATAAGAATGGAGCACACAAAGCGATCGTTGATTCACCACATATCAATAATCGTGGATAATGTGCATCGAAGGCGACAATCCTCACGTGCAAACAATAACACCGACCAAATGAAGAATGATCAAATGTTCGTGAGTTTTATACAATTTATGCAAAGAAAAAAGAGAGCGACTCTCGCCCAAAACGTAGGTGGAAACACAGAAAACTCTCGGCGGTCACCGCTAAACAATTCAAGGATTTGGGACCACCGGAGTTTAAGGAGAGCCAAAACCACTTACGGCGGAAGCATGGATAAAGCAGATTACCAAGATATTTGATGTCTTGGGATGCTCCGAGAGCAAAAGGTTCCTTTCACGCTTTTTATGTTGCGTGGAGAGGCGAGACATCGGTGGGAAATCCAGAAACGTACTCAACTCTTTGTCAGATCAAGATATCTTGGGAGAAGTTCAGAGGTCATTCAATGACAAATACTTTCACGAAAGTATTCGCCACATGAAGGAGGTGGAGTTTATCAAGTTGGAACAAAACAATATGACCGTGTCGCAATACGAGGCAAAATTTATGAGTTATCACGGTTCGTCCCACTCTGGTGGATAATGAAGAGAGAATGGCACGAATGTTTTTAAGAGGTTTGAAGTCGAGATACGCCAACATCTTATTTCTCATAAACCGTGTTTGTATTCAGATGTTGTAAATAGGGCTCGATTAGTGGAGCGCGATAACGAGTCAACGAACTAAAAGAGAGAAGCGGCAAGCAAAATTATAATACCAAATGAGAGTAGTCATCAAGCGGTGACAACAAGCGTGGAGGGAATTAACAAAGCCGACATCAGTAACCACTTCGGTGGTAATCGGCCAAAACAATAGGAATGGACATTTCAAGAAACGGAGATTCAACAATGATGGAAAGATGTCAAAGACCAAGACAAGCAGTTAAGGAAGGAGAAAGACCACCTATCATATGCTTCAAATGCGGAGAAGAGGGACACATCATCCGAATCGTGTCATGCAGTCCAAAGCATGTTATAATTGTGGAAGAGAAGGTCACTTAGCTTGATTTTGTCATTTCATCAAGACAAATTCAACTAGGATGGAGGCACCAAAAGTCAGTCCCGTAAAAGTCAAACCCAGTAGTGCAAGGGAGAGCGTTTGTTGTGACCTCCCAGAGAGCAAGGAACCCGAATGAGGTCATCACGGGTAAGCTTATCATAAACTCTAATGAAGTCTATACTTTATTTGATATTTGGGTTCTACCCATTCTTTTATTTCTCCTACTCATACTCATCGATTAAATTTGACTCGGAGAAATTAGACTTTGACTTATCTGTGGAAACTCCGTTGGGAGAAACCTTCATTACATCCACTGCTTATAAGTCTCAGTATGGTTCAAATCGGTACCCTCACATTACCATCGATCTTATTTCATTAAAAATACTTGTATTCGACGTGATTCTAGTGGATTGATTCGTTAACTACTTATCATGCAAAATTGATTGTTTTCGTAAGGTTGTTAGCTTTCATATTCCTAATCAACCTATTATGCGAATTCAAACAACCAAACCATTAAAATCAATCACGGTCATCTCAAGCCATAAAGCTATTCGCTTATTGAAAAACGGATGTCAAGCTTTCTTAGCTCATGTCACGATTTAAACAAAAATACGCCGCTTTTGAACGATATTTCTATTGTTAATAAATTTCCGACGTATTCCCCAGAAGAACTTTCCGGCCTACCCCAGAGCGTGAAATTGAATTTTGTATCGACCTTGAACCCTGCAGACAAAACCTATTTCTAAAGCCCCATATCGAATGGGCTCTATTAAACTTCGTGAGTTAAAGACCCAATCGCAGGAATTGTTAGACATTAGCTTTATTCGCCCCAAGTACTTCTCCTTGGGGTGCTCTGTTCTATTCGTGAAGAAGAAAGATGGGAGTATGCGACTTTGTATTGATTATCGGGAGTTGAATCATGTCACCATCAAAAAATAGGTATCCATTGCCACGTATTGATGACCTGTTTGACCGATTGCAAGGAGCCAAATTCTTTTCAAAGATTGATCTTCGTCTCCGGATATCACCAATTGAAGATTAGAACCGCTTAACATTCCAAAAGACTTTTTAACCCTAAGACGGGCATTATGAATTCCTAGTCATGTCCTTTGGATTGACTAATGCTCCTCTTGCCTTCATGGATATGATGAACCAAGTATTCAAGGAATATTTAGATCACTTTGTGGTCGTCTTTATTGATGACATCCTTATTTATTCCAAAAGCCGTGAAGATCATGAAAGCAACACTTGAGGTCGACACTCCAAAAGCTTCGTGAATATAAGCTTTATGCCAAGTTGAAGAAATACGAGTTCGGTCAAGAAGTAGCATTCCTTGGGCACGTGGTATCAAGTCATGGAATATCTATTGACCCAAAGAAAGATGAAGCTATTCAAAGTCGGGAACAACCTAAATCAAATGACCGATGTACGTAGCTTTCTCGGTTTAAATTGGTTATTATCGGAGATTCGTGGAAGGATTTTCTCGAATCGCTACTCCATCGACTCGGTGACTCGAAAAGATACAAAGTTCGGTTGGAGCGAAGAATGTGAGAAGAGTTTTCAAGAACTCAAGAGGAGACTTATTTCAAAGACTGCTCGACTAATATCATCTCGGCTCGGAGGGATTTGTCATCTCACAAAGTGATGCTTGAGCAAAAGGGTGGGATGTGTTCTCATGCAACATGGAAAAGTTATAGCTTTATGCCTCGCATGACAACTCAAAGAATATGAGAGGAATTATCCTACTCATGATCCGGAGTTAGCAAATTATTATCTTTTGACTTAAAATTTGGAGGCATTACTCAGGGGAGAAAGTGGAAATCTTTACGGATCATAAAAGCCTCAAATATTTCTTCACTCAAAAGGAACTCAACATGCGACAACGACGTTAGCTTGAACTATTGAAAGATTATAATCATACCATCCAATCCATCCCGAAAAGCGAACGTGGTAGCCGGCGATTGAGTAGAAGATCATACGCAAGCACTGAGTGCGTTATTGTCAACGCAAAGGCCCATTTGTGTGACTTGCAAAGGATGGAGATAGAGTTAAAGACTCGAGGACGCATGTGATGATAGCGAATATACGAGTAGAACCGACTTTAATCGATAAAGTTAAAGTCGCTCAAGCTTTACTGCACACGGAGCCGATGCGTATGAGGAAGAAAGCTAAGAGGGTGCTATCGCTTAAGCAAGAATCGATGAAGAAGGAATACTTGAGTCAACTCCGGACTTTGTGTTCTAACGACCTCGATTTAAAGTATAATATCATGATGGAGGCGCACAACACACCATTTGCAATCCATCTCGGGAGTACCAAAATGTATCATGATATTAAATCATACATTTTGGTGGAGCAATATGAAGAGAGAGATAGCGTTATTTATCTCAAGGTGTCTAACTTGTCAACGAAGTTAAAGCGGGGCATCAAGTACCAAAAGGTCCATTGCAACCACTTGAAATTCCGAATGGAAGTGGGAGCACATTACCATAGATTTAGATTCTGGGTCTTCCTAAGGTTTCTCAAGGCATTGATGCGATTTGGGTCATTATTGATAGATTAACCAAGTCCGCTCATTTCTTACCGATACGAGAAACTTATACACTTGAACGCTTCTTGTCGTATGTACATAAACTAGATTGTAAGATCGCATGGTATGCCGGTATCCATAGTTTCGATCGAGACCCAAGATTCACTTCACGATTTTGGGTTAGTTTGCAAAAAGCTATGGGCACAGACTTACGATTTAGCTTTCAAGATATCATCCTCGCAGACGGACGCATAACCGGAGAGGACTATTCAAACTCAAGATCTATTAAGACTCTGTGTCCTTGATTTCAAGGGAGTTGGGACAAGTTCTTACCATTGGTGGAGTTTTCCTACAACAACAGCTTATCAAGCAAGTATGGCATGGCTCCATTCGAGGCGTTGTATGGAAGAAAGTGTCGTTCTCCAAGATGCCGGGATGAGGTGGGTGAAGCAACGTTGTTGGGACCGGAGTTGGTACGTATGACTACGGAAAAGATTCAAACGATCCGACAACGATAAAAACCTCACAAAATCGATAAAAGAGTTATCGCCGATCTTCATCGAAAGGACGTGGAATTCGATATAGGAGATCATGTGTTGTCATAAGAGTCGCTTCCATGGAAAGGAGTTACAAGATTTGGAAAGAGAGGAAAACTTAATCCTCGATTCATCGGTCCATTTTAATCCTCGATCGAGTAGGAAGCTGTGGCCTATAGACTCGCTTTTACCGCCAAATATGTCTCGTGTTCATAACGTTTTCACATATCCATGTTACGTAAATATGTGAAAGACCCAACCATATTATCGAGTTAGAACAGGACGAAATAGCGGAAGATTTGACGATGAAGAGGTTCCTGCTCAAATTTTGGATAAGAAGGAACATATTCTATGTTTCCAAGGTTATACCTCAAGTCAAAGTTTTGTGGAGGAACCACGATGTTGAGAAATGACTTGGGAGTTAGAATCAAATGAAATCAAGGTATCCTTACCTCTTCGACATACCGATTCGCATGCCACTAATTCGAGAGCTAAATTTCATAAGAAGGGAGGTTGTAAGACCCCAAACTTTTATAAATAAAGATGAATTTTCTATAAATATTATTTTGAATATTATGGAATAATTTGATATAATGTTATAGTTATGGGTAATATTTATAAATTTTGCAAAGTATGCAGTGGTTATATTATATTCAATTGGTGGGGAATATTGGTTTAGCGAGGAATATTCGCACAACTACCAATCATTGGTGGACCCCATAATGTAATTATTATTTCGGATCGAGAAAACGACAAAAATATTTTATTGAAATAACTACAGAAGTTTCATCGTTGATCATTGTTGAACTACTGGTAGTAGTAAAAGACAAGATGTACGTGTGGTTGCGTAGTAAAAAATTACCAGATTGATTATTGATGCTTATATGTGAAGTCACTCGGTTTGATTCCATTATATTGTCGATTAATAATATGAATTATTATAAGCGATAATGACGTTTTATTTTATTCGTATTATTAACGTAATAAAATGAAACATCTTTTATATAAAAATGTAATACTTTATTAAAGTTATTCTATAAATAAAATATATTATATTTTATTACGTAGTGTTTTGATAGTATATTATAAGATTTGCAGATAAGTAAAATATTTTATATAAATAGAATATATTATATTTTATTTAAAAGATTTTGCTTTAAATACGGATCGTCGATTAAAGTAAATCAATCGGGAATTGATTCATGGATTAATTACTATGCGATTCTATTTTCCTATAAATAAGTTTCATTCCTTCATTATTTTCTTACTTAATTCAATTAAACTCTGTATAGAGAAAGCTGTAGAGAAAGAAGAAAAGTGATTCGCTACTTCACTTCGCCAATATTCAGTTCTTCTAAGGTAGGAATATTATTTGTTGTATCTGTGTAAAGTGTGTTATTCTTTTCAGTATTCACGAAGAGAACTTCTTTTGTTATTCCATTCTTATTTATTCATTGGAATAACTCAGATACGCTGAGAATCCCTATACTTGGTGATCTTCTTCTTTTATTCCATTCTTTTATTATTACGCTTGGAACACGTCGCATGCGTGTGTGTTTACGGACCGACCGATTCCGCTCTTTATTATTATTCTATTCGAACATCCGTGCTTGTGAATTTCACCCGACCTGCCCGATTATTATTATTATTCTCGTTGGAATAACTCGCATACGCCAAATCTGCATGCATGGTGATTTCTTTTGTTATTCCATTCTTTATTATACCCAGTTGGTTAAAACTTTGACTTCTTCTATACTCCATGAAATTAGTAGAATATCCTCGATATTTGCGTTTCATCCAAAGATCTTTTCATGGAAATATTCTTCTCGATCATTCTTGAATTTTACTCTACAAAGCGATGATCACGTTAGCAGTTTGGATGTTATTAGTTCTCGAATATTATGTTGAAAGTCATCTCGTATGCGTAGTGCGTAGATGGACTTGGTATGATTATGACTGCAGACTATCTGATTGTAATCATTGGCCGTAATGTTACAAATGATGTGGTAAAAAGTCTCGCCGATTAGTAGTAGTCGTTGATGATGACGATTGTTGGCGTGATCACGAATTATTAATGAATACACAACTATTCTTCGCCGTAGTGCGCGGAATAATTGTGGTCGCGATACTTAAAGAATATCCTGGTAGTAGTCATGGGTGATTCGATGATGTGGATTATTTATTAAAGTGAGTAGCCTACCATTATAAATGATGATGAAAAACCTTTAAATCATAAAGATAGTAGATTTTATTTTTACTTGACTTCTTTTAATGGATTCATTATTCACCGCAGATTAAACTCGATGTTTATTATATTTTATCGGTTTAACAATGTCAAGGCTATTGATAATTTATTACGCATTATCTTAGTCATAATATTTCTTCCTGAAATTTAATTGAATTTCCTTTCTTTCTTTTATTCTCTTCGGAAACGGAGCAAATTTGGAGACGAAATTTAATCCGGAGAATGGTCCCGAGAGGATAAGATTAGTAATCCTCACTATTACGTGAAATAGTGTAATAATAATCAGTAATGAGGACGACTTTTGAGTTTGTATAATATCTAATGACAATATTCAGATTCAAACTCAGTTTACGTCAGATATTATACTGCATGCTTTATATTAGTAAGTCAGATTTAAATTACATCACGATATCCGACTACCCAAGATGGGTGATGTATACCCAATTTTGAAACGCCACATTTTTATAGAAAGATAATTTTGTCGTTTTAACTACGACAATACTTCCGTTAAAGGAAAGTCAATTAACGATTGGTATGGCGTCGGACGAATATTCTAAACCAAACAAATATTTTATAACACTTTGCTTACTTTTGCAAAATTTATAAATATTACCCACAACTATAACATTATATCAAATTTATTCCATAATATTTAAAAATAATATTTATAGAAAATTCATCTTTATTTATAAAAATTGGGCTATTACAGTTGCAGGCTGCAGGCTGCAGGCTGCAGGCTGCAGCAGCTTCAGCTTCAGCTTTCAAGTGGTTGAGAGCATGACTTTATCAATAGTCAACCATCATATACATAAGTTTCTACCTTTTCTCTGTCTCGATTCTAAAATCAGAGAATTATTTTGAAGAAAAAAAATTTATGAAAAATTATCCCAACATCCTTTAAAAATATAGTAGATGTGATGGTGACATGTTTGAAGTTTTGTCACTTTATATATTATAAAATAATATATATATATATATATGTATAATTTTGGACGAAAAATGTATCTTTAGTTTTAGAAGCTGTGTCAGCGGAACCAAAATATTTTTAGAAATATCTTATTCCAACCTTTGTCAACATATATATATATATATATATATGTTGATTTTTCCGAATTATGATATTATTAATCAGACTTTGAAGTTTTTAGTCAACTAATTAAGATAAATTAAAAATTATAATATTATATATTCAAAACTTTATACTGTAGTTCATGAGATTAATTAGCTTGAAAGAATGAATTCTAGCAACAAAAACAAAAAATACAGAAGAAGAGAGATTTAATAATCTTAATAGGATAAAACTATGGTGCACTTATGGTCATTATAGTGGGATAAAAAAATTATTTTATTTCTTTAACTTTGTATTTTTAATTAGTTTAGAGAGAATTGCTACCACTTTTTTTTTTGTCTCATTATATATAAAACAAAATCAAAGAAAAAGGAAAAAGGAAAAAGAGAAAAAAATATTACAGGCGTCAAAAGAGAATAATCCATTAAAAAAGATGGCCAGGCTTCGCCTGCACTGGCATTACAAGGACGTCTGTGCAGAATAATCCATTAAAAAGAGAGATTATTGAGGGTTAGTACGTTCATCTGCTTCATATTATAAGAAAAGAAAGCATCAATAAATATTTTTCTTAGAGATATTAGATAGATAGATAGATGGGTCATTTTGTGTTTTTCTTTACGTAAAGGATCGTTTATTTTATATTTTATATAGTTAATTGCATATATGGTTACGAGTCATTTGAAAAGGTCATTTTTATCTTAAATTATAAATCCTGTTTGTCAAGATTTTCAATAGTCAAATGACCAAAAAATCACATAGTAGTCATCTAAAATTTTTATTTAGGCAAAAAATATCATGTATATTTAATAATTGGGACATTAATATACTTTTTAGTCACATAATTTACATTTATTTTTTAATCTTTTGGTTTTTTATTGTTTGTGGACGTATTTAGTTTAACTAAAATAACTCATTGTTCATGGTGTTGTTTGTTATTTATTATTATAAATATAATGTATTATGAACAACATATATACTTGAAACTTTTGGTGCTTAATAATTGAATAAATCATGAATTATTATTTTATAAGCATATTAAAAATTTTAATACGATTAACTAAATAATATTGAATTAATTAGTTGATAGTACTTTAATGATTGTTTTGACAATAACCATTAGGGATGCAAACAATCCCATCCGAATTTTATCGAACGCGAACATGTTCGAATAGTACAATCGAATCAACATACATATGCGAGTTCGGATCGTTAGCTGTTCGTGAATATTTGAGTTCGCGAACATAGTTGAACATCTTCATGTTCGCGGATATCATTATGTTCGCGAACACCATCATATTCGTGAATATCATCAACACTTTGAAACAAAAATTAAACCAAATATTATAAATACTCAAACTTCTCACAAGCTACTTGCGAATCCAACTCGAGCCGAACTCAAATTGTTCGCACATAATCGAACTAAACCACATGATTCACAAACATATTCGATTGAACAATCGAACGTGATACTATATACAAACTCAACTCGGCAAGACAATTCAATCGAACTCAAACTTCGCGAGCAGTTCGGTTCTTTTGTATGCTTAATAACCATATAATCATTAAACTAAAATTAATACAAAATATTTTAGTAAAAGATTAGAAAAAATATACCCAATAATCTTGATTCATACCAAACACTCCCAATAATAATTATCGATAATCACATATATTTTACCAAACAAAAATGACACAATATAACTATTTTCTATGACCAATAATATAACTATCAATCTATGTTTAGCTAGATATCCACCTGTAACAAACACCCCCTAACAGTAATGCATAAAGGATTAACATTAGCTTCACCGATTGAAAATAAAATTTTCATAAACTAGTATAGACCCATTGTTTTAAATCATTTAAATATAATGTGATAAAAAAAAACTTTTCTGTTACTAGTCCCAAAAAACGTATAATCACAACAGATATTGTTCATAATTTTACAAATTAAAACTCATCAATTACAAGATCTAACTATATATATGTCTGCAATGAGCTTTATAAACTTAAACGACAACTGCAGCCTAACCAACTGATCCTTCAAGCTTCAAACTCATGAGCTGATTCACTTCAGCGCCAAATTCATCAGGAAGCTCGTTGAATACATCCCTGCAGAACCCAGAAATCATGGCTGCCATGGCTTTCTCGTAGTCAATGCCTCTCTGCTGGAAGTAAAATAGTTGGTCCTCACCAATTTTGGAGGTGCTGGCTTCATGTTCAATTCGGGCTGTTGGATTCTTCCCCTGTTTACAGAATGAGATAAATCCATAAGCAACAAATACTTCAAATAGATAATAGTAACTCGGGCATAGTACATTAATCAAATAAATATATGCAAAAAATTTAGAGACCCAACTTTGGCTAGACTAGGAGGAAGGGCTAAAAATCTGTTTGCTTAGTCTATATGAGAGTTGGTGGGCTTGAGGAATCATCCCCCAATCATGTACATATGATTATTTCAGCTGTATAGCGGAGTTTATCAAAATGAATGTGAATGTTGCAGCAGAAGGTTTGTATGACTTCCCAATCAAATTACATGCAGCTTATTTGTATTTCCCTTTTATTTCAAGTTTTTTTTGCTTCTCATAAGCCTACCCAATTTTGTGGTGCGCAGACTCAGGTAGTGACTTCAAAGTTCAAAGTGAATTCCAGAAGAAATAAAACAAATAAGACGCACAGGGCGGGTTCTAATTATTTTTAACATTGAAGTAAAATATACAACATACCAAACACGATGCAAGCATCTATCATCCTTCGATAATCGATCTTGAGAAGAGCCATCACAAACTATTCCAGCTAAAAGCAACCGTGGTTCTAAGAAGACCTTCCCTACGAAGGGTTACGACCATGAGTCAACATGCAATTAGGAAGTATGTGTTCTACAGTTCCCTAAATGCAATAACTAGGGCTGTAAATGAGTAAAGTCGAGTTTTGACTTGTTGAATTCGAAAAAAAGAAGAAAAAACGACTGGAGTCAAATTTCTAAACGAGTTGTTTAAATGTTATTCACGAGCTTTGCTTAAACAACGAGTTGAGTTCAGGTCGAGTTCAAGCTTTCTATCTTTAATGAACAAAAATATGTCGAGCTCGATTCAAGTCTAAACTCTAAACAAGTCAAGCTCGAGTCGAACAAGACATAATCAGAACTCGACTCATTTATGTAAACGAAAAAATAAACTTGTTTGAGCTCAACTTGTTTAACAAACTCGAGTAAGTCGAGCCAACCTTTGTTAGAGAACTGCGAACAACTCGGTCCGTTTCCAAACTTATCAATCACCAACATCCAAACGTTCTCTCTCTTTCTTTCTTTTTTTTAATTTATTTAATTAGTGAACCAACTATCCTTAAAAAAAAGAAGAAAATGACAGTGAATGCAACACATTCTTGAACTAAATTGAATCTCGGTATCACCTGAAAATTTCTTGCACGAGCAGAATGGAATTACACGTAGCCTTTAAAGAAAACAAAAGTTCTATAGAAGTAGGGGTAAAAAAGAACAAAGATAGTACCCATTATTTTAAAAACAATTAATGACGTCAAAATGAGAAAACTGAACTGCAAGCGCAGAGATATACAAATTGTTTTGTAAAATATTTTCAACAATTGCTTTAAGCTAAACAAAAGCCTATTTTCAAACGACCAGCAAGTTAATATTTTTCTCAAAGCTTCTTTCTAGTTGCCGAACATTTTAAAAATTAATGAACAAGATTAATAATGAAAATGACGAAGAAGTAAATATAATATCTACTACCATATTCTTCAATGAACTTTTAACTCCATTTGTCAAGGCTAAGTCTCTAAAAGAGAGCAACATAAAGGACACAAATAGAGGTGCTTCCTTTTTTTACCCACAAAGGTCTACCTTTTAAATCACTTCTTGCATCTCTAAAAAGGTCATCCTTTTCAATAATTTCGTGTATTAAATCCGCCTTCTTTGGAGGGAATATCCTTTTATATTGAACATTTTAAAGACTCATAGCCATATTAGTAATATGAGCCAATAATGAACAATAATTACACATAGCTTAATTTGACCGCCTGATCAGAGCCTGTAAGATGCGGTATCATTTTCCGCTCCATCCTAAATTTAAAAAAAAACACAGACTTTTTGGGGAAAAACTCCATGTTGATACTAATAGTACTAAACTAATTGGCTTAGTGCACATTGAAATAAAATGAGTCTAGGTAACCAGCTGATATGAATAAAATGATGAAGGTAATAAAATAGGAACAACATTGAATCAAAGAATTGAACTAACAAGATGAAAGAAAATAAAGCACGCGACATACTCAAAAAAATTACCTGGATGTAAGGATAAGTGTTGGCAGCTGCATTATTACCAATGAGCATTGAATCACACTGCGAAGAGTTCCGAGCATTATCTGCCTTTGACTGAACCTGAACAAGCCCCCTATAACAGTTTCTTGAATGTCCAGCAGAAATTCCCTTTGATATAATTCTACTCCTGGTATTCTTCCCCTTGTGTATCATCTTTGTCCCTGTATCGGCTTGCTGATAATTATTGGTCAATGCCACCGAGTAGAATTCACCCACTGAATCATCACCCTCTAGCACAACACTTGGGTACTTCCAGGTAATAGCAGACCCAGTCTCCACCTGGGTCCAAGATATCTTGGATCGATCCCCGGCACAAAGACCTCGCTTTGTTACAAAGTTAAAAATCCCCCCCTTACCTTCCTCATCACCAGCATACCAATTCTGCACAGTGGAGTATTTAATCTCTGCACCCTCATGACAATACAATTCTACGACAGCAGCATGAAGCTGGTTAGTATCATATGATGGTGCTGTACACCCCTCTAAATACTCCACAAAACCCCTATCTTCTGCCACTATAAGGGTCCTCTCAAATTGTCCAGTTTCCATTGCATTTATTCGAAAATAAGTTGAAATTTGCATAGGGGACCTAGTATCCTTAGGAATATACACAAAAGACCCATCACTAAACACAGCTGAATTCAGAGCAGCATAGAAATTATCCTCAGGTGGAACAACTTTTCCCAAATATTTCCTAATCAAATCTGGGTATTCCTTAATGGCCTCCGATATCGAACAAAAAATCACTCCGGCCTTCTCTAATGTCTTTCTATGTGTAGTAGCAATCGAAACACTATCAAGAACAGCATCAACAGCAACATTTGCCAACCGATTTTGCTCATTTAATGGAACACCCAGTTTATCAAAGTATTTAATGAGCTCCGGATCAGCCTCATCAAGACTATTCAAAGTTGGTTTCTTTTTAGGTTCAGAATAATAACAAATGTCTTGGAAATGAATAGCAGGGTAACTATTATCCGACCATTTTGGTTCAGTCATTCTACAAAACTTTTTATAAGAATTCAATCTGAATTCAAGCATCCAATCGGGTTCATTCTTTCGTGAAGAGATTAATCGAATCGTTTCTTCCGAAAGCCCTTTCGGAATTGTAAACGAATCGATTTCTTGGTTAAAACCCCACTTATAATCTCTTTTGAGGAATTTATGAAGTTGGTCTGAATCACTTGAGCTAGAAGATAAGGACTTACCAGCTAAAGGGCCTGATTCGATGGTCTGCGGCTTGTAATCAACATCAGCTCTTAGCTTGAAGAGTCTTGAATTATGCCTTTTTGATTTCGAAGGCTTTAGGATTACAAGTTTTGGGAAGAACCCTTTTGAGAATAAAGGTGTTTCGGTGTGAGAGAAGTGTGAAATTCCGTTAGCTAGAAGAGAAGCCATGGATTTGGTGCAGAGCAAAAGAAGAATCTACGAGGGAGATGAAAACATTTGCTTTTGTGTTGTGTGTTTTGGTGACAAATTTCTGGACATCATTATTAGGTTTTATTGCTGTCCACATAACATATCTAAGTATTTAGCGCATGCTTACCACGTGCCCCCATAGGAAAAGTAGATTTGGTAATAATGAGGCAGGCAAATAATCTGGTTGTTATCTTCATCTTCTTCATTTGTGGGCTTATAAAAACAAGATATTTAATGGAATCATAAATACTAATAAATAATACTTCCTCTGTTTCTAAAAAAGATTGTCGTTTAAGGTTAATACACATAAATTAAAGAATATAATTAATACCTAGTAAAAATACTATACTACCTTTATTAATTGTCTCAACCAATTATTCTCTTCCTAATGTTTCTTATTCAATTCAATCAATTACTACTTGGATTATAGCATTGAATTGAATAAAAATATGGAATAAAGCTTTAAATAGGATAAAACTTTAAATAAGGGTAAAGTAAGAAAAAAATAGCTAATGTGTATTGATAAACTCAAAACAACAATTTTTTTGGAACAAAAATTACTTCCTAAAACGATAATCTTTTAGGAACGGAGGGAGTAGTATTATTATAATCTTTTTAAATATAAATATAAAAAATATATTTAAAATATTGATAATATATATATAGAGAGAGAGAGGAAGGATCAAGAGCATCCCCTTATCTAGCATTACTCCTTAAATAGCAATTTTTTAATAAAATTACATCGTTTCGGAGATTCTTTTAAAAAATAAGTTGAGCCACGGGTGTCATTTTTGTAAATAAAAAGAAAACAAATGGGACCACTATCTTTTAAGAAACTCCAAACGACGTAATTTTATTAAAAAAAAATACTATTTAAGGAGAAATGCTAGATAAAAGGAACATGAATGTTAATTTTTTAACTCTTTAGTTTCTCATATTTTTTTATTCTATTTTTTTGCCCTTTTAATCTCCTAATTTCTCTCGCCCACCAAATATCGTGTCTATCTTTTTAACTTTGCTCTAATTCAGCCCCTAAGTTTAAAAGACTTCAAATTATACTCTCTAAATTTACCTATATTTTTATTTTATCCTTTAAACTAAATTTAAAATTTTAAAATTAATTACACACAAAATATAAATTACACACGCAAGTGCGTATGTCCAAATATAATAAACAAACAAAACTATACAAACATTTGACTAAATTATATTATCTATCTCCCTAAAATATCAATTATAAAGCATTCTAACCCAATAGAAAGAAGATGTATCTAGTAGACAACTAGATTTATTTATTATCATTTTTTGGAAAACCATTTATTTATATCTTCTCAATTAGACAACTACTAGTATAATAATAATAATTAGGACAAAAAAAAGAAAGAGGCAAAGGATACAATCATGGAAAAACCAAACACGACCTTAGTAATTCTTTCCTCCACGCTCAATGGTTTGATTGTAGTCCTGAACTCCACATAAAAGCATTTCAACTCCCTAAAACTACAAACAAATTTTCAAATCAGGCACTTGATTAAAAGTTAAGAGCACTCAATGGTTTAGGGTTTTGAAACCACTGATGAGAGTTTGGAAAGAATGGACATTATATCGCAATTGCAAGAACAAGTGAACACAATAGCATCACTTGCCTTCAATACCTTTGGGACATTACAAAGGGATGCTCCTCCAGTTCGTCTCTCTCCTAATTACCCAGAACCTCCTGCCGCTCCTACTCCCACCACCGAAGATACCATTTTTTCCGATCAACTCAAGGTCATGAGCTCTGATCTCGTCAAGGCGGCTAAGCAGGTAAAAAAAGTTTCTTTCTTTTACACCGTCGATTGAATTTTAGAGTTTACCCAGTTAAAGGTTATTCTCTGTAATTGTGGGTCCATCTGTAGAATTTGTGAAGTATGTGACATGATACTTGAATTAGGAATTTACCCAGTTAAGATGTCATTCTTTTTAATTCTGGGTTGTTCGTATTTTTCCGTCTACAGCTAAGAATGTGATGATTTTTGGTAATTCTGTGGTAGGGGAGATTAATGGGATGAACATTATGTATCTGGTCTTGAAAGTTTTAGAGTTAACTTAGTTCTGGCTTTGTAGTAATTATTGAGAATCATTTTTTTCAAAATAAGTAACAAAAATTATAGGAGGTTGTTAATATAAAAATTATATGGGGTTGTTAATGACATATAACTACCAGTCTACCATATTGATATTGTATTGATATTGTAATTGGACTGGAATGATTAACCTTAGTACAACACAAGCCTGTAAATAAGCCTTACCCTTTGTCTGAGATCTACCCAACTTATAGAAGTGAAACTTTTTGAAATATTTGTGATTAATTGGATCGAGTGTGGAGGGATTCCCCTGGAGGCTTGCACTAATTTTCATATAGTTTCATTCACTTTCATCTTTTTGGTTCAACTGTGGTCTTGGATTTCTAGATTGTCAAGTCCCTTTTCTCTTAATATACGCCTACAAAAAAGAATAGGGAGTATGAGCAACATTTGAACTTGGTCCAGTGCTTTTCTTTATAGATCCCCCAAGAAATCATATGTTTTGCTGACCTGCTTTTTGATTGGTCCTCATTACACATGTCAGGTTTCAACTGAGAAATAAAGCTCTAAGTATCAAGACTATGTTACGTGGACATGTATTTCATGAAAGGGTTTTCCGAGGGAAACAAGATCAACTTGGTATAAATTGCTGATCTTTTTGTGAGATCTAATTAGTCATAAAATTAGAAGGGGCCAATAATCATGTGTACGAATGGCTGATCTTTTTGTAGAGATATAATAGAATTTCAATCCTTGTTAATAATTGGTTTCATGTCTTCTCTTAATGCTGTGTACGACAGTTCACTAGCTCAAACAATTACAACAGCTTCTTTCATAAATTACAGCAACTTGTTAACTCTTTTGGTAGGTGGTAGCTCATGTTAAAAGGAGTTAGTAACAAATTCAAGTTTCTTGGCCCTTGGCAAGGCCACTTCACATTTATTTTCATTTACAGAAGATCCATGTCTATAGTAACACAACTTTTACTTGCTTTAACAGGCTTAGCACTTGTTTCCTTAAGCTGAATTTTACTTTTTCTGAGCTTAAATGGCTAAAAGGAGATTGTGCTCAGCTCTATCAGGTTGTTAAATGAAGCCAAAACAATTTCATATAAACTGATCTCAAGCTAATCTTGAGCAGTTTAATTTATCCTATAGCTTACCCGGACTTTAGGTGCTACATATTCTTTGATCTTCTCAGTTTGACCCTTTTTATACCTAGTTGTTTGGCTAGTATCGTTTTTGTTTCTTTCTCCCAAAAGAGAAAAACAAATCTGGTTTTGATTGTTTATATCAAAGACTAAATGCTTTTGAATGAATATATTGTGTCTGTTTAGGCCGTTAGGGGATCAACTCATTTGAGAATAGCTATGGAAAGATTATGTTTGTAGGCATTGTACGAGTTAGCTGACCACCTATCCATAACACCACCATTAAATCCCTGCAAATGTGGGCTTTGGTTGAGCTAGTTCTCCTTTTTAACTATTGCATACTATATTTACCTGTCAACTTAATTAGTTTCTCATATGTACCTTTACAGTTTGATGCTTTGGTTACGGTACTTCCTTTGTCTGAGGGAGGTGAAGAAGCTCAACTAAAAAGGATTGCAGAACTACAGGTGTGACAACCACCACAAAGATTCATTTTTTTTATTTATTACTATTATTATTGAAAAACTGGGGGTTTTGGTTGGTTGGGGGGGGGGGGGGGTAAGCTTTAGGCCTGAGGTTGAGTAATACATTTTCATTTTGAGAGAGCTTATGGTGCAGGCTGAAAATGATGTTGTAGGCCAAGAACTTCAAAAGCAATTGGAGGCTGCAGGTAAAATTATTTTCTATATTTTGTAATACTAGCTTTCTTACCCCGTGCAAGACACGGGTGTTGTGCTTTAAGTGAAAGATTCTAATTCATTATTTTTTATTTATTTTGATTATTGGGTTTTTTTTTTGAGTTGCAAACAATTAGGTAATAAGGTGGGTTATTTTTTTTGCTAGTCTAATTTTTTAATAGACCTGTGATTTGTTCGAGGTACGTATAGGTACATACATATATATATATATATATATATATATATATATATATATGTATGTATGTATATATACACACACACACACACACACACACACACACCGACATTTGATATCTTTGCATACCTTGAAATAAATATTTGCGATTAAAAGTTTTGATGTGTATTGAAATTGTAAATCCTAAAAGAGATAATTTATTGATAAGACCTCGTCATTTATTTTAGTATGTCTAGATTTCTATTGGACTTCTAGGTGTAAGACATATGTTTGTCTAGACAACTTTCATATTAGATGTGGTAGTTTATTCATGCATCTTTTATTAAGCACTTTTGCATACGTTGTAGTACCATCCACATTTATCTATAACTTCTACAACTGAAACTTCACACAATTACATGTATATTTCAATATATAAACTGAACATGGTATGGTGTATCATCTAATTCACAACATCTTGTTATTGTCAATTATATCTCCCTAATTACTTTATTTTTAATAATCTTCAACTTACATTTTTGTCTTCTTAAATTATGACGGATAGGATCTCATAAAGAGTCTTCTGATTTGCATTATTGTGTTTTTCTAAATTTTGGGGTTGAGATTCTATCCTTAATCTATTTGTGAGTTGATTGTCATTTAGTTGTTGGCGTAGGCTAAACTTTGTTGCTAAATACTTAGCACACGAGTGCACCTACGAAGTTCATTTTTCCTATATAATTTTACATTCTAATGTTGCTTCTTTGTGCTCGTTCTCTTTTTAGTAGACAAAGATGCATTTTGCTTGGGAGCAATTTATAAGATCATTTAAAAATAAAGGCGCCAAAAAAAGGTTCATTGTCATTTTTAAAAATATTACACGAGCAAGCAAGAATCATCATTGTCAATTAGTTACAATTCTACAATTCATGTGGCTTGCATCAATGAGATTATGAACTCCATAAATTAGAAGCTTACCTTCATTGCTGGTTGGATAATGACTTTCAGTTTCTTCAATCAATCCAACTTTACTGAAATAGTGTTTGGTGCCTTCATCCAATTGTGTGTACTTCCAAAAATCTTTACATGTTTCAGAATTGTCTGCAATTTAATTTTCCTAGTTCCATTGTTATCATCTCCACCTGGGTACTGCTATAACAAAGTTGTTTTCCTTCTTTCTGGTGTGTATGATTATAAAAGTTATACTTGTAGGAATAATTGTGATTATTGTTTTGAATTCATGTATGAATAGAGAATGTTCCCATTATTAATTTGAATTTATTGTAATGAATTGCAATGAATAAAATTTATTACTCAAATTGATTATCCAAGTAAGAATAAGAAAAGTTTCTAATAATTTTTCACAAGTCAGCCCGGTAAACTCGGACGAAACTGGGTACCAAAATTAGTAGGGACCAAATTTGAATGAGCTTTTAGATTCTTTGGACATTATCCAAGTAGGAATAGGAAAAGTTTCTAATAATTTTTCACAACTCAGCCCGGTTAACTCAGTACCAAAATTGGCAGGGACCAAATTTGAATGAGCTTTTTTGATTCTTTAGTTGATAGATTGGATATACTGCATAGTTCTTTTCTTGTTTCCTTTTTATGTTGTGTAATTTATAGTTGACATGTGTGGGTCTCTCCCCACAATAGATCAAAATGAAAACACTTTCAAAATATTGACACCCTAAAGCTATTTCTGAAAAATATGCCTGGCAGATTTTGTGCGTGTGTGGGTCAGTGGGTGTGTTTTTTTTGGTAGTGGTGGAGGTGGGGGGCAATAAAACCTGCTTGAGCATCTTTATAGTTGTTTTATTGGCATCTTCACTTGGTTTGGTTGTTTAAAGGTCTGTTTACTTTCACAAGCATTGTTTGTGTTCGAGAAATAGATCAGTGCATAGCTTGGTACAAACAGCAAATGCGCCGGTCATTACAGCCCATGATGCCAGTCCAATTTCTTTCTCTCATACACAGGCGCATGTGCACACAAAGATGTACAGATCTTTATGTGTACATGCTATGTTGTATGTCCAAATTTTTTTTTTGTTTACATGCATTTGCTGGACCATAACAATTAATTGTTCCTGGTGGCATCAGAAAATGAACTGAAACAGGTGCAGAAGCTGTTCAGCCAAGCAGTAGATAACAGCCTGAAGTTGAAGAAACCAGATTGAAGCAAAAATGGGCAGCAGCATTTTGCACTTTCTAGTCTGATTTAAAGGGTTTGTCACATGACATTCTTTCCTTGGAAATGTGTCAAGCGGGACAATGCTTCTTAGTTTGCTATGTTGTTGTGTCATCAAGCAATCTCTTTATTTTATCTTTTAAAGAAAAAATAAAATAGTGATTCTATCCTGATATTGTCCTGTGATTTGTTCAGATACCTGTAGCGTCTTAAATGACGGGACTGGTGATTTTTGGGAGTGGTTAACATGAAGATAAATATTGATTGTCTAATTGCGTTAATTGGAAGTAGGAGGTGATCTCTCTCTGATGTCAACATGTATTGATCGATTAACCAACTTATTATAAAGTTTATTACTTTTATAGGTAATTGATTCTGATTTTTTGTTACATTTTATTGCCTTGTTTTGTATGTGAAAGGTGTTTAAGATTTTAACAACAGACATTAGCTATTGTAATTGGACCTTGTGACTAATTGTTTAACTTGACTTATCTATTTAGTAGTAAAACGGCAAAGGTAAGTTCCACAAGAAAACGAACACGTTTATTATTTTATTTTTTTCTAAAGAAAGTCCAATTCTTCTTTAATGATGGTCTAATTACCATTGCATCATCATGCTTCACTTCCAATTTAAGCTCTGAATTTGGCAAAACATCAATATAGTAATACAAGTATAGTAATTTGACAACCCTCTTCACCATCTTAGAGAGGGAGACGGACCATGGTTTCAAAAATTAATTTCAGCCTAACTAGAAAGTACAGCAGCAAAAAAAATTAAGAGGTACAAAGAAGACAATACCATTAATAGGAAAAGATTCAAAATCATTCAAACTGAAACCCAATTATGCCAATTAAAGGCAACATAAGCCTTGAACAAGGTAATTCATAGGTAAGAGAGGAGAGGTGAGAGGAGCGGGCAGAGCCAGAAGAGACGCTATGACATAAAAATAGGAAACACTCTTTAAGAACTGAAGAACTAGGGAAAGTTATACTAAGATGCAGAAAAAACAAAAGCTTTGAATGAGCTTTTTGTTGAGAAATCTGCACATCTGGATGACTTGCAATGCCACGGACCAGTAAATACTCTTGCAATGCCAGAGACCAGCAAATCACTGCACAGCATAAAATATAATGCCCTTGTTACATCATATTTTTAACCAAATGCAAATTAATAAAACGCTAGTTTTAATTTTAAAGAAAACCAGCTCCTACTTCAATCCATAGAGTCAATAAATTACTCTTAACAGGCAAGCTTTAGAAACATATTATTAAACAAAATAAAAATATAGTGGCATCGCAAATTGAGAAACTCCACGTCTTTCGACAAACCAAGCAAATTATAAAAGATGAAGCAGGGGAGTAAATTTAATATCCTACCTGTGGTTGTTGGGGCTGCTGGTTTTGGGGATAATTTCCATAACCAGGATAGCCTCCATAGTAAAGATTAGGATCTTGGGCAGGAGGATGAGGGGCATATCCATAAGTTTCATATCCCTGTCCATATCCATAATACCCACCACCATTCCACTGGTTTGGATCCACCTGAGACTGAACAAATCCAATATCTGTTAGATCCCGAAGCAAAAGAAAATGACTAATTAACACAATTTATTGAATTTTCAATTAATATCACAACTTGTTTGTTTGAAGGACTACGGCCCCACGAAAGTCGAACATTTTGTCCACCTAACAGAGTTCCATTCAACATACGCAAAGCTTCCTCAGCACAAGTTCTGTCATTGCATAATCAAGAAATAAAATAGATTTTTACAATATTAGAAGCCTAATTGGTGTTCTCAATGAAGAAAAATGATGCATAAGTTCACTGTACCTGTCAGCAAACTGAACAAACCCACATCGCTTGCCTACTGGTATTTTCACATGAACCAACTGCCCATATGGGCTGAAAGCTTGCTTCAGATGTTCATCAGTTACATTAGAATCCAAACCACCAACAAAAATCTGCAGCAAAAATTGTTTGATTTGTGAGCATAAGTAAGCAATAATAACTTCGAGTCCAAATTTAAGACAAAATACTAACAGTTGTATTATTTGGATCATCCTCACTTTGAGTTCCTTGAGTATTATGATACGGAGCTGCATATGAGAAAAGGTACAGGTGAAGGGAAAAGGAAGTGACAACAAAGTAATTATGAATCCAGTTAAATACAAAAATATCAATACATGAAGAGAAAACCCAGCTAGAAATTTCAGTAGTACACGATAGAAAAGAAATACAACCATTATAAGGACTAGGCTCCCCCTCCGCCTTCTAGGACTGCCTAGCGCTTTTAGAACACGGGGTGATTTCAAAATCAACCAAACGAAAAATTCGTACCCCTGGTTACTCATGTTTTCCTCTCACCCAAATCCAATCAAGGCAAGGCCTCTCTTGCTATCAATTCTAACTAGGATTACTTTGATGTCATAATGTAATAGTATCATTTACAGGTCAAAAGACTATCCAGCCTCATTCCGACAATCCCACTCTAAAGGGCTCAAAAAGCAAGACAAAAAGGTCCTGGAACTCAATAACAAATACTTTATTAAAAATAGAAAGCATATGAATCTAGAACATAACACAACTTCTTTAAGAATTCTGCTGCATATAGGCTCCAAAAAAAAATACACATCAGGATGACCTGCCAAATCCTCCAGTTGAATTAAAAAATAACAGAGGTTGACATACTGATATATGATATAATGAATCATTATTAAAAGAAACATCTCCATAAATATACTGACATTGGCAAGAAAATATACAAAAAAGAACAAGTACAAACTGAACGATTTGAACCACCAACACATAGAACTAATTTCATGATAACAAGTATAACTGTAAGTCTGTAACATGCATGCTTCATGCAGCATCAAGCAACTGGATTAAAAATGGACATGTGTTTTGAGACTGGCTTATTCTTTCAGAATTAAGTCTATAACAGACATGAGAAACAAATCTTGGATAAGGAACACAAAGGGAAAAAGATCAAACTAAAACGTAAACAACATAAAGGAAATTTTAAACTGGGATCCATTTACACCAAAATTGTAAATGGATTTTCTGACTCAGAAAAAGAATAAAGAGGAACAACTTGAATGATTAACATAATTTAACTAGACCAACAGCTAAACTTCAAACGGAACTGGGTAAAAATTGTAAAATTGTAGCATACCTAATGCCACAAGGTAACTAATATAAAGGACAAGGACAAATTAATGACGTTAAATGGAACTGACCTAGGCAAGGCCACGCACTAAAGGATAACCATTTCAGCTGGAATCAGTACCAGGCCCTATGTGATAGAGCCTCCTCAAGCCCTGCTTTGAGACAATAGGATTTCTATAAGATTTTGCAAGTTTATTTAATATTTGAAGAGAACTAATGCCTAAAGTTCTTCAAAGTACAGGAAGGAAATGACTTGTAAGTTGTCGCGTATTCTTCAAGATAAGTATAACTGATAGAAAACGGACTTAATAACTCTGTTAAGCATTCTCCAACTGAAAATATTCAAAAGAAGTAACTACCCATTTACCATTCAAAACTGCCAAATTCAGGAAACAAAGACCAAGATAACAAAAAAACACCAAAGCTCAAGATCGGCAAACAAGTAACAATACTCTAAATAAGTACTTTAAAATACAGATAGATTTAAAAAATTGATAGTATACCTTTTGGGTATTGCTGAGTACCCACGCTCTTCTTGTTAGCTGCTGGGCCAATACGCATGGGCCTGGTTGAGCATAATTTACCATTCATCTCAGTCATAGCACGTAACTGTTCGCTTTCATCTCCGAACTTAACAAAACCATAACCCTTCGGGCGCGAAGTGTCCCTATCAGTTACAACCTTCGCACCTTTAACTGAGGGATAGTGGGTCCTAAACGTCTCTTGGAGCATATAGTCTGTAACATCACCTGCCAAGTCCCCGACAAATATGGTATAGTCAGGAACGTCATCTGAACGCTTTTCACCCACCCCAAAAGATGCCCAATTTAGTCTAAAATTCTGCTCAACATTTGGCATCAGCGTGCCATTATACATCTGTAAATGTCTTTCTGCGGCAGAGCGATTAACAAACTCGATGAAGCCATAGCCGTCTGATTGACCAGTTGACTTATTACGAATAACTTTTGCAGAAACAACCTGCACAGAAAGAGACTTCCAATTGTTAGAAAACACTTACTACCCCACCACACCCACCAACAGTGTTTTAAAAATCCTCGCTTAGGTCCGCTTAGGCTTAGGGTTCCAAGCCTCGCTAGGCCAAGGCAGCAAAAAAAAAATCATTCCCCCATTGATTTTTTTTTATTTTAATAACTCACCCAGATTTTGATATATTTAAAAATCATTCCAAGAAATTAGACGGGATCACAACAAGAAGTTAAAATGGCTAATTTTTTTTTTAATAACTTGTACCAACTCAAAAAAGATTATATATTTGTAATATCTTGATATATTTAAATTCTTAAGTTTTAATATTGAATTAAATTCTTGAAATTTTAAATTTTATTATTTAATAGCAATCTTGTTTATGAATAAAAATAATACGTTAAAATATATTTAAACTTTGAACAATTGCATGTTTGTGTTTGAATTTTGGCATTAACAATATAGATATGTGTTTGAACTTTAAGTAAAAGGCTTTTATTATCTCTATTATAGATTGTTTTGTTTTATATTATTGTTTTGTTTGAATAAATGTAAGATACAATATTAAAATTGACTTAAAATAAAAAAATCTCACTTTAGGGCGCTAGGTACCGCCCTCCCGCCCCTTATTGCCCACCAATGGTCGCCTGCCTCCCGCCTTTTAAAACATTGCCCACCAATGGTGAAAAGGAACTCCCCTCGTAAAGAAGGAACTAGAGAAGTAGAGACAGTAGAGACAGGTAGAGCCTTATTCCTGATTAACTACATATTCATGTGATGAAGAGCCACACAAGACTAATTGTGACAGGCTCAAGTGTTGACCTTCATTTGAAAAGGAACAGCAATGTTATTTTACCACTTTTACATAAATGGTTTTACAAATCTGACATTCCACCTTTAGGGCATAAATACCTAAGCAATGACATATAATGTTATAGAACCTTCATTTGACGGAAAGAACTCAGGATATAGATGCATATATATAATGTTTTTACCACTATTTACATAAATGGTCTTTTAGTCAAAATTTTAAAATACTACGAATCCCGAGCCACAAACCCCAACACTTTCAGTCTCATACATCTCCAAGCCATTGTTCAAATAAGTCGTTATCCTGTCATTAAAATGTCTTATTATTTTCTCCTTGTTTCTAAATCCTTTTTCTAATAACCCTTTACTGAAAAATTACAGTAAAATATTGTCTTTTAATCAGCAACCTACAAACATTGGGTAGACATGTAGACCCCGTATACCATCACAGGGATTGAAGTACTTGCAAGCATTTCAATCTGAAGAATAAGATCCAAATTACGGTATCTTATTTTATTCTAATAATAACTTTATAACCAAAAATTGCCGTTTTGATACACAAACTACACCAAAAATAAGTTTACCAAACTACATATGTATAAATCGGGGAACGAAATCGATACCTCGCCAGATTGAGCGAAACAGCCCAAGATAAAATTCTCGTCCATCCAATACTGGAGATCTCCAATCCAAAGTGTGCGGATCTCGTCTGCGCTTGCTGGCTGGGCAGTGGCAGCTACAGTATACTGTGGTTGTTGTTGCTGCTGCAACTGAGGTGGCGCGGCAGCCTGAGGCGGTTGTTGCTGGTGATAATACATCGGCGGCTGATGCTGGAATTGTGATTGCTGAGGAGCTTGTTGTTGATATTGAGATGGTTGGTGTTGTTGGTGTTGTTGTTGTTGCTGATGTTGAAACCATTGCTGATGTTGTTGCTGGTATTGAGAAGGATCCATTGGAGGCTGGACAGCTGATGGCGCAGGTTGCATCATTTGTCCAAACCCTAGAATTTGGAAGAGAGAGAAAAGAGAGTGGCGCAAAATTATTTTATGCCGCTACTCGCTAGCGAGATGAGATATATGGGCGAGAAGAGAGATTTTTTCTTCCAATAATGCCCTCCAGGCTTCCTACAACCTCATCTTCGAATTGGACTCGTTTATCCATTCAGACGAACCCATCCAACCTTCTAATCTCAAATGTAATTGGGCCCAGGACCAAATCTAAGTAGTAAATGGGCCTCCATCCCGAGCCATTTTCATGATCCTTCACAGTAAAATTCGGAACTTGGAGACTCGGAGGACTTTGACAGTCGACGACAATAAACTACATGTTTTTCTCTCCAAATAGATCTTGAATCAGTGTCTTATCTTCCATTTCACAATCGACCCTCAAAAAGTTCACCAAATTTCTATAAGCTGGTATGGACTTTTGATCTCATATTCATATATATTGTAGATATTTTAGGCACATATGTGATATTTGGTTCAGTGTTAAAAGCTTAAATCTTTTATTTCTTGTACTATAATTGAAGAAGTATCCTAATTGTTACATTGTCAGCTTGTTAGTTTTAGAACAATGGATCAAAGATAGAAAGAACGAAATAACTTTAAGTTCAAATCTTTTTTATAATTTGGTACCGCCAGTTAATTACAGCATTGTCTTGTTGCTGTTACTTTATTCTGTTCTAGAGTTTAGTGGGTTTGAAAGGATTTAGTTAGATCTGTATTGGGGGTGCAGTTATGGATATGCATTTGAAGAATTTATTTTCAAGATTCCAAGAACAATTTGGGGCTGGTCCAGGACTTGGTCCTGGAGCAGGAACTTGTCTTATGAAGGTGGAAAGTGTCACCCCTTCTGTTATTAAGTCGCTTTATAGGTCTGCTGCGGCTCTGTATAGGACTGATCCGTGGAAGCGGTTACGTCCAGGGCATCTTTTTGGTGTAAGGGTAGGAAAGGATTCGGATTGGTCCGGAAAGAAGCAGCCATTTCCGTGTGCTCAATTTATAGGTGGGGACGGTGGGGATTTGGGGTTTCATTTGTTTAGGTCAGCAAGTGATGCAATGAAGATGATGGGTTCAAGAGAGACTATTCGGGTTCCTAATGTTGAGCTTTTGAGGGTGACGTATGAGACGGAGTCTTTGATGTTACCTTCTCATAGAAGAATGATCAAATCATTGGTGTTGGAAGTTTCAGGTGATGATCGATTTCCTGTTATTGATGTTGCTCGTTGCACATCAACTGGTGGCCTTCAGTTTAGAAATCCCACCTTTGAGGAGCTAAAGTTTGTGTATGTGGTCATGAAAGCCATTTCTTTGGTCCACTCATTACTTCGGCAAGATTATGATTCTGGTCCGAAGTGGTCGAGATTGATTTATTTTGGACCATTTATTGAAACGGTTGATGTCCAGTGGCCTCCAGAAATGGCCAAGGGTAATGATCTTGTTGCAGTTACGGTTTCACATCCACCTGGTAAGGGATATGACGAAAGGGCAAGCTCAACGGCTAACTCAACACCTACCAAGTATGTGGAACCACCAGAGGGAGAGACTTTTGTGGATACAAAAGTTAACTTGACAGGTATTTTGAGACAGTGTGCAGTCTGCGACAAAGATGTTCATGGAGAACAGTCGGTTTGTTGTGCCCGGTGTCGTGCTGTGGTGTATTGTGGGGCTCTCTGCCAGAAGCAGCATTGGAAGGAAACACATAAAAGCATGTGTGGTCTCTACAAGGCCATGATGGAAAGAGAAGAAGAGCTGGCAATGAAAATATTTGCTTTCCCATGTTCTGCCGAACAACCATGTAAATGGCTCGAATCATTGGGTATCCACCAAAAGGGCATGTGGAGAAGAAAGTGTGTTTGTTACTCCCATTGCCCTTATGGTCTACTTCCTGTTAAAGGTGGCCTCCGGGATTCATGGGGTGCTTTGGATGATGATGAATATCCTCATGACTCGCCTTTTCAGAATCATTTAAGTGATGGGATGTCTAGCCCAATCCTTCTCTCTTGTTGGTCAGAGTACTACAACCTCCGATCACTCCCCTTGTCAAGTCCTGTTGCTGACATTCTCTCCCATCCCTTCACAGTGTACTACATTTTGACAGCACTAAATATCAATTCGAAGAACCTATTACTCCAGGGGAAAGAGGTAATTGTTCACTTCCTTGGGCCTGAAGCAGAGTTGGATTGGATGTCTGCATTTGCTGAGATTAGTCATATACTCAATGGGATGGGCAGTATACGTATGGTAATGGTTGGGCCTGGAGTTCCCACAAATTTGTCTGGCACAACTTCTGGAATAAGCAGCAGAGTGAGGGTGAATCTTGTAAGAGGTCTTTATCAAGAAGAAGCCACCTACCTGCCTCTGCCCCATGTTGTTGTTGCGTTGAATTGTGGATTGCAGAGCTATTCAAGTTGGGCAGGAGCCCTAGAGTTGATAAAATCCATGGGAATTCCAGCCTTCTTCACTGATCAGTGTGAAATTTCATGCTCAAATGCTAAACAAGTTCTTCGGAGTGCTGGACTGTATATTACCCATCCAGTGACTCCAAATCCTTTCCGCTCTCCAGTGAGGAATCACAGGCCTTCGAACAATCTTCCATCATATAACAATGCTTTTGTGCTTGGAGTGAATACCTGAGCTGGGATCCATCATCCACGAAAGACCTCTTCAGATCTTTACTGCGGCTGATGTGTTTATCACTGTTTAATTCACATTGCTGGGTGATGTCAATGATTTGCTAATGAGAGATTTGAGGAAGAAGTGTTTGCCATTGCGGTAATAGTTATTGAATATTGTCATATTTGTTCTCATTCAGTATGAAAACCTGATTTTCTTGTTTAATCTTTATGTACAAAATAATTGGTAAGCTTCTGCCTGGTGTATCACATTGTATATGGATTTTCTATATAAATATACTGCAATGAATTTTGTAATTGCAGAAATGGATGGTCTAGTGACTCACAAGTACACATTCACAATTTTATCACGGTGAAAGCCTATTTTGTACCTTTTGATATTTAATACGTTGGTCCTGTAAAAAAAAGTACTACTTTGTTGAATTATTTTCTTTTTCAGAATTCAAAAGAAAAAAGGTCAACAAAAAGTAGTAATTTTTTTAGGAAGATGGGAGTACATCTATGTTACACAGACTCTTCAATTTGCCTTAAAATACCCGTGTCCGACACTCGTATTACTAGACACTTAATTGCAATATAAAAAAATTAGCAAAATTGAGGAGTGCCCGTGTTGGACTCTTCAAAATACCGTGTACTACATCCGAGTCCGTGTAACATAGGAGTACATTTTAAGTTGTATATCCATTCATCCAATACTTTTCTGGTTATGCCACTCAATTTACTGTCAACAAGTTCATGTCACATGTTATCGGAAGAGATCAAAGTAGATTATTATTTTTCCCGTTCTTTTTGGAAATTCAATTATGAGGACAAAGGAGTGCCATACATGGATGCTAATTTTTATTTATCCTTGATAGACCACTCTGTTCACTTCAGTAAGTTATTCTGCATGTTGATAGAGGGAATTGAAGAGTTAAATGTGGATTTTAGGGATTTATAGAAGTTCAGTTGGTGGGGGATATGTTTGGCATAATTCAAGATTATAGCTATTGTCTATCTTATAGTTATTCAAGGTTATAGTTAAATTCAAGACTGGCCAAGAGAAATTGTAATTCCTGGCAATTCTTAGATTAAGGACAGGTGGTTTTCAGTCCGAATGGAAGAGCTTAATTAGGTGCAGGGCCTGAGGACCTGAATGGTTATTTTTGTTTGTTCATACAAGTTCTGATTTGAGACATAGGTTAAGAATTCAATATTTTACTAGTAAACAAAAAGATAGGTCTCTTACCCTTCATTTTTCTTTTCTCAGATCTGGCTTCCTTTCTTTGATTGTTAGAAACACTTTTGCCTTCCTCCAAAATCCCCTGTTACTGTTAGCATTGTTAGGACTTGAGATCCAGTAAGGGGTATATTTGTCATTGCCTGTTTAAAACTATAAATATCTTAACCAGCACCACACCTTTATGATTTCCTCAAATAGATGGCCCTTTTCTTTAAAGTTCTTGGGATCCAATCATTTATCATTTCCAAGGCCACCACCCAACTTGGCTTATAAAAAGTCAAACCAACTCTCCTTCCTTTCCGTTGATAATCCAATCCCATCTCTTAGCACCAAAAGATTTCCTTCATCTTCTTCCTAAAAGCAATGGAGTTCTCAACATTTCATCCTTCTTCTTGGCATTCTTTCTTCACCTCTCCTCTCCTCTTTCCCTATCACTTCATCCCTGAAAATTATGTTCATTGGACAGAAACCCCAGAATCACACATTTACTCAGCTGACCTCCCTGGTAAATCTCTCTCTCTCTCTCTCTCTCTCTCTCTCTCTCTCTATATATATATATATATATATATATATATATCATGTTGCTATGTTTCTTGTCAGAATTGGATTCATATTTTTTGGCTATTATATATTGTAGGAGTTAAGAAGGAGCATATAAGAGTAGAAGTTGAGGACTCGAAATACCTCATAATTCGAACTGAGGCCATCAATGAATCAACAGAGCCTGCTAGGAGCTTCATGAGAAAGTTTCAACTTCCGGGTATGATCGATGTGAATGGGATCTCTGCTGGGTATGAAGATGGAGTCTTGACAGTTACAGTGCCAAGATCCTCTGTTAGAAGAGGATTCTTTATCGAACCATCGGACATATCAGAAAGGCTTGGGGTTCTAGCAAGAGCCGCTTGAATAATCAAAACATTGGCAGGTGTTTTTTTATTTGCCTGTTCAAGTTCTCACATGATCTACTAGGCATTGGTGCCTTATTGGTTGTCCTAAGATTTGAAGATTGTGGTTCTTGGATTATGATGTGTACAGAGATTGTTAGAAGCAGCAGTGAAAACTTAGATACGATTGTTTCACTTTATTGTTCCTAAAATATATTTAAATTTGAGGTAATGATTTATTTAGTCTGGATGGTGTGAAATGTTTATCACCATTTCATGGAGTGTGAATAATTTTATCTTCCTTTTCTTTTTTTATAATTCTTTTAATCTGATATATATTATCCTTAAAGAATAATCCATCCAGAAGATAGTGGTAAAATTGTCAGGATATGAATCACAGAGTCGTTAACCTTTTGTGCACGACATGTAAATGAAAATGTTAATATTTCCTCCGTATCAAAATCATAAAATGAATATTGTAAATAATATAAATTATTTAATATTTTATATTTAAAATATTTTATTTAATTTTAAATATTTAATAATTATCTGATTTTATAATTTTTAAAAATCAGTAATAATCGTCTGACGTCTGGTTCAACAAACTGCAACTAGCCAAATAATATGGATAAATAATTAATAACTTTTACTGGCTTTGGTTGAACCTTGCTGCATGCCATTTGTTATCCAATTTTTTCAAAAATAATTTTGTTGGTAACATTACACTATCATTGTAAGAGTAGGGGAAGGGGAGTAGGACTTAAAACTATGGGTGGTTGGACTTGGCCCCTTATTTTTTGGATGGTAGACAAAGAACAAGTGGAAACCATTAAAAAGCTGTGGCAAGGCAAGGCAAGGAACACTAGAACCCAGGCGGAAAGGATTACTATTATTGTAACACCCAAAAACAATGATCCAAAAATATATTGACGGTTTCTTAAAATCTCAACAGTTGCATATTTCCATAGCCCAGTACTAATATAAGTGGTCGTTTCCCTTCTGAGCATATGATATTACTAAAATTTAAGTATGTGATTGTATTTGTTACTGAACAACAGACTAACAATGAACAAAGTAAAACAGTCTGAAAATGAATTTTGCTTAACAACGGGTAATTAGTTTCAAGAGCTCCATTGCCACTCTTAATCTTCTCTCTGTATGCTCTCTTCCTACCAAGCTCCGCGAATTCCTGCATGTTATTCAAATTTAGTTTATAGATGGATGATAACCAAAGAAGAAATAATACAGTTTGTATACAAACCAAACTCAGGATAACATAAATACTACCCGAATAGTTTTTTTTTTCTTTCAATAGTCTACTTTTTTTTCAGATGAATTACTTTGAAAAAGTATATGAAAAATTATTATGAAAAAAGTTGATGTGAAACTTAATATTTGTAAAAAGTTATTTTTTAAAAAAAAGATACTCTAAATCAACGTAGGACACCCTTTTCCCAACAGAGATATTACTGTCAGGAATTTTACTCCAAGAAGTAGGATTTAGAAGGGATGGATGGATGAGTGTTGCTTATGCCATCATCTAACCTTTTCTCATTGCCTGCCCTCCTTTGAAGATCGTCAACAAGGCTTTTTAACCTCTTCAAGAGAACTGGTAACTGAAGTAAAGTTTCAAGACCTCTTTGGTTTAAGCATATCTTCTCCAAAAGCTCAGAAGCAATGAAATATCCCTCGTCTTTGTTTCTGAATATTAATACAATGATAATAAGAATATAATAAATAAATTATAAAGATACACATATTTCGGAGTGTGTCCTTTTACAAACCTTAAGAACTCCCAAAGAATTGTTTGTACAGATCCTCTACTATTGATCAGTACTTCAGTCAAATGTGGAAATCGAGCAAGGTTTCTCAAAGTAGAGAGTGAATGTCTTAAAACTTCCTGATCGGGTATGCTTCGGGTGACCGATCGGATCAGCTCAAGAATAGTGTCGATTGCCCCAGCAGCAACAAGTTCCTCACAACATTTCTGTGAGTATCTTGTAGCCGTATCTGTAACATAAATTTGATGTCATTGCTTAAAATACAATTTTAGTCGATAGTAATATAGAAGCTGCTAATGTTTACACATTTTATTTCAACTTACTTGCACATAAAATTAGAAGAAATGAATTATTCATATTTGACATTTTCTAATGGAAAATATCATTTATTTAAAACTCATATAAAAAATTGGAATAAAACTGATTAAAGCTCAGAACTCTTTTATATAGAAGTCAACATGACTAATCATAAAAAAACACCTAAATGTGCCAAATAAAATAAATGACCACTGTATTGATAAGTAAGCATACATAAACCAGCATAATTTTGTAAGACCTAGAGACCAAACAGCTTCTATTAACTCCTCACTAATCAGTATAAACACTTCCATAGTAGTATTGTTTTTAACAAAAGTTCAAATAACTAAACTAATATGTCCAAAGAGCCTAGTAAAAACTAATTACTAGACTGGACAAAAACAAAACCAAAGAAACAGAAGTATTTCAATTAATTTCAGAAACGAATAATGGAACTAAATAGCACAAAAATGATTGCTTCCTGAATCCCATTTGATGCAAGTATATCTTACTAATCATCAAAATTACATCAGTGCAAGGATATTGATACTTCCAAAAACAAAATTCTTCATTTAGGATGTATTCTCGTCAATGTTCTAAAAGGTGCTAGGCGGGAGGCGGGCGGCCGAGAGGGGCCTAGCGCCAGGCGGGGCCTGGGCGGAATTTTTTATTCTAAGTCAATTTTAATATTTTATCTTATATTTATCCAAACAAAACAATAATATAAAACAAAATAATCTATAATAAAGATAATAAAGGACTTTGCTTAAAGTTCAAATACATATCCATATTGCTAATGTTAAAGTTCAAACACAAACATGCAATTGCTCAAAGTTCAAACATATTTTTAACGTATTAGTTTTATTCATAAACAAGATTGCTATTAAATAATAAAATTTAAAATTTCAAGAATTTAATTCAATATTAAAACTTAAGAAACTAAACATAATTATATTGAATTAAACTAAATATTACAAATGTATCATCATTTATATAATTTGAAGTTAGTACAAGTTCAAAAAATTACAACTATAATAAAATTATCCATTTTGACTTGATATTGTTCACTTCTTGTTGTGATTTGATATGCTACAACATGTATTATGAATATGGTAAATCATTAAAAAAATAAATATATCAAGATTTGGTTTGGTAGTTATTAAAAAAAAATCTCCGTTTAGGCCCCGCCTAATTTTCTGGAGGGATTTTTTTGCCGCTTAGGTAAGGCGCTAGGGAGGGCCTAGCGCCTAGGCGAGGCGCCAAGAGGGGCCTAGCGCTTAGGCGGGGGGCCAAGGGGGGCCTAGCGCCAAGGCGGGGCCTAGGCGGACCTCGGCGGGGATTTTTAGAACACTGATTCTCGTTAGTCATTACTTCTTAGTAACTGGTTAAAATGTCGCCAAATGCCAAAAAAACTTTGATGTTTAAGATATAACGATGTAATAAAGACGTGTATTATAAGAAACAAAAAGAATGTCAGATTAAACAAATGCAAGATAAGGGGAAGTTTGGATTAAAGGAACATGAATGAGAAGCTGAGGGTAATCATCATATATATGTATTTGTTGTAAATATACAGAAAATCAACACTACATAAAAGGTATTCCGAATGTGTACATATCCCATTGTTATCGTGCTTCTTATTGTTTCTATAAGCCACTGTATGAGTTGCAATCATGTGAATCCATGTGCACAATCTTATAATTAACTTCATATGTGGAAATAATTCATTGTCAACTATAAACTACTTAAAAACCAAGACAAAATCCTCACCTAAAGTTTCACATGTATGGAGAATGCCACTGACACTTTTCATAGTCAGTAGTTCTGAAAGTGCTGCTATAAGTCTGTTTAAAATACGCATGCTATCATCCACATTTGCAGCAGACTTCAGCACTCTCAAGCGTAAATCCAGTAGCTGTCCTCTTGAATTTTTACGTGCACGATAACCTCTCCATCGTGACTGTCACATTTTCAAGATTCCAGAAATTAAGAAAAAATGGAGACGCCAAGATCAAATTGGAAAATTAATACACTATGTATTAACAGGGAAAAGAAACTAGAAAATTTTGAGCTAATATATCATACAACCACAAGAAGTTCATAAGTTTGCTCCATAAATGAGGGGACCCAATCCCCATACTTGGGCCACATTTATATATCATAATAGTAATAATAATAATAATAATTAATATTATTAATATTATTATTATAATTATAATATTGCAAGGGAATAAAAAAAGTTTGAGAGTTGGCATACATTACATATGAAGTTTTTAAGATACAAGGGTCAATAGAATGTCATGATAAAAGAGGAATGAATGCTATTTGAATTATCACATGCAAGAACAAAATTCAACCAAACTTTCTTCTAGTCAAGTTGACATGTGAAGAAACAACCATAAAAGAACTGCAAACAGCAATGGAGAAGTGTAGAACCAGAAGGTAGAGCAAAAGCACATCATATCCCTGCCATCCCAGCAACATTCAACATGAAGAGAGAGAGAATGATTAAGAAAATTTCCTGCTACTAAGATGGAAGGTGTTTGTACAAGGAACTAAATGGAATAACAGTGAAGTAGTTGCTCATAAGACTCATGAGCATGAGGGGGAGATAAGGATAGGTGATCCTAAACTAGTAAACTGTAGCTAACATTAAGATATTAGTGAAGGAAGAAGAGAACCGTATGCATTGGTTGCGAACTCTCACCAATCCAAACTTGCAAAATTTCTTAGAAATAATACTAACATGAATATTCTATCAAATGATTGTCTGCCTCATATTCAGTATCACTGCAGAAGAACAGCTTAGGTATGCAATGCTAAAAATAATAATAGCTCACTTGGATCACAACAATACACTGCCTCTTATTGGTAGCTTGTCGCCTAACAATCCACCCACGAACATGAGCCTGAATAACAACGACCGACTTTATTCTTGCTTTTAGCAATAAAATATTCCTCCACCATGTTTGCAATTTCAGAACAGAACATAGAACTATCTTCAGTTCAAGACTCTGGAAGCAATCCCTATTGTCCTTAATTATGTAACCAATAGTCGGAGCTTCACCAAGGTAAGAAGCCCCTGCATCAAGACAACAGCAGATTAATTATTGTTAGTTAAACAAACAAGAAAAAATACCGTAAATAAAAAAAACAAAAAAATTGCAAGAGAAGTTACCTAAAAGCCTCTTCCGAGTAATCCATCCCCTAACAAAACTTTGGATTTCTATAGCAGCAGAAATCCTATGAGAATGGCAAAGCTCTTTCCGTGTCAACCAACCACGCCAATGGCTCTGAACTCAACATACAACCATAGTACAGTTGTTATTACTTTTCAGAAATTATTTCATCCAATGAAATCAAATCACAGTATGGTAATATAAGTCAGTAATTCAAATTTCATCCAAGACTTGATTGGCCATATCAAAGACAGGTATTGTGGGCAGTAACAAAAAGAACAAGAAATGAAGCAGAAACTATACGAGTTATATATTTATATCACATGCAAAAAAAAAATTCAACCAAACTTTCTTCAAGTCAAGCAGACATGAGAATGAAACAACCATAAAAGAAGTACAAAATACAATGGATAAAGGATGTGATAGCAACTGAAGCCATAAAGACAGAAGTAGAGCAAGAAAAAACAGAGAGGAGACCTAAAGATGTGGCTTAGCCTTGCCAGCCCAACAACAATCACCATGCAAAAGTAGATTAAGAAAATTCCTTGATACTTGATAGTGAGATTCAAGTAGGTTGTGCAACTTATTATATTCATGTAAGACAAGGAATAACAGAGCAGCTGGTCATAACATTTTTCAACCAGGAGAGAGTTTGGGGGAATGAGATTTAAGGGTGTTGCTAAACTGTAGTTAACATTAGGATAACTATAAGGGTTTAGTAAAAGAAGAAGAGAACGGTATGATAGATTGCTAACTCTCACCAATCCAAACTCACAAAAGTTTTTAGAAATAAGACTAGCAACATGAATATTCTAACCAAACTATTCACTGCAGAAAACAGATTATTAGTGCAAAGCTAAAAATAATACTAGCTTACTTGGATCGATACAATACACTGTCCCTTTTTGGTAGCTCCTTTCCTAACAATCCATCCTCGAAAATGAGCCTGAATAACAACTACGGACTTCATTCTTGCTTTAAGAAATAAAATATCCCTCCACCATGTTTGCAATTTCAGAACAGAACATAACACTATCTTCAGTTCAAGACTATGGAAGCAACCCCTTTGGGTCTTACTAACACAACCAACAGTCGCAGCTTCACGAAGGGAAGAAGCCCCTGCGTCAAGTTAACAGGATCATTTGTTGTTAATAAAACAAACATGAATACTAGGTTACCTGAAAAATTGCAAGACAAGTTACCTAAAAGACGCTTTCGAGCAATCGATCCCCTGATAATACGTTGGATTTCTATAGCAGCAACAATCCTACAAGAATTGGAAAGCTCCTTCCGTGTCAACCAGCCACGCCAATGGCTCTGTATTCAACATAAAAAGCATAGTACAGATGTTTATTAACATTCCAAAAATTCCATTCTTACGAGCAATTTAAAAGTTCATCTAAAGAAATCAAATTACAATATGGTAATTGGGCCTGTAATTCAATTTTTTTTTAAGACTTGACTGACCATGTTAAAGATAAGATTGCTGGTAGAAGCCAAAAGAAAAGAGTTAAAAACAGACTATTAGTTTATTTTTATGTAGTTTCTCAGTTTTGACTCAAAGATAAAGACGTTAAAATGTTCAACTAAAATCAATTGTGACACTTACATTTCATTTATGGGTGTTAGGTTAGCATAGAAGCCCGAGAATAATTAAAGTTATCGTGCATATGGCTAGGCATAAATTATAATAGTAATAATAGTGCCATAAGGCCATTTTTTAACAAATGTTTTCTTTAAAATCCATACATAAATATTCATGTGTGGAAACAGAAATGAAAACTGGGGAATTCAAAGGCTGGAGGCTGCAAGTACAGGCTTCTTTTTCTCCTTTTTTCCCACAATGGGGGGAGGAGACAGATGACAAGGAAGTGGGAACAATTAGAGAACAACTTACAAATCATGAAACGATACTATAGATCATACAAATGACAAATTTGAAACTAGTTACTTTTTGAAGATAGTTAAAGAAGTATCAAACCGATGAAAAAAACATAAACCGAAAACTCAAAGCTATATTCAGCTTTTATAAATGTTCCTATAGTAACTAAATATATGGTTATCCCAAAAATGGGCAAATAGAAAGATAGGAGGCGAAAGGGGGAAAAAGTATAAAGAAAGAAACAACAGAACATGCTTGAAATAGCTCAAATCCTTCAACAATGAAATAGTATTATCATGGCGTAGAAATTTAAAAACAATCTTACTTGAATCATAAGGATCATACACCTATGTCTACAAGCTTCTCTCCGAGCAATCCATTCACGGACATAAGACTGGATAATTGTTGCTGATCTAGTTGCAATTTTGTACTGCTGAAAATCCCTCCAACATTTTATACACTTAAACATGCTTTGAATTATTATTACTGCATGCTTCTGATTCACAAAAGCCTTTCTCAGCAACCAACTACGGTAATAAGTCTGAATTTTAGTTGCAGCTGAATGCTGACGACGAACAGAGTTGCATAAAATAAAACTTCTCCAACCAAGTTGAATTCTGGATGCTGCTTTCTTTTGAAGACAATTCACTTCATTTTCATCGCAAACAATTAAAGCTTTCTCACTTGGAGTGTTGGTGCTCAGTTTCCCAGTTGAAAAACATTCCAATGTAGGAGGAACTGGATTTAAATCACACTTCTGGTTCCTTTGAGCCATCTCTCTCCACCAAGCCATAATGGCCTTGAAATCTCTGGTCATATCTACATGAATGGGGAAACAGTAAAGGAAGAAGTCAATGTGCATCCAAACCAATGCACAGAACTATTATATAAAGAAACTGTAGGGAAAAAAAGGAGATTTATTAATTTCATCACAAGACTATCCACTTGTGAAAAGGGGAGAAAGATGAAAGCAATGCAACAAAATCTGCAGCCATAGCTAGCAGCATGTCTCAAAAAGGTGAAGGGAAGGGAATCTTTTTCAGAGAATTGAATATTTGAATTCCATTAGCCCTATCTATCAAATTGCAGTGTTCTAAAAGTCGCTAGTCGGTCCCATGTCGGTTGGCTACCGACTAGCGACTCGGAGATTAATCGGCTAGTCGGATTTTCAAATTTTTTTTAAAATATATATATTATCATTCCTCCTTCATAAGTTTTGAATAAGTAGAATAACATAAGTAACACAAATCATCAAATTCAAACATGGAAACTAAGTAAAATCAAATAGTTCGACGCTCTAAGTTCAAAATATGAAAACAAATTAACCAAATGAAATTTATAACTAAAGTTGAAAAAATTTTAAAATTAAAATAAAATATTGCAATTAACTAAAAAAATTAACTAATTTAATTTTTCCAACTTTTTCTTTAATGCCCACTAAGGAACTAATTAACTAAAACCAAAAAAAAATATTAGTATTTGACTATTTGTATTTGTAAATTGTTGTATGCCTTATAAGTTATAAGCCTTATTATATCAGTATATGTAATGTAAACTGTTTAAAAAAAAATTGAGAAACTGAGAGTCACCGACTAGTTGGCCGACTAGGCCGACTTTTAGAACACTGTCAAATTGCAAGAAAAAATACTTTATCTTTTGTTGTTTTGTTTATTATTTCTCTCCTTTGCCTTTTTCAATTTTTTTTCCCTTTTATTTCTATTTTAGAATTTTACATACATGTACAAATTAATGTATGTTTCTACTTTCTACATGTAGGGAGTTTTTTTTTATTTATTAGCATATATTTCTATTCCTTTATTTTATTTTTATCTATTTTATCTTTTTTCTTCTTATCCTTCCCTTTTACTTTTACTCACCCCATACTAGTTTGGAGGGAAAAATGGCGTTGAGTTCAATTGAAGACTAACTAAAAGAATAAGCTTGAAACAACCTTTCTATGAGAATAAAAATATAAGAAGACAATAAATAACATTAAACAATTTGAGTAAAGATTTGTATTACAAAATTAAGAAATATAACACTTAAATAAATTGAGAATTAAAATATAATGAAGACAATAAATAACATTAAAAAATAAATACCTTATATATAATAGGCCGACAAGAGATCCTAATTTAAAATAATTATGAGTTGACTCGGATATTTTATGAGGTAACTCGGTTTTAAATTTTTTTGCATAGATCCATTTTTTGGAGTTGAGACTTTAGACCTTCTATATTCAATCATGTAAAACCTTTTTAGGGGTTACAGTTATGCACATTCATTTAAAATTAATAGTCACTCTTTAATTGTTTACATAAATGCAACGTATATACACAATGAAGAATACCAAAAGCTTACCATGCTTCATACAAATAGCCCTCTATTCCCTCCTTTCTTCTTCCCCATATCCTTCAATTACTTTTATTTTCTGAATATCCTTTGGGCAAAAGTGAAGAAAATGAGGAGGAAGAGCTATTGTTTAGTGTTTTAACAATTCCAATGGTGGCTATCCAGTGAAATTATATGTACTTAATATTTTCATTTGTTGTAAACGCTATTTTTATATGAACAATTTTTATATCGTTCATTTACTTAGCCACATAAATACTTTGATCAAACATTATTATTTTCAATATAAATAAGTGTTAATAAACAAAGCTCGTGCCTTGCACTAACTATTACACTAGTTTGAGTAAAGATCTGTTTTACAAAATTAAGAAATGTAACACTCAAATAAATGAAAATTTTATTACTCTATAACCTTCAAAATCAATATCAATAAAGTATAAACTTTTAAACCCAACCAAAACAAAAGTGTACAAGAATAAATATAAGTAAACATATTATAAAAATGCTTACCACTGTTTCCATTTTCTACTTGATTTTCTACAGCCTCCAATAGCACAAACCCTCCTTACCAAATTATATGTAATTAACATTTCCATCTGTTGTTGTTTTCATATGAACAATTTCTATATCGTTCATTTTACTTAGCCATATAAATATTTTGATCAAATATTATTATTTTTAATATAAATGTGTTAATAAACAAAGCATGTGTCTCGCACAGGCTATTACACTAGTTTGAGTAAAGATCTGTTTTACAAAATTAAGAAATGTAACACTTAGATAAATGAAAATTTTATTACTATAACCTTCAAAATCAATATCAATAAAGTATAAACTTTTAAACCCAACCAAAACAGAAGTGTACAATAATAAATCTAAGTAAACATATTATAAAAATGCTTACCACTGTTTCCATTTTCTATTTGATTTTCTACGGCCTTAAATAGCACAAACCCTCCTTTACAAATTATATGTACTTAACATTTCTATCAGTTTTAAACGATATTTTCATATGAACAATTTCTATATCGTTCATTTTACTTGGCCACATAAATATTTTGATCAAATATTATTATTTTCAATATAAATATGTGTTAATAAACAAATCCCGTGTCTCGCAAGGGCAGTTACACTAGTTTGAGTAAAGATTTGTTTTACAAAATTAAGAAATGTAACACTCAGACAAATGGAAATTTTATTACTATAACCTTCAAAATCAATATCAATAAAATATAAACTTTTAAACCCCACCAAAACAGAAGTGTACAATAATAAATCGCAGTAAACATATTATAAAAATGCTTACCACTGTTTCCATTTTCTACTTGATTTTCTACCGCCTCAGATAGCACAAACCCTACTTTACTGCAATGTTTCCTCTCTGGACTTTGACGATTATAACCCAAGAATTTATGATAATTCAACTGGTCCTGGTAAGATGAGAGTAGATTGCAATGTTTCTCATGTTTGGCATTAACAAGATTCAAGTATTAAGACGATTGAACATTACCATATTTTTTTTAACAATCAGCTGAAATGATAGAAACACCAACAGGATAATAACACTCTGATCATTACAAGCACCATTATGTTCAAGTAGATCGCTGACTTGAATAACCTATCAAGAGACTGTTAGTCCAACACATGAATATAAAAAAATGTGAATCTTCCTTCGAACAAGACAGCCTCGTAGAAACAAGTATTCAACAAAACCAATGTGATTGCTTCCCATATATTACAGCTCTTTGTGAGGATGGTCATTAATGATTCTGTACATTTTTTTGAGAAAATATCTTACATTTTTGCCAAAAAAAAAAGAGTAGAAGATCTTTCAGCCAAAAATTCCATGCAAATGAGTTCAAGTTTAATATTAAACAAATTCTCCTTTTCCAATAATTATAATGATGCATTGGGAAAATGTGTGTTATGCTAAGAATAACTTCTTTTCTTGATGAAAAATGATAAATAAATGTTATGCAAATTATAGAACTTTAGCTATTCTAGGAATTCCCAATAATTGCACTTCTCAATATCACTTTGAACATAGCTATATGTGTCCCAACCAAAATCATGCAACATAATACAGATGATTTTTTAGTCTTCAGGCAATACGTTTATGCAATATTGCAATATGTTGCAACATAATAACTATATTCCTTTGGATTATATCAATTAGCAATTTAGCATATATAATAATTGAAACTTACAGAACTTTCTCATTTTTTTGGATAAGTAGAATTTGTCATATGTTATAAATTTATAAACAACAATAATAGCCCATGCACATATCATTAGAAATCAGCATTAGAAAATTTCTAGCATTACTCTGATCTTTTCAGCATGCATTTTCATCTAAATGTCTTTTTTTCATATATTCATGGCTTTGATGCATTTCCATTCATTTTTTTAAAGTAGTGTAATCAAGTACTTAATACCTCTGGAAACTTTCCCAATAATGTTGTCAGTTTCTGTGACAATAAAAAGTTGTGCACTGCATCTGTATAGTTCGTTGCTGACATGATTGACATTTCTCCGATTTTTCCATTAGTATCCTGTAGTTTACAGTATACAATATTAAACTACCTGATTTGAAGAACTGTAAAAGTAGGAAATAAGGATGACTAATTATGATACACTCCACTACTAACCTTGTAAGAATAGGAAGAACGATTATCCTTGCGAAAGTAATAATCTAGCAAGCACCACATGGCTCTTCCATCAACCATTGAAGCAAAATTGTCAACCTTGCAATCATAACTTTCACATATTGCCTGCATAAGAAAAAAATGTCATATGCAGGAATAGAAAAAGGGCATTTAAATGCAGTCAACATTTTTGTCTCGAAGTAAAATTTATCAGATAGCAATATAACCTGGATCCAGTGCAGAAGCATGTCCAGTGGAGTACAAGTGTTTGAATGTTCCTGCTAATTACCAGAGATAAGGATTATAAATAGACTTGAAAACCTTCAGAGAATATATAAAGAATCAATAAGAAGAAAACATAACAAATAAAGTTATTTAACAAAGATTCCTCCAAATCAAGAGGCAGAGAAGGTCTTCAAAAATCATAACCTACTTTCACTAGGTACCTTCCGGTTCCTCAGCAGTTACTTTCCTCTTCTGACAGGGAGAATTATGTTTTACAATAAAAGTAAACAATAAATTTCTGAAACTAAAACTTACCACACCAACTCCACGTATTTTGAGTATTTCCTCTGATAAAAGTACTTTGCTGACTAGAAGGGGTAACTACAAGTCAAAATGAGAGAATTACGGATAGTTAGAAATTACAATGATAATATTCTAGTTGTTAGTCTCGAAAAATCCCGCATTTGAGATCTTAGTGCCATTAAGATAAGTGATAAAGAAATATATAATTATTGTCGAAGATTAAACATCTGCATGTACCAGATATACACCAATTATAAGTAACTCCTAGATCCACATGCCACTATCAAATTCACAAGCCAAGCCAAAACAAAAAAGGATACCAGTTCGTGATATTGGAACAACTCAATTAGTGGAAGAAAAGTTGACGACTCACCTGCAAGTGAACAAATATATTCCAGAGCAAAGAAAGTGTGAGCTCCTTATCTCCATTAACAATGTCATCTCCTAAAATTACAGTTCCGTCTTCATCATATAATGGCACACCAGCATGCTTTAGATGTTGAAGCGCAATGCCACAATTAACTAAATTCTTTTTACGAGTGTCTGATGGAACTACCAATTTCTTCCATAAAAAAAAACAACAAAAGTCTGCCTCAGTTAATAAGCAGTTAAATAGAATTAACATCCATGCACTGATAGTTTTAGCTGAGAAAAGTCAACCGTGAGAATAGAGGAGTCATGTTGCAGGAGCAGAATGGCTCTGCATAACCGAACTCCATCTTGAAGATCTTCAAATAGATTAGTCACCCTGAAGTCATACTCAATAAGAGGACTCTGCAACATAACACATTGTTTTGGCTCATTATGCATTAACAAAACTATAGTATCTGTGCAATTGGGCTAATATGAGGGCTTCTCATCATCATGCATACAAGGCTTGAATCAAAAAGATTATTTGTAAAACTAATATAAAATAAAACAAGCCAAAAACCCAGTTACCTATAACCATCAACCCCATCTCAAAAACCAAACATATGCACACATGCAAGTAAATATAAAACACAGTTTGAACCGCATACCTGCTCGTAAAATACTTTGTACCCAATAATCACTAGATGTGCAAGAAGATTACCTTCTCCATGCATCACATCCGAGGATAAAAAATCTGTTTCAACCCAAAAAGAAAAATAGATCAATCCACAATGTGTATATGAAATCTACCTACCAACAACCCAAGGATATATATAGATACTTCTCCATTACCATGAATCATTTGACGACTTGACTTAACATTCGACTGCAGAGTGAATAATAAAGGAGAACCCCCATCCAACCCGTCGATGCCATGATTAATAGGTAGACTGCTCTGAGATTTAGCTCTATCAAGTATAAGAACTAACAACAAAAATCTCTTCAAAATAACATTCCCCAATTTCTCAAAGTAACCTGGTCTATATAAACCCGCAACCAACTTGTTATAAACATAGGCCTCAGCTAGACCAGTATGGGAGAAAAACTGTTTCTCAATAACCATTTTCAAGAATGAAATTTCTTGCTCAGAAGTGACATCTCCATTCAGTAACAAGGAGTCACCCCCGAAAATAATGTATAATCCTATGCATAGCCAAATAGGGTCATAACACATCAGGATTCTCATGGCCTTCTTTTTCATTCCAACATCAGTTACAATGGAGCAATTCACCTTCATTTTGAGTCTTCCTTCATCGATATTCTACAAAAGAAAATATATTTAGTATGAAAATATATCACACTCAAAACGTCAACATCTGCATTGCCCAAAACAGGGGATTAACCAACAGTTTGATCTTTTGAATTTCCATGTAATTCCAAAGGGCATAAATATTATAGTGTACTCATGCTCCATATGCATCAACAATAAGGTATATATTGAGGTAGATCACACAATCAAAGCAAATTCACAACTACAAGGATGATATATCAATATCGATGTTTTTAACAATCAATCCACTACACCAACCATTAGCAGACAAAAATAAAGTAACAAAAAATCAATTCGTAACATACTAACAAGTGTAACCTACATTTTAAGCTAAAGCTAGTTAGCAATAAGTAAATTGAAACAGACCTTTGTTACTTGAGTCATGATCTCAAAAATCTCCTTGCAACTACCCAAGCTCAAGTAAACCCTCATTCTCTCTTTCAAATCATCAAAACTACAAACATCATCCAGAGAAGATCGTAACTCCAAAAACATCCAATTGGGAAGCAATGTCGTTTCTGTATCCGCTACGTGGCACCATGATAAATCCCTCTGACGCTTTGAACCCCGCCACAGCCTGTCATGCCCAACCTCGCCGCCACGCCTGATGTCCCTCTTTCCATTTTTCGACGCTCCGGGTTCATCTGACCGGTCTTGGCCTGTCAATTTGGAAATGTCACAGCCGCAGGACCTAGGGTTTTCGAACAAGAAATTGAGCCAAACAGTTAGCGATGAAGCCAGTGATTTGAGTGACTTCTCTTTAGCAATCTGGGCTTTCCGTGCGGATTTGGACTGCTCGAGCTCGAAGGCCTTGAGTCTTCGAGCGGCTTTAGATTGGGAAGGAGCAAGGGAAGGGCGGTGGCGGCGAAGAGTGGAGAGTGATGGTGATTTTGGGGTTTGTTTGGAAGCAGTGAAGAATTTCTGGGGATTTGGAGAGTGAAAATTGGGGTTTCTGGGGTTTTGTTTGGGGGTTTTGAAATTTGAGATGTCTTTAAAGAGTGAAGAATGAGGAGGGTTTGGTAGTGGTGAAGAATATGGGTGGTGCTGCTGTTTGTTTTTCTCTGTTGCTTCCATTTTCACCTGTTTGGATCTGTGTTCTTTTCTGTGAAGGGTGAGAAATTAGTTCTTGCAAGGTTTTGAAATGCGTCTGAAGAATTCGTTTGAAATTCGAACGTGGCGCTAATTCGAGGAGAAGGCCCAGGGCCGGTCCCCTTTTCCATAATATATATACTTTTAAAAAAACTCCCCTCCATTATCATTATTTATAATAACACCCTAAAATAAAAAATTTATAAAATTGAAGGACTAATTAAATAGATAAAAATAGTTAATATAAAAAGGATAAAATAATAAATATAATTAAATTTATAAAAGTCAAAAAAAAATAGAGTGACACAATTATACCATTGACATCGGCGATTTCAAAGTCGTTCTATAATATAAATTTTAAAGTCAATTTACCGAATCAAAATTATTTTAAGTTTAATTAATAAATATTATAAATTATCTAAACACTTCTAATAATTACCTTAATTTTGAATTGAAAAAGTATTTAAAATTATTTTGTAATGTGGTGTGGAGAAAGTATATAAGTATATTTGTTTTTATTTTATAAGAATTTAAGAATAATATTATCTTTTATTTTAATAACTTTTTGGTATTAAAATATAATAAAATAAAACTATCTTTTTTTTCAATAAAACGCAAACATAACACGAGTTTTTTTTCAATAATTAGACATCTTTTTTAATTAAATGAAGACAGATACATGTTCATCCTCATCCACAACACATGAATGAAGTAAGTGGCCGACCCATAATTTTTAGAAAATGGATTATAATTGTAATAAAAATAAATAAAATTTAAACTTAATATTTCCATCAAATCCTCCCAAGTCGTATAATTTGTCTAACTTAATCGTCAGGAGATATCATGTAAATAAGCTAATTTTAAGACCGTGTAGTCATAGTTGAGGGTTGTGTTTAATAAATCTGATAATTAAAATTTGAATTATTATGATGTCATAATAAATTAGCTCATTTAAATGGTTATGAGGTTTGAATTTAAAAAATTATTTGATAACTAAAAAGTAAGTTGTCTCTTAATGACACTATTTTATCATTTTCAAGGGTAAAACTTTATTTAATAATTTTAAATATTCAATTTAATAAAAATGAGTGCATAATATTGTTGAATATATTTATCTAAAAAAAATTATCAAAAAAAAATTATTAAGAGATACCTCTTAATTATTAAGATTTTATTTTCTGTCTTACCGATTAAGAGGCATTCAGAGATAACAAAAAAAAATAAACAGCATCATGCCTCTTAGCGAATAAGAGGCAGTCCATTAAAAGACAATCAAATGTAAACAAACAGCACCTAAATCTAATTGTTAGGATGTGATTATTTGGGTCTAGCCATGGTGCAACACAGTCTATTTAATGGTCCGAATCTGGTGATGGTCCATATGTATTTATTGTGAGAGTCCTTATTAAAATAAGATTGTGTTTCTTTATTTTGTGGAATAAGTAAGTTTAATTAGGACTCCTAACTCCTAATTAGATTCAGTAGTTATAAGGTGATTCTACAAAAGGAGTACTTCTCCTAGTTGGATGCGGGGGGAGGTGGCTAGGATTCGAGAGGACAAGAACAAGAACACAAGAGATACAACACAAATACACAACTTGTACTCCCAATATTATTATAGTGGATTACTCTCTCTCTCCGTGGTTTTTTCCCAATTGGGTTTCCATATAAATTCTTTTGTTCATATTTATATCTCTTTATTTATTTTTGTGTGAATGTATTTTGTGAGTTTGATATAATCAACTACTCCATCAACCGTTAGCGCGATTTTGGCCTTTATTTTGGTGATTTCGTTAGGCGTACAAAATTTGGCGTTAACATTGGCGCCGTCTGTGGGAATCAAGACACTTGTTCTAGTGTCGATTTAAAATCACTGAATAAAACATTCAAAAATCATCAGGATACTCCGAGCACAGTCCTCTGAAAATTCAAAGTTAAGTCCCTCATTTTTCTCTTTTTAATTTAAATATTATACTTCATCGATTATGCATGCGGTAAATATTTTATATGCATGAAGACTAATGTAAGACCCCAAATTATTATTAATGAAATTTAATTTTTTCTATTTATTATTTTGAAATAGTAAGGGTTGATTTGATTAATGTGGATAGTTAAGGGTAAAATACGCAAATACTTCAAAATAAGCAAGTGGTTATAAAATATTCATTGTTGTTTGGGAATATTCGTTTGGTCGCGAATGGAATATCGTCGTGAATGTCGGGGAATATTAAATGCAAATGTACGCCAGTGTGCCCCATAACTAAAAAGTTTAGCGATTGGAAAACAACGACAAAATATAAGTTGTTTTAAAAATAACAACAGTAGTTATTCACTGAATTATCTTGTTAAAATACTCGGTGGTTAAAACACAAGAGTATACTCAGATTGTGCACCAATTATTGATTCTTACGTAAAAGCACTACTCAATAATGGTTCTGATGAATTCTTATTCAAAGATTTTATTAATTTAATAATTCTTTGCGTTGATATTTTATATTCTTCATTGTTTCAATAATATTACACAAGTATTTTTCATTATCGAAGCAATAATTCATATTATCTTAATAATATTATTAGATAACATTATTGGCAATGTCTAGAAAGTTCATCAATGAGAGAGGTTTTTTACCACCTAATTGCTTGGCCAAGAAGAGAGAAATTCTTATTGAAAAGCCCCCTCTTCCCAGAGGTGAATCGCCGGTTGTCAATATTGTGATTTCGTAATATTATTTGTGAATAATTAATTATTGATTCATATGATGAGAAACATATTGATTTTATGTGGATATAGATGGAGAAAATTTTAAGGTGACAATTGTTGAAAATTGAAATTTTATCTTTTTCGATAAAATAATTATTTAAATATATTATTATATTTTAATAATATAATAATGGTGATATTTTTACAACGAATATGGGATATATAAGTATAATGAGGAGGAAGAGTATTTTTTGTTGCAATAAATGTTTAAAACATGTTAAGCATGTCATGGACCCCATTTATCGACCTAAATTTGATTATAGCCTGTAAAATCGTCCGTTTGTAGATTTTGGTCAATTTCTATTTGGAATTTGGAAAAACTTTCTTCTGAAAAGTTGTAGAGAATTGAATTTCCTATAAAAACTCGCGAGATTCGAATTTCTACGATGAAAGGGCTATTTATTATGAATTATTGAAGTTCAAGTCTTCAAATAATTGATTTTTGGAAGTTTAAAATATTTAAAATTAGAAAAACGTTATTTCTTACTTTTTCTAGAATGTGGCATGTGTTTGATGGCTGAAATCAGATTCTAGGCATGCGTAGGAAATTTATATAATTATATTATTAATTTATTAAATTTTCGCTTTTGGTGTTAAGCAATTTCTATAAATAGGGTGCTTGGGTAAGAATTGAAAATCACACCGTAAACTGAAGTTTTATCTCTATATTATCGGCGTATTCTTGTGAGTATTTTGAGTATACTTTTGAGTATTGTTAGGCGGTCTGCAAGTTCCCTTCAAAGACTATATGTCAGATTCCAAATTTAAAGATTAATCCTTCGAGGTAAAGGATGTTATTTTCTTCTCAAATGATATTATTTCTTCAATATCATTATCTTTGAAATATTGGTTGAAACTTTTTATCAAATTTGGAATTTTTTCATGTCGGGAGTTACTTATTCACGAAGTTACTTATTTATGAGTTACTATTCACGAGTTACTATTCAAAGTACTATTCATGAAGCGTGAGGATGTTTTTGGAAAATTTCTATCTTTTTGGTGTGAGATTCTTATTCACGTATCGACTTTATTCACGATATCTGAGACTATTCACCGAAAAATAAAATTTCTTTTCTTTTGTCAAAATATCTATTACGGATACTAGCTTTGATTGTATCCATGTTTTGATCATTCTTGAATTTTACACCACTATGATTATTTTGAGGTATTTTTGAACATGGATAAAACAAATCTGAATCCTTAATCCTTAATCCTTGTCATTTTGTTTCTTTGGATTCGTTTCTTTAAAAATATTTTTCATCATCCTCGGTCTTAAATGATGATATTATTGAATATCTTTGGCTGTAGTAAAGATGAATGATTTCTGAAGAATATCTTTGGTAGTAGTGCAAAGATGAGCAGTGTTTAGATGAACATGACCAATGATGAATATCTTTTACCGTAGAAGCAAAAACGAATATTTGATTCGGATGTATATTGATTGATGTTACGAGGATAAAAGATGGCGATGAACTTTTTAAATTCATACATAGAAGATAGTAGTTTGCATTCTCTACTTAACTCTTCTAATGAATTATTATTTCCATTGCGAATATTGATTTAAAATTTGTTGTCTATTGTATTCTATTAGATTTTTCCTGTTGAAGACTAACGGTAATTTGTTGTATATTATCTTAGTCGTAATATTCTTTCTTCGGGCTAGTTGAGCTCACCCTTTTCCTTTTTGTTCCATTTTTCTTCTCGTGAGGCGAGAATATAAAAAGATGCAGGTGGGGTATGGAATGAAGATTTTAGAAAGAATTGTTTAGTAGTCCTCACCATTTTTGTAAAATAATGTATCAATAAATGTGATGAGGATTTATTTGAGTATATAGATATTATAAGATAAGATAATATTTGTATTCAAACTCACAGTTTTACGGTTGTAATAATAAAGTTGTAGTTGTTTCTGTACCATGTATTGACAACTCAGAATAGGTGATGTATACCTATTTTGGGGGCGTCACAACTAATCAACAAATTGTTCAACCTGGCTTGATAAAAGGATGGACCTCATACTACATGTTGCCTTTATTGGTAGTTCTCATGGATAAAATGTAATTATGTTTCTCATATTGTTTTTCCTAGTCTCATGTGAGTTCTACTCACATATAATATTATTTATTCTATTCCTTAAATGTGACGCCCCCAAAATAGGTATACATCACCCATTCTGAGTTGTCAATACATGGTACAGAAACAACTACAACTTTATTATTACAACATATAAATTGTGAGTTTAAATACAGATATTGCCATCTAGACAATATCCACACGCAAATAAATTCCCATCATAATTATTAATACATTATTTTACAAAAATGGTGAGGACTACTAAACAACTCTTTCTAGAACCTTCATTCCATACCCCGACTAAGACTCATTACATTCTCGCCCTCCCGAGAAGAAAAATGGAACAACAAGGAAAAGGGTGAGCTCAACTAGCCCGAAGAAGAATATTATGACTAAGATAATATACAACAAATTATCGTTAGTCTTCAACAGGAAAAATCTAATAGAATACAATAGACAACAAGTTTTTAAATCAATATTCGCAGTTAGAATAATAATTCATTAGAAGAGTTAAGTAGAGAATGCAAACTACTATCTTCTATGTATGAATTTAAAAGTTCATCGCTCATCTTTTATCCCCGTAATATCAATCAATATATATCTCGAATCAAATATTCATCTTTGCACTATGTGCCAAAGATATCATCATCACCGTCATGTTCATCTAAACACTGCTCATCTTCGCACTATGTGCCAAAGATATTCATCGTAAATCATTCATCTTTGCACTACATGCCAAAGATATTCAATAATATCATCATTTAAGACCGAGGATGATGAAAATATTTTAAATAAACGAATCCAAAGGAAACAAAATGACAAGGATTAAGGATTAAGGATTAAGTACTTTGTTTTATCCATGTCCAAAAAATACCTCAAAAATAATCATAGTGGTGTAAAATTCAAGAATGATCAAAACATGGATACAATCAAAGCTAGTATCCACAAATTGATATTTTGGACGAAAGAAAAATTTCATTTTCTATGAATAAGGCCGATTCGTGAATAAGGTCGATACGTGAATAAAGGTCGTATACGTGAATAGTATCTCCACACCAAAAGTTCTAAATTTGATAAAAACTTCAGATCAATACTTGACATAATGATATTAGAAGAAATAATATCATTTTTAAAAAATAATATCCCTTACCTCGGAAAGATAAAGATTTTAACTGAAATATGGATATAAGCTATAACTTGAACTTGCATAGTATAGCAATACTCAAAGTATACTCAAAATACTCACAAGAATACGCCGATAATATAATATAGAGAAAACTTCAATTTACGGTGTGATTTTCAATTCTAACCCAAGCACCCTATTTATAGGAAAACGCTTGTAACACCAAAGTAGAAAATTTAATAAATTAATAATATATATATATATTTTTCCAACGCACACTTAATTTGCCCAACATCAGCCACCAACCAGCCCACTACACAAGACTAACAACAAAAAAACGTTTTTCTAATTTAAAAAAATTTAAACTTCCAAAAATCAATTATTTCAGAGCTTTAGAACTTCAATAATTCACAATAAATAGCCCTTTTGTCAGAAAAATTGAATCTCGCGTGTTTTTATAGGAAATTCAATTCTTTACATCTTTGCAGAAGAAAGTTTTTCCAAATTCCAAATGAAATTGACCAAAATCCACAAACCAGACGATTTTACAAGTTTATAATCAAATTTCGATCAATAAATGGAATCAACCGACATGTTTAATATGTTTTAAACATTTATTGCAATAAAAATATTCTTCCTCCTCAGTATACTCATATATCCCACATTCGTTGTAAAAAATATCACCATTATTATATTATTAAAATAATATATTTAAATGAATTATTTTATCGGAAAAGATAAAATATTAATTTTCAAAATTGTCACATTAAAAATTTTCTCCATCTATATCCACATAAAATCAATATTTTCCTCATTATATAAATCTATAATTAATTATTCACAAATAATATTACAGAATCACAAGATCGGCAACCGGTGCCGCTCCTCAGAAAGAGGGGCTTTCAATAAGAATTTTTTCTTCTCGGTAGCGTAATTAGGTGACCAAACCCTCCTTAGATGTAACTTTCTAGACATTGCCAATAATGTTATCTAATAATATTATTCAGATAATATGAATTATTGCTTCGATAATGAAAATAATCGTAATGACAATTATCAAACAACAAAGAATATAAAATATCAACGCAAAGAATTATTAAATCAATAAAATATCGAACAAGAATTATCGTAACCATTATTGAGTAGTGCCTTTCACGTAAGAATCAATAATTGGTGCAATACTGCAGGTATATCTTGTGTTTTAACCAATCGAGTATTTTAACAAGATAATCTCAGAATAACTACGCCTAGTTATTTTTAAACAACTTATATTTGTCGTTTTCTTCATCCAATTTTTAGTTATGGGCCCACAAAAGATCACATTGGTCAGTATTTAATATTGTGACACCCCAAAATAGGTCCATTCCATCCAACCCATTCTCGAAGTCGTCAAATACATGGTATGTAAATAACTTACAACTTTATTAATACATTTGTCGCAAAAATACGACAACATATATATTGTGAGTTTAAATACATATATTGCTATCTGATAATAACTACACGCAAATAAATCCCCATCATAATTATTGATACATTATTTTACAAAAATGGTGAGGACTACTAAACAACTCTCTCTAGAACCTTCATTCCATACCCCGACTAAGTACTCGCTACATTCTCGCCTCCTAAGAAGAAAAATGGAACACCAAGGAAAAGGGTGAGCTCAACTAGCCCAAAGAAGAATATTATGACTAAGATAATATACAACAAATTATCGTTAGTCTTCAACAGGAAAAATCTAATAGAATACAATAGATAACAGCTTTTAAATCAATCTTCGTGATCGGAAATAATAATTCATTAGAAGAGTTAAGTAGAGAATGCAAACTACTATATTCTATATATGAATTTAAAAGTTCATCGTCGATATTTTATCCACCGTAACATCAATCAATATATATCCGAATCAAATATTCATCTTTGCACTCTGAAGCCAAAGATATTCATCGATTTGGTCATGTTCATCTAAACACACATTCAACTTTGCACCACGGCCAAAGATATTAATCAAGAGTCATGTTCATCTCAACACTGCTCATCTTTGCACTACGGCCAAAGATATTCATCAAGAAATCATTCATCTTTGCACTACTGGGCCAAAGATATTCATAATATCATCATTTAGGACCGAGGATGATGAAAAATATTTTCAAAGAAAACGAATCGGTGAAACAAAAGAACAAATATTAAGGATTCGTATTTTAAACAATCCAAGTTCAAAATACTTCATAAGTAATCGAGTGGAGTAAAATTCAAGAATGATCAAAACATGGATACAATCAAAGCTAGTATCCATAGTAGATATTTTGGACAAAAAAGAAGAAATTTAATTTTTGATATGAATAGTGCCGTATTAGTGAATCTTTATGAGTACGTGAATAGTGGTCAGATACGTGAATAGTAACTCGACACCAAAAGATAAAATTTCACCAAAAACATCATCATGCTTCGTGAATAGTACTCGTGAATAAGTAACTCGTGAATAAGTAACTCATGAATAGTAACTCGTGAATAGTAACTCATGAATAGTAACTCATAAATAAGAACTCCGCCATGAAAAAAGTTCCAAATTTGATAATCCTATATAGAGTATATATATATTTTTTATGAGGATTTGATAATTGGTGATGATATCTTTATGAGTATGGCATTTTTGAATGATTAAATGCATTTATATGGTAAAGCGTAAACAATTAAGATAAATTGTTTATAAATTTAAGAAGTGATTAAAATATTGTTATAATATTAATGATATTAGATTATGAGATTATTAAGTGATTGATAACATGGGGATATTCTTGAATTTCGGATAAATTATATTATAAATGTTTAATATTTATCCTTTATTTCATTTGATTGATTCTTTATATCATTATCCTCATGCTTTATATTATGTTGAAAGTCATCGTGGCCTTTAGTGCATAGATGGACTTGGTATGATTATGACCGAGGATTGTTTGGTATAATCATAATCAGTAATTGAAAACACAATTATCTTTGGGCAGTAGTGCATGGATAATTTGTGGTCGTGATCTTAATGAATACACAATTATCTTTTGTCAGAGCAATGGATAATTTGTGGTCGTGATACTTAATGAATACACGATTATCTTTTGGTAGTAGTGCATGGATAATTTGTGGTCGTGATCTTAATGAATACACGATTATCTTTCGTCAGTAGTGCATGGATAATTTGTGGTCGTGATCTTAATGAATACACAATTATCTTTCGTAGTAGTGGTAATGGATAATTTGTGGTCGGATCTTAATGAATACACAATTATCTTTGGTAGTAGTCATTGGATAATTTGTGGTCGTGATACTTAATGAATACACGATTATCTTTGGTAGTAGTGCATAGATAATTTGTGGTCGTGATCTTAATGAATACACAATTATCTTCGGTAGTAGTGCATGGATAATTTGTGGTCGTGATACTAATGAATACACGATTATCTTTGGTCGTAGTAGTGCATGGATAATTTGTGGTCGTGATACTTAATGAATACACGATTATCTTTGGCCGTAGTGCATGGATAATTCGTGGTCGTGATACTAATGAATATCCTCGCACATGTATGCAAGGAATGATTCGATGATGTGGATTAATTATTGAAATGAGTCTCAAAGAATGAAATATTAATTCATGGATGTGGTAAAAGTCATCTTTAGTAGTAGTGCATTGATAGACTTGGTATGATTATGACCACATTCTGGGTATAATCATTTAATAGTAATTGAAAACACGAATATCCTTAGCAAAGAAGGAAATGAATAATTCATGGTTGTGATACTATTGTCGAGTCTCGTGATTATTGGTTTTACAAGTTGAATATCTTTGGTAGGATTGCAAAAAATGAATTTAATGTTTTCAACGATAAAGGTATTTAAGGTATCCTCATCTCTTTATCATACCAGTCGTACCTCTAATTTCGAGGGCGAAATTCCATAAGGAGGGAGATTGTGAGACCCCAGATTTTATCGATAAAGATTTAAATTTTGTGAAATAATTTTTAATATTATGGTGTGAATTTGAGATAATATTATAGTTGTGGGTAGTATTTATAAATTTTGTAAAGTATGCAAGTGGTTATATTATATTCGATTGGTGGGGAATATTCGGTTTAGCGAGGGAATATTAAATACAACAGCTCAATCATTGGTGGACCCTAATGAAATTATTGTCGGATTGAGAAAACGAAAAATATTTTATTGAAATAACGGCGGAAGTTTTCTGGTTGATCTTGTTGAACTACTCGGTAGTAAAAAATGCGATGTCGTGTGGTTGCGTAGTAGCTTGCGGTATTGATTATTGATCTTATGTGAGAAGTCACTCGGTTTGATTCCATTATTGTCGATTAATAATATGAATTATTATAGCGATAATGGCGTTTTGTTTTATTCGTATTATTAGCGTAATAAAAGCGAAACATCTTTATATATAAAGCGAGAATACTTTATTAAAGTTATTACATAAATAGAATATATTATATTTTATTATGCATAGTGTTGCATAGTGTTTTTGCATAGTGTTTTGTATAGTGTTGCATAGTGTTTGCATAGTAAAATGTTTTTTATATAAATAGAATATATGATATTTTATTTAAAAGATTTTTCTTTAAATATGGAAAGTCAGATTAAAGTAAATCAATCTGGATAGTTCATGGATTAATTACTATGCATTCTATTTTCCTATAAATAGAAGCTCATTCCTTCATTATTTTCTTACGAATTCTTTGAAACTCTAGAGAGAGAAATTATAGAGAAGCTATAGAGAAAATCTATAGAGAGAAAGAAGAAGAGTATACGGTACTTCTTACTACTTTGATATCCGGTGTCTTTTTACGGTAAGGGTATTATTTGTTGTACTTGCGTAAAGGGTGTTATTCTTTCTTATTCATGAAGAGAACTTCATTATTCCATTCATTATTATTACATTGGAATAACTTTGTAAAAGTGGTATACCCTATACATAACTTTGTATATATGGCGTACCTATACTTGGTGAAATCCTTATGTTATTCCATTCTTATTTATTACATTGGAATAACTTTGTATCTGTGAATCCCCTATACTTGGTGATCTTCTTACATTATTCCATTCTTTATTATTACATTTGGAATATCACATGCATGTGTTTTTTACACTGTTGGACGGTTCCATTGTTTATTATTAGCATTTATTATTACATTTGGAATATCACATGCGTGTGTTTTTACAGGACACAGTTCCATTGTTTATTATTCAAGCATTTATTATTTCATTGGATCATCACAGCCGGTGTGAATTTTCACGACACGGTTCCGTTATTATTATTACTGTTGGAATAACTTTGTACATACATCTGCAATCTGCATGCGTGGTGATTTCTTTTGTTATTCCATTCTTTATTATACCCGGTTGGTTAAAACTTTGACTTCTATACTCCATGAAATTAGTAGAATATCCTTGATATTTGCGTTTCATCGATATCTTTTCATGGAAATATTCTTACGATCATTCTTGAATTTTACTCTACAAAAGCGAGTATCTTGTTGACAATTTGGGCGTTATTAATTCACGGATAAAATAATTCTTGAACTTGTTTTATTGAATTATTATGTCATTGTCATCATCCTCATGATATATTATGTTATCTTTGGCTTACGTGCGTAGATGAACTTAGTATGATTATGACCGAGGATCATTCGGTATAATCATGGCTTGTTATAAATGATGTGATAAAAGTCCTCGGTGGCACGTAATGCGATGATGGATAGTTTTTGGTATGATTATGACGGGGTGATTCGGTATAGTCATGACCATTGATAATTTGATGAAAATCCTTGGCCAAGTAATGCGGGGATGATTAGATATTGTGGTTTATTCATTAAAGCTGAGTCTTAATGATAAAAATTTATGAAAACCTTTTAAAACCTAAAAGATAGTAGACTTTATTTTCTACTTGACTCTTTTAATGGATTGCATATTCAAGCTGTGATTAAAGCTGGTTGTCTATTGTATTTTATCGGTTTAACATTGTTGAAGGCTAATGATAATTTATTACGCATTATCTTAGTCGTAATATTTCTTCTTGGGCTAGTTGAGCTCACCCTTTCTTTCTTTGTTCTCTTCTTGAAATGAGAACATATTTGAGACAGTCGGGGAGCAGAGTAATGGTCGAGAGGATAGCATTAGTAGTCCTCACTATTACGTGAAATAGTGTGATAATAGTTGTAATGAGGACTCCTTTTGAGTTTGTATAATATCTAGTAGACAATATTTGTATTCAAAAACTCACGATTTATGTCGTATTGTACCACGCAATTATATTAGTAAGTTGTATTTGAATTTATGTACCATGTAAGTGGCGACCCAAGATGGGTGGCGTATACCTAATTTTGGGGGCGTCGCGGTTGGTATCGAGCTTAGGGATATGATCCCTGGTTGAGATGTGAGATAAGAACTAGGAGGGAGAGGCAGAATTCCTTCGCTAGTATGACCTACTAAATTTATTTGGTATTTAATTGGTCGGTCGAGTATAGGGATAATATGTGATATGTTAATTAACCCTTGTTTTGTGGCGGTGTTTGAGAATGACATCGAAAATCTTTAAGATAAGCAATGAAGCACATGAGAGTGTTGATTCAAATTTCAAACAAAAGGTAACGACCAACAACACGATAATAATCATCTTTGGTGGTAGCAACTATCGAACAATGATAACCATCGTGGGGAAATTATCATCTTAAGAATGGTAACCACTTGGTGGTAATAATGGCAAAGATAATAGAAGTGGAAATTTGCAAGAAAGAAGGTCATTTAGCCCGATTTTGTTGTGCACCAAAGTCAAGTCTATTTGGGACGGTGGCACCAAAGGTGGATATGGACAAAACAAAAGTCGTTGGTTTTAGGAAGTGCATTTTTCATGACTTCTCAAAAGCGAGTAAACCGAGCGAAGTTAGCGGGTTAGTTAATTATAAATTCTTGAAGTCTATACCTTATAAGATACCTGGGTTCTACCCTTTATTTTATCTCTCTTGCTTGCGTTCAACGTTTAAATTTGACTCAGGAGAAGTTAGACTTTGACTTATTGGTTGAAAAACCGTTAGTAGGAGCCTTCGTTACGCTTACTATTTTTAAATCTTGTTTGATTCAAATAAACATTTTCACGTTACTGTCGATCTTATCTTTTTGAAAATATTTGCCTTTGATGTGATTTTAGGAATCAATTGGTTAACTACTCATCATGCTTTTCGTAAGGTTGTTAGCTTTTATATTCATAACCAACTTTGTTGTGCGAATTCAAGTAACCAACCACTAAAGTCAATTATTGTCATATCAAGCCATAAGTAAAGAGCCCCGAACCTTTCGTTGTTGACTTCCTTGTGTGGAATGCGAAAGCCGGACTTTACGTGGCGACGTCGTGAATGAAGATGACAAGTTGATAGGTATCATTGTGAGGTCTTATCTAGGTTAAGGATAGAAGTCACGGTTGGTATCAATGTGACGTCTTATCAAGTCTTGGACGAGAGTATGATTTTGAATGATATTTCTATCATTAATAAATTTCTTGGCGTATTCTTGAAGATTTCCTAGCCTACCTTAGGCGTGAAATCGAATTTTGTATTGACCCGATCTGAAAACCCATTTCTTAAACCCTCAAATATTTCTTGACTAAAAAGAGCAGGTTTACGAGGATTATGATGAAAGTCATAATAAAAGCATTGGACTAATGAAAATCATGGGTATATGAAGTATTAGTAAGTGTTATGATGAGTTATGTTTGGTTATTATGTGAAAACACATGAAGTTTCTTAGAAATCACAAAGAGTTGAAAATCAGATTTTGGTGAAAAGCGTAACATGAAATTCAATTGACCATATCTCTATTATATTTTGAATTTTTGAATGTGGTCAAGTCCTAGAGTTAGATCTATGAGTTACCTAACTAATCCAAGTGGAATTCTTTGGAAAGGTGTTGTAGATTTTTGTGTGGTGATTTTAGTAAAGGGTGCAAAGCTGCAAAAATCGAAAAAAAGCTACTGCCATGATTTTAGAGGGGCTGTTTGGCCACTTAAATTATGAGAAAAATTCTGGCCTTTTGGGACATGAAGGTATATGGTATAAAGTACCTCCTGTCCAAAAATGAGCTCATTTCGACTTAAAATGAGCAAGTTATGACTATTTCAATATTTAGGTTTTTTAGATGAAAAGCGCTATAGCTTAGGAGTTCTATAACTCAGATGACCATGAAATTTAAACTAGAAGCTCACGTTAACATGTGTAAGGTCCTGCCAAGATTTGGGAATTTTGGAGTTAAACTTGAGGTAGCTAATTTCTTAAGGAATTAATTAGAAATTGATTTTTGAAAAATAGTAAATGAATTTTAAAAATTCGAGAAAAATATATTTTCATTATGGGACTATATTATGCTAAATCCCAGAAAAGAAATATTTTTGGGACTAATTTGGTATTTTCATGAAAATAGTTTAATTCTGAACATATGAGTTAAATATGTTATGTGAAGTAACAAAGTTGAAAATAGGATTTTATGGCTAGAGAATCCTATATAGAGTATATGCATATTTTTTGATGAGGATTTGATAATTGGTGATGATATCTTATGAGTATGGCATTTTGAATGATTAAATGCATTATATGGTAAAAGCGTAAACAATTGAGATAAATTGTTTATAAATTTAAGAAGTGATTAAAATATTGTTATAATATTAATGATATTAGATTATGAGATTATTAAGTGATTGATAACATGGGGATATTCTTGAATCTGGATAAATTATATTATAAATGTTTAATATTTATCCTTTATCTCATTTGATTGATTCTTTATATCATTATCCTCATATTTTATATTATGTTGAAAGTAAATACGTGGCACTGTAGTGCATAGATGGACTTGGTATGATTATGATGAGGATTTGTTCGGTATAATCATAGCAGTAATTGAAAAATTATCTTTGATTATCTTTAGCCGTAGTGCATGGATAATTTGTGGTCGTGATCTTAATGAATACACGATTATCTTTGGTAGTAGTAGTGCATGGATAATTTGTGGTCGTGATCTTAATGAATACACGATTATCTTTGGTAGTAGTGCATGGATAATTTGTGGTCGTGATACTAATGAATACGATTATCTTTGGTAGTAGTGCATGGATAATTTGTGGTCGTGATCTTAATGAATACACGATTATCTTTGGTAGTAGTGCATGGATAATTTATTGGTCGTGATCTTAATGAATACACGATTATCTTTGGCCGTAGTAGTGCATGGATAATTTGTGGTCGTGATCTTAATGAATACACGATTATCTTTGGTAGTAGTGCATGGATAATTTGTGGTCGTGATCTTAATGAATACGATTATCTTTGGTAGTAGTCATGGATAATTTGTGGTCGTGATCTTAATGAATACACGATTATCTTTGGCCGTAGTGCATGGATAATTTGTGGTCGTGATCTTAATGAATACGATTATCTTTGGTAGTAGTGCATGGATAATTCGTGGTCGTGATAATCTTAATGAATATCCTTGGCACGTAGTGCGGGGATGATTCGATGATATGGATTAATTATTGAAATTTGAGTCTCGTAATGAAATATTAATTCATGGATGTGGTAAAAGTCATCTTTGGTAGTAGTGCATTGATAGACTTGGTATGATTATGACGACGGATTATTCGGTATAATCATGGTAGTAATTGAAAACACGAATATCCTTGGCGATAGTGCATGGATAATTAATTGGTTGTGATGATACTATTAAAAGTTGAGTCTCGGTATTATTGGTTTCTGAGTTGTATATCTTTGGCTTTGTAGTGCAAAGATGAATTGTTAATGAATATCTTTGGCGGATTTCAAAGATGAATTTAAGGTTTTCAACGATAAAAGGTATTGAGGTATCATCTCTTTATCATACCAGTGCGTACCCTAATTTCGAGGGTGAAATTCCATAAGGAGGGAGATTGTGAGACCCAGATTTTATCGATAAAGATTTAAATTTTGTGTGAAATAATTTTTAATATTATGGTGTGAATTTGAGATAATATTATAGTTGTGGGTAGTATTTATAAATTTTGCAAAGTATGCAGTGGTTATATTATATTCGATTGGTGGGGAATATTCGGTTTAGCGGGGGAATATTTAAATACAATGACTCAATCATTGGTGGACCCCTAACAAAATTATTGTCGGATTGAAAGCACGACAAAATATTTTATTGAAATAACGGCGGAAGTTTTCTGGTTGATCTTTGTTGAACTACTCGGTAGTAAAGAAATACGATGTCGTGTGGTTGCGTAGTAGCCTGCGGTATTGATTATTGATCTTATGTGAGAAGAAACTCGGTTTGATTCCATTATTGTCGATTAATAATATGAATTATTATAGCGATAATGACGTTTTGTTTTATTCGTATTATTAGCGTAATAAAAGCGAAACATCTTTTATATAAAAGCGAGAATACTTTATTAAAGTTATTCTATAAATAGAATATATTATATTTTTTATTATGCGTAGTATTTGCATAGTGTTTTGCGTAGTGTATTGCATAGTAGTGTTTGCATAGTAAAATGTTTTTATATAAATAGAATATATGATATTTTATTTAAAAGATTTTGCTTTAAATATGGATAGTCAGATTAAAGTAAATCAATCTGGACCGTTCATGGATTAATTACTATGCATTCTATTTTCCTATAAATAGAAGCTCATTCCTTCATTATTTTCTTACGAATTCTTTGAAACTACAGAGAGAAATTATAGAGAGAAGCTATAGAGAGAAAATCTATAGAGAGAAAGAAGAAAGTATTACGGTACTTCACTACTTTGATATCCGGTTCTTTTACGGTAAGGGGTATTATTTGTTGTGTAGTAAAGGGTGTTATTCTTTCTTATTCATGAAGAGAACTTACATTATTCCATTCATTATTATTACTGTTGGAATAACTTTTGTAAAAGTGGTATACCCTATACATAACTTGTGATATGCCATGGCATACCTATACTTGGTGAAATCCTTATGTTATTCCATTCTTATTTATTACATTGGAATAACTTTTGTATCTGTGGAATCCCTATACTTGGTGATCTTCTTACATTATTCCATTCTTTATTATTACATTGGAATATCACATGCGTGTGTTTTACGGGACTGGTTCCATTGTTTATTATTCGCATTTATTATTACATTTGGAATATCACATGCGTGTGTTTTTACAGGACTGGTTCCATGTATTTATTATTGACATTTATTATTACGTTGGATCATCATCTGTCGATTGTGAATTTCACACGACTTTGGTTAGATTATTATTATTACATTGGAATAACTTTTGTACATGCAATCTGCATGCGTGGTGATTTCTTTTGTTATTCCATTCTTTATTATACCCGGTTGGTTAAAACTTTGACTTCTATACTCCATGAAATTAGTAGAATATCCTTGATATTTGCGTTTCATCGATATCTTTTCATGGAAATATTCTTACGATCATTCTTGAATTTTACTCTACAAAAGCGATATCTTGTTGACAATTTGGGCGTTATTAATTCTGGATAAAATAATTCTTGAACTTGTTTTATTGAATTATTATGTCATTGTCATCATCCTCATGATATATTATGTTATCTTTTGGCTTACGTGCGTAGATGAACTTAGTATGATTATGACCGAGGATCATTCGGTATAATCATGGCTTGTTATAAATGATGTGATAAAAGTCCTCGGTGGCACATGTAATGCGTTGATGGATAGTTTTGGTATGATTATGACCGAGGGGTGATTCGGTATAGTCATGACCATTGATAATTTGATGAAAATCCTTGGTAGTAATGCGGGGATGATTAGATATTGTGGTTTATTCATTAAAGCTGAGTCTTAATGATAAAATTTATGAAAACCTTTTAAAACCTAAAAGATAGTAGACTTTATTTTCTACTTGACTCTTTTAATGGATTGCATATTCATTATGATTAAAGCTGATTTGTCTATTGTATTTTATCGGTTTAACATTGTTGAAGGCTAATGATAATTTATTACGCATTATCTTAGTCATAATATTTCTTCTTTGGGCTAGTTGAGCTCACCCTTTCTTTCTTTGTTCTCTTGAAATGAGAACATAAATTTGGGACGAGTCGGGGAGCGGAGTAATGGTCGGAGGATAGCATTAGTAGTCCTCACTATTACGTGAAATAGTGTGATAATAGTTGTAATGAGGACTCCATTTGAGTTTGTATAATATCTAGTAGACAATATTTGTATTCAAACTCACGGTTTATGTCGTATTGTACCACGACAGTTATATTAAGTAAGTTGTATTTGAATTTATGTACCATGTAAGTGGCGACCCAAGATGGGTGGCGTATATACTAATTTGAAGGCGTAGCATCCCCCGTAAATGTGAAAAAGTTCCAAATTTGATAAAATTTCCAATCCTTGAAATATTTGATAATGATATTGAAGAAATAATATTATTTTGAAAAAATAACATATTGCACCTGAAATCGATGCTTAGTTAAAATCTGGGATATAGGCTATGACTTGAACTTCCTTGATTATATAAATCAATACTCAAAGTATACTCAAAAAATACTCACAATAACATGGCTCGATAATATAGAGGAGAAAACTTTAGTTTACGGTGTGATGTTTTCAATTCTTGATTAAATTTAACTATTTATAGGAAAATGCTTTTAACAACGCCCAAAAGAAGAAAATTTAATATAATAATATATTTATAAAATTAAAAGCAAATATCTCATGAAATAACCTTTGAGAATCTAAAATCAGCAACCTAACACATATGTAAAATGAGCCTCATACATCTAAAAACGTTTTTTTGTTAATTAAAACAATTAAAACTTTCAAAAATAGATAATTATTTGAACTTTGGAACTTAATAATTCATAATAAATAGCTCTTTTATCAGAAAATTTGAAACTCACGATTTTCCATAGGAAATTCCATTTCTACTAATACTTGCGAAGGAAGTTTTCCAAATTCCAAACATAAATTAATTAACCCAAATCCTGAAGGAGGCGATTTTCTGTTTATAATCAAATTTGATTCGATAATTGTGTCCTGACCAACACACAAAATATGTTTTAAACATTTAATGCCACAAAAATACTCTTCCTCCTCATTTATTTATTATTCCTCAATATATCCCAAATTCATTATAAATAAAATATCGTTAATATTAATTATAATTATTATTAATCTCTTTATAATAATATATTTAAATAAATTATTTTATCGGAAAAAGATAAAATTTCTTCTTTAATTTTCATCAATTGTCACATTAAATTGTATTATTCATTCAAAAAAATTATTATTAATGAAATTTAATTTTCTCTATTTATTATTTTGAAATAGTAAGGGTTGATTTGATTAATGTGGATAGTTTAGGGTAAAATCATGAAATATTTCAAAAATAAGCAAGTGGTTATAAAATATTCATTGTTGTGGGGAATATTCGTTTGGTCGTGGAATATTAAATCTTTGTCGGGGAATATTAAATGCGGCCAGTAGCTTGACCGTGTGTGGGCCCCCATGCTTGAGCGATTGGATGAAAAAAGCGACAAATATAAGTTGTTTAAAAATAACTTGGCGTAGTTATTTACAGATTATCTTGTTAAAATACTACTCGGTGGTTAAAACACGATAGCTTTGCGGTATTGCACCAATTATTGATTCTTACGTGAAGGCCTTTACTCGATAATGGTTACGATAATTCTTTATTATTTTATTTTATTGATTTAATAATTCTTTGCGTTGATATTTTATATTCTTTGTTGTTTGATAATTGTCATTACGGTATTTTTCATTATCGAAGCAATAATTCATATTATCTGAATAATATTATTAGATAACATTATTGGCGATGTCTAGAAAGTTACATACAGGAGAGGTTTGGTCACCTAATTGCGCGGCGATGAGGAGAAATTCTTATTGGAAAGCCCCCTCTTTCACAGAGGCTGCTGGTTGTCGATATTGTGATTACGTAATATTATTTGTGAATAATTAATTATTGATTCATATGATGAGGAAAATATTGATTTTATGTGGATATAGATGGAGAAAATTTTTAATGTGACAATTGTTGAAAATTGAAATTTTATCTTTTACGATAAAATAATTCATTTAAATATATTATTATATTTTAATAATATAATAATGGTGATATTTTTTACAACGAATGTGGGATATATGAGTATCTGAGGAGGAAGTATTTTTGTTGCAATAAATGTTTTAAAACATGTTAAACATGTCGATTGGACCCCATTTATTATTTGAAATTTGATTATAGCTTTGTAAAATCGCTTGGTTTGTGGATTTGGTCAATTTCTATTTGGAATTTGGAAAAACTTTCTTACGCAAAGTTGTAGAAATTGAATTTCCTATAAAAACTCGCGAGATTTGAATTTTTCTGATGAAAGGGCTATTTATTATGAATTATTGAAGTTAGAAGCTCGAAATAATTGATTTTGGAAGTTTAAAATATTTAAAATTAGAAAAACGTTTTTTTTTTTTTTTTTTCTAGAATGTGGCATGTGTTTGATGAAATGCTGAATCAGATTCTAGGCAAGAATTGGCGTAAGGAAATTTATATAATATATTATTAATTTATTAAATTTTACGCTTTGGTGTTCTAGCGATTTTCTATAAATAGGGTCTTGGGTTAGAATTGAAAATCACACGAAGCTGAAGTTTTTTCTCTCTCTATATTATCGGCGTATTCTTGTGAGTATTTTGAGTATACTTTGAGTATTGTTAGGCGGTGCAAGTTCCTTGATGCTTTATATCAGGTATTTAAATTTAGAAATCTTAATCTTTCGAGGTAAGGGATGTTATTTTTTTTCTCGAATGATATTATTTCTTGATATCATTATCTTTGAAATATTGGTTGGAACTTTTTATCAAATTTGGAACTTTTTCATGTCGGGGTTCTTATTCATGAGTTCTTATTCACGATTCTTATTCATTAGAGTTCTTATTCACGATTCTTATTCACGAGTTCTTATTATGAAGCGTGAAGATGTTTTTTGTGAAATTTCTATCTTTTGGTGTCGGAGATTCTTATTCGTATCGGCCTTATCGGTATTTTATTCACAATATCTGACCTTTATTCATAGAAAATAAAATTTTCTTTTTTGTCCAAAATATCTATTACGGATACTAGCTTTGATTGTATCCATGTTTTGATCATTCTTGAATTTTTTACACCACTATGATTATTTTTGAGGTATTTTTGAACATGGATAAAACAAATCTGAATCCGAATCCTTAATCCTTAATCCTTGTCATTTTTGTTTCCTTTGGATTCGTTTCTTTAAAAATATTTTTCATCATCCTCGGTCTTAAATGATGATATTATTGAATATCTTTGGCTTTGTGTAGTGCAAAGATGAATGATTCTGAAGAATATCTTTGGTAGTAGTGCAAAGATGAGCAGTGTTTAGATGAACATGACCCGGTGATGAATATCTTTGGCTGTAGTGCAAAGATGAATATTTGATTCGGATGTATATTGATTGATGTTCTGAGGGGATAAAAGATGAGCGATGAACTTTTAAATTCATCACATAGAAGATAGTAGTTTGCATTCTCTCTTAACTCTTCTTAATGAATTATTATTTCATTGCGAATATTGATTTAAAATTTGTTGTCTATTGTATTACTATTAGATTTTTTTCCTGTTGAAGACTAACGATAATTTGTTGTATATTATCTTAGTCGTAATATTCTTTCTTGGGCTAGTTGAGCTCACCCTTTTTTTTTGTTCCATTTTTTTCTTCTCGGGGAGGCGAGAATATAGCGATGCAGAGTGGGGTATGGAATGAAGGTTTTAGAAAGAATTGTTTAGTAGTCCTCACCATTTTTTGTAAAATAATGTATCGATAAATGTGATGAGGATTTATTTGAGTATAGATATTATCAGAAGATAATATTTGTATTCAAACTCACGAGTTTTTCTTGTTGTAATAATAAAGTTGTAGTTGTTTACGTACCATGTATTGTGATTTCGGAATGGGTGATATATACTATTTTGGGGCGTCGCGGTTGGTATCGAGCTTAGGGATATGATCTCTGGCGGAGATCGGGGAATAGAACTAGGAGGAGAGGCAGAGTAAATCCTTGCTAGTGTGTCTACTAAGCTTATTTTTTAGTTAAGTCGATATATAAGGATATTATGTGATATATTGATTTCCTTAATTAACCCTTGTTTTATGGCGGTATTTGAGAATGTCATTGAGAATATTAACAATGGAAATGAGGCCAGTGGAGGCCTTTGTACTCACTCAGCGAGGAGAGCGTCTGCAAGTGGTGATGTTCCTCTGTGAACAACACCTTTGGCGAGATGATGAGCGAGGGGATGTTTAGAAGCTTTTTGCGGTTAATATGCAAAATCGAAGACGAGGAGACTTCGTGTTCAAAATCTGAGGAGAAATGATAGCAATTCACGGGTTATCACGATGAAGCGATTCGAAAAGTTGGGACCACGAATTTAAGGAAAGCGGATCCGATCATATGGCGGAAACATGGGTCAAACAAATTACAAGATATTCGATGTCTTGGGATGCGCGGAAAACGAAGGTTCCATTCGCCACCTTTATGTTAGTGGCGAGGCGGACTCTTGGTGGGAGATGCGTGAAGCGTACCCATCGGTACTTTTCGGCATGTCTTGGGGAGCGTTTTGAAACTATTTAATGACAAATACTTTCACGAAAGTGTTACGTCGTATGAAGGAAGTGGAGTTCATTGATTAGAACAAAACAACATGGCGGTGTCTCGATGCGAGGCAAAGTTTGCGAGTTATCGAGGTTTGCACCTCATTTGGTGGAGAATGAGGAGCGTATGGCGGATGTTTTGAGAGGTTTGAAACCGGCGTCGACGATATCTCATTTCTCATAAATTTTCTCTCTATTAGGATGTTATATGAGGGCTCAATTATTAGGCGAGATACTTGAAATGCGGTTGTTGAGGACCATAACGAGGATCGTACCGAGAGATAGCGATCAGCGAGAATAATGATAACCCGGCGGAGAAAAAAGCGAGACGGACAAAAATGGTAACCACTACGGTGGTAATCATAGCCGTGAAAATAGAAGAAGCGAGTCGGGAGGAGATTTTAAAAAGGAGATTTAACAAGCGACCGTGTGAAGGCAGCGGTCTTGGCGTGACAAGCTGGTTCTAAGGAGGAGAAACGACCACCGGTCGTATATATATACTTAAATCACGGAAAAAGAGGACATATCGGTCAAGCGCCCTAGCAGATCAAGGTATGCTATAATTGTGGAAAGGAAGGACATATCGCTCGAGATTATGCGATGGCGAAACCTAGTTAGTGAGGGACGGTGACTCGAAAAAGTATCCCGAGAAAAGTCAAAGTCAGCGATTAGGGAAGGCGTTTGTTGTATTTGGTCATAATCGAGGAACCCAAGCGAGGTGATCACGGGTAAGCTATTTATAAATTCTTGCGAAGTTTATACCTTACTTAATCTAGGTGCTACCCATTCATTTATCTCTCTGTGTGTGCTCAGCGTTTAAACTTGACTCAGGAGAAATTAGACTTTGACTATCTGTGGAAACTCAGTTAGGAGAAACTTTCATCACATCCTTTGTTTATAAATCTTGTTTGATTGAGTTGGCACCATCACCTTACACATTGACCTTATCTCTTTAAAGATACTTGCTTTTGATGTGATTTTAGGGATTGATTGGTTAACTACTCATCGTACCAAAATTGATTGTTTTTCGTAAGGTTGTTAGTTTTCATATTCTAACTTGACTTTGTTATGCAATTCAAACAACTAAACCATTAAAATCAATCAACATCATATCTAATCATAAAGCTATTCGTTTATTGAAAAGCGGATGTCAAGCTTTCTTAGCCCATGTTATGGATTTGAATAAAGACACGTCAAATTTGAATAATATTCTGTTGTTATTGACTTTCTGGCGTATTTCGAAGAACTTCCGGTCTACCCCGAGCGTGAAGTTGAATTCTTTATTGATCTTGAACACAGTACAAAGCCCATTTCTAAAACCCCATATCGAATGGCTCTATTGAACCCGAGGAGTTAAAGGTCAACTCGAGGAATTGTTGGACATCGGTTTCATTAAATCTAGTACATCTCCTTGGGGTGCTCTGTTTTATTTGTAAAGAAAAGGCGGGGAGTATGCGACTTTGTATTGACTATCGGAATTGAACCATGTCACCATCATCGAGAATAGGTATCCTCTACCTCGTATTGATGACTTGTTTGACCCGATTCTGAGAGGGCCTGATTCTTTTCAAAAATCGATCTTAGATTACGGATATCATCGGTGAAGATTAGGCGAGGATATTAAAGGCGCCTTTAGAAACTTCGATGCGGGCATTATGAATTCTTAGTCATGTCTTTGGATTGACTAATGCTCTATGACTTTCATGGATATGATGAGCAAGTATTGAGGAATATTTGGATCGATTTGTTGTTGTCTTTATTGATGACATCATCTTATATATTCAAAAGTCGTGAAGATCATGAGCACCATTTGAAAATTTGGTACTCAAAGGCCGTGAAAACAAACTATATGCCAAATTGAAGAAATCGAGTTACGGCTTGAGGAAGTAGCATTCCTTGAGCGCGTGGTGTCGAAACATGGAGTATCTGTTGATCCGTGAAGATTGAAGCAATCTGAAGTTAGAAGAACAGCAGAAGTCGGTGGTGAAATCACGTAGCTTTTTGGGCTTAATTTGGTTATTATCGGAGATCGTGGAAGGGTTTTCTCGAATCGCTACTCCATTAACTTCGGCTAACTTCGGAAGGATACAAAATTCGTTTGGGGCGAAGAATGCGAGAAAAGTTTCAAGAGCTTAGAGGAGACTTATTTATTTTGTTCTAACAATACCATCTGGTTCGGATGGATTTGTTATCTCTGATGATGCTTGAGGCAAAGGGTTAGGATGTGTTCTCATGCAGCGTGGGAAAGTCATAGCCTTTATGCCTCGCGACAACAAAAAAGTATGAGAGGAATTATCCTACTCGTGATCTAGAGTTAGCGGTGATCGTTTCAGCGTTAAAGATATGGAGCTTATCTATATGGGGAGAAAGTGGAGATATATTAGGACCATAAAAGCCTTAAATATTTCTTCACTCAAAAAAGAACTCGACATGCGGCGGTGACGTTGGCTCGAGCTATTGAAGACTACGACCACACTATTGATACCATCACGGAAAAGCGAGCGTGGTGGTGTGGCGTTGAGTAGAAGATCATATGCGAGGAGCGAGTGCGATGATGTCAAGTATCGCGTAGAGCCGACTTTAATAGAAAAAGTTAAGGTTGCTCGAGCCCGCAGGCCGGAGGTGATCGTATGAAGAAGAAAGTACAAGAAGGAGCTATTAGGGGCGAGAATTGATGAAGAAGGAATACTTGAGTCACTCTAGACTTTGTGTTCTAACGACTACGATTTGAAGTCAAGATTATGATGGAGGCACCTGATACACCATTTGCAATCCATCTGGAAGTACTAAAATGTATCGTGATCTTGACATACATTTTGGTGGAACAATATGAAGAGAGAGATTGCAAAGTTTATCTCGATGTGTTTAACTTGTCGGCGTGTAAAGCGGAGCATCTAGTACCTAAGGGTCGTTGCAACCACTTGAGATTAGAAATGGAAGTGGGAACACATTACCATGGATTTCGATTCTACGGGTCTTCTACGGTTTCTCGAGGCATCAATCTTTATTTGGGTTATTGTTGATAGATTAACCAAGTCTGCTCATTTCTTTGCCGTCACGGAGACTTATTCCTTGAGCGTCTTGCTAGTATATGCGTGAATGAGATTGTGAGGTTGCATGGCATGCACTGTATCCATAGTTTGGATCGTGACCCAAGATTCACTTCAAGATTTTGGGTTAGCTTGCAAAAAGCTATGAGCGCAGTTTACGATTTGATTGGCATACCATCCTCGAAGCAGACGGATGATCGAGAAAGGACTATTCAAACTCTTGAAGATTTATTAAGACTCTGTGTCCTAGACTTCAAAAGGCGGTTAGGATAAGTATTTACCATTGGTGGAATTCTCCTCTGACAGCGTTATCGAGCGAAAGTATAGGTGTGGCTCCATTTGAAGCATTATATGGGCCGAAAGTGTCGCTCTCGGTATGTTGGGACGAGGTGGGTGAAGCAACATTGTTGGGACAGAGTTTAATGCGTATGACTACTGGAAAAGATCAAATGATTTGACAGCGTATAAAGCGGCACAAGATCGACAAAAAGTTATTATGCGGATCTTCATCGAAAGGGCGTGGAATTTAGTGTAGGGGATCATGTATTGTTGCGAGTTGCTCCGTGGAAGGAGTTACAAGATTTGGGAAGAGAGGAAAGCTCGATCCACGATTTATTGGTCCATTTCAAATTCTTGGCCAGAGAGTAGGAAATGTAGCCTATAGACTCGCGTTACCTCAAGTATGTATGTCTCGTGTTCATAATGTGTTTCACGTATCTCGTACCGTAAATATGTGAAAGACCGAACCACGTTATAGAGTTAGAAGCAGGACGAGATAGCAGAGAAGACTTAGCGTATGAGGAGGTACTGTCAAGATCTTGGATAGGAAGGAGCATGTCTACTGTATGAAAAGGTCGTACCACAAGTTAAAGTTTTGTGGAGGAATCATCTTTATAGAGAAATGACACAGGGAATTGGAAGCGGAAATGAAAGCGAGGTATCCTCACCTTTTGAAACACAGTGCGTCGTCGATTCGAGGGCGAAATTTCATAAGGAGGGAGGTTGTAAGACCCCTGACTTATTATTAATGAAATTTAATTTTCTCTATTTATTATTTTGAAATAGTAAGGGTTGATTTGATTAATGTGGATAGTTAAGGGGTAAAAATCATAAATATTTCAAAATAAGCAAGTGGTTATAAAATATTCATTGTTGTCGGGGAATATTCGTTTTTCGTGGAATATTAAATCTTTGTCGGGGAATATTAAATGCAATGCAGTAGTGACCCATGTGGGCCCATGTGAAGCGATTGGATGAAGAAAAGCGACAAATATAAGTTGTTTAAAAATAACGGCGTAGTTATTCACAGATTATCTTGTTAAAATACTCGGTGGTTAAAACACGGTAGCTTTGCGGTATTGCACGATTATTGATTCTTACGTGAAGGCACTACTCGATAATGGTTACGATAATTCTTTATTCGATATTTTATTGATTTAATAATTCTTTGCGTTGATATTTTATATTCTTTGTTGTTTGATAATTGTCATTACGGTATATTTTCATTATCGAAGCGATAATTCATATTATCTGAATAATATTATTAGATAACATTATTGGCGATGTCTAGAAAGTTACATCTAAGGAGAGGTTTGGTCACACTAATTGCTTGGCATGATGAGGAGAAATTCTTATTGGAAAGCCCCTCTTTCTGAGGAGCTGCTGGTTGTCGATATTGTGATTACGTAATATTATTTGTGAATAATTAATTATTGATTCATATGATGAGAAAATATTGATTTTATGTGGATATAGATGGAGAAAATTTTTTAATGTGACAATTGTTGAAAATTGAAATTTTATCTTTTACGATAAAATAATTCATTTAAATATATTATTATATTTTAATAATATAATAATGGTGATATTTTTTAGCGAATGTGGGATATATGAGTATCTGAGGAGGAAGAGTATTTTTTGTTGCAATAAATGTTTTAAAACATATTAAACATGTCGGTGGACCCCATTTATTGGTGAAATTTGATTATAGCTTTGTAAAATCGCTTGGTTTGTGGATTTGGTCAATTTCTATTTGGAATTTGGAAAAACTTTCTTACGCAAAGTTGTAGAAATTGAATTTCCTATAAAAACTCATGAGATTGAATTTTTTCGATGAAAAAGGGCTATTTATTATGAATTATTGAAGTTAGAAGCTCAAAATAATTGATTTTTGGAAGTTTAAAATATTTAAAAAATTAGAAAAACGTTTTTTCTTACTTTTTTCTAGAATAACATGCATGTGTTTGATGGCTGAAATCAGATTCTAGGCAGGTGGGTAGGAAATTTATATAATATATATTATTAATTTATTAAATTTTACTAACTTTTTGGTGTTCTAGCATTTTCTATAAATAGGGTCTTGGGTTAGAATTGAAAATCACACGAAGCTGAAGTTTTCTCTCTCTCTATATTATCGGCGTATTCTTGTGAGTATTTTGAGTATACTTTGAGTATTGTTAGGCGGTGCTGAGTTCCTTGACTTTATATCAGGTATTAAATTTAGAAATCTTAATCTTTTCGAGGTAAGGGATGTTATTTTCTTCTCGAATGATATTATTTCTTGATATCATTATCTTTGAAATATTAGTTTGAAACTTTTTATCAAATTTGGAACTTTTTTTGGGGTTACTTATTCATGAGTTCTTATTCACGAGTTCTTATTCATGAGATTCTTATTCACGATTCTTATTCACGATTCTTATTAAAAGTCTTATTAAATGAAGCGTGAAGATGTTTTTTGGAAATTTCTATCTTTTGGTGTGAGATTCTTATTCACGTATCGACCTTATTCACGTATCGACCTTTAAAATATCTGACTTATTCATAGAAAAATAAAATTTCTTTTTTTGTCAAAATATCTAATACGGATACTAGCTTTGATTGTATCCATGTTTTGATCATTCTTGAATTTTACACCACTATGATTATTTTTGAGGTATTTTTGAACATGGATAAAACAAAATCGAATCCTTAATCCTTAATCCTTGTCATTTTGTTTCCTTTGGATTCGTTTCTTTAAAAATATTTTCATCATCCTCGGTCTTAAATGATGATATTATTGAATATCTTTGGCTTTTGTAGTGCAAAGATGAATGATTTCTGAAGAATATCTTTGGTAGTAGTCAAAGATGAGCAGTGTTTAGATGAACATGACCGGTGATGAATATCTTTGGCTGTAGTGCAAAGATGAATATTTGATTCGGATGTATATTGATTGATGTTACGGGGATAAAAGATGAGCGATGAACTTTTAAATTCATACATAGAAGATAGTAGTTTGCATTCTCTCTTAACTCTTCTAATGAATTATTATTTCATTGCGAATATTGATTTAAAATTTGTTTGTCTATTGTATTCTATTAGATTTTTCCTGTTGAAGACTAACGATAATTTGTTGTATATTATCTTAGTCGTAATATTCTTTCTTGGGCTAGTTGAGCTCACCCTTTTCCTTTTTGTTCCATTTTTTCTTCTCGGGGGAGGCGAGAATATAGCGATGCACGAGTCGGGGTATGGAATGAAGGTTTTAGAGAAGAATTGTTTAGTAGTCCTCACCATTTTGTAAAATAATGTATCGATAAATGTGATGAGGATTTATTTGAGTATAGATATTATCAGAAGATAATATTTGTATTCAAACTCAGAGTTTTCTTGTTGTAATAATAAAGTTGTAGTTGTTTACATACCATGTATTGTATTTCGAGAATGGGTGATGTATACTATTTTGGGGGCGTCAAAGCGGATCCGATCATGGCGGAAACATGGGTCGAAACAAATTACCAAGATATTCGATGTCTTGGGATGCGGAAGAAACGAAGGTTCCATTCGCCACCTTTATGTTAAAGTGGCGAGGCGAGACTCTTGGTGGGAATGCGTGAAGCGTACCCATCGGTACTTTTCGGCGTATGTCTTGGGAGCGTTTGAAACTATTTAATGACAAATACTTTCACGAAAGTGTTACGTCGTATGAAGGAAGTGGAGTTCATGATTAGAACAAAACAACATGGCGGTGTCTCGATGCGAGGCAAAGTTTGCGAGTTATCGAGGTTTGCACCTCATTTGGTGGAGAATGAGGAGCGTATGCCGCGGATGTTTTTAGAGGTTTGAAAACGGCGTCGTCGATATCTCATTTCTCATAAATTTTTCTCTCTACCGAGGATGTTGTAAGCGAGGGCTCGATTATTAGGCGAGATACTTGAGTGCGGTCGTTGAGGACCATAACGAGGATCGTACGGAGATAGCGATCAGCAGAATAATGATAACCCGGCGGAGAAAAGCAGACGGACAAAAATGGTAACCACTCTGGTGGTAATCATAGCCGTGAAAATAGAAGAAAGCGAGTCGGGGAGGAGATTTTAAAAAGATTTATTTAATGACCGTATGAAGGCAGCGGTCTTGGCGTGACAAGCGGTTCTAAGGGAGGAGAAACGACCACCGGTATATCTTCTAAATCACGGAAAAAAGAGGACATATCGGTCAAGCGCCTAGCGAGTTCAAGGTATGCTATAATTGTGGAAAGGAAGGACATATCGCTCGAGATTATGCGATGCGAAACCTAGTTAGTGAGGGGACGGTGACTCAAAAATTATCCCGAGAAAAGTCGAAAGTCAGCGATTAGGGAAGGCGTTTGTTGTGGTGGTCATAATCGAGGAACCCAAGCGAGGTGATCACGGGTAAGCTATTTATAAATTCTTGCGAAGTTTATACCTTACTTGATACGGTGCTACCCATTCATTTATCTCTCTCTGCATGTGCTCAGCGTTTAAACTTGACTCAGGAGAAATTAGACTTTGACTATCTGTGGAAACTCAGTTAGGAGAAACTTTCATCACATCCTTTGTTTATAAATCTTGTTTGATTCAAGTTGGCACCATCACCTTACATTGACCTTATCTCTTTAAAGATACTTGCTTTTGATGTGATTTTAGGGATTGATTGGTTAACTACTCTCATCGTACCAAAATTGATTGTTTTTCGTAAGGTTGTTAGTTTTCATATTCTACCTTGACTTTTTGTTATGCGAATTCAACAACTAAACCATTAAAATCAATCTTTGTCATATCTAATCATAAAGCTATTCGTTTATTGAAAAGCGGATGTCAAAGCTTTCTTAGCCCATGTTATGGATTTGAATAAAGACACGTCAAATTTGAATAATATTCTGTTGTTATTGACTTTCTGGCGTATTTCAGAAGAACTTCCGGTCTACCCCGAGCGTGAAGTTGAATTCTTTATTGATCTTGAACACAGTACAAGCCCATTTCTAAAACCCATATCGAATGGCTCTATTGAACTTGAGGAGTTAAAGGTCAATTCTGAGGAATTGTTGGACATCGGTTTCATCGATCTAGTACATCTCCTTGGGGTGCTCTGTTTTTTTATTTGTAAGAAAAGAAAGGCGGGAGTATGCGACTTTTGTATTGACTATCGGAATTGAACCATGTCACCATCGAGAATAGGTATCCTCTACCTCGTATTGATGACTTGTTTGACCCGATTCTGAGGGCACTGATTCTTTTCAAAAATCGATCTTAGATTACGGATATCATCGGTGAAGATTAGGCGAGGATATTCAAAGCGCCTTTAGAACTCGATATGGGCATTATGAATTCTTAGTCGTGTCTTTCGGATGACTAATGCTCTATGACTTTCATGGATATGATGAGCAAAGTATTGAGGAATATTTGGATCGGTTTGTTGTTGTCTTTATTGATGACATCCTTATATATTCAAAAGTCGTGAAGATCATGAGCACCATTTGAAATTTGGTACTCGAAGGCCCGTGAAAACAAACTATATGCCAAATTGAAGAAATCACGAGTTACGGCTTGAGGAAGTAGCATTCCTTGGGCGCGTGGTGTCGAAACATGGAGTATCTGTTGATCGTGAAGATTGAAGCAATACAAAGTTAGAACAGCAAAGTCGGTGGTTGAAATCGTAGCTTTTTGGGCTTATTTGGTTATTATCGGAGATTCGTGGAAGGGTTTTCTCGAATCGCTACTCCATTAACTTCGGCTAACTTCGGAAGGATACAAAATTCGTTTGGAGGCGAAGAATGCGAGAAAAGTTTCGAGAGCTTAGAGGAGACTTATTTTATTTTGTTCTAACAATACCATCTGGTTCGGATGGATTTGTTATCTCTGATGATGCTTGAGGCAAAGGGTTAGGATGTGTTCTCATGCAGCGTGGGAAAGTCATAGCTTTATGCCTCATGACAACTTAAAAAAGTATGAGAGGAATTATCCTACTCATGATCTAGAGTTAGCGGCGTGATCGTTCGTTGGCGCTAAAGATATGGAGGCACTTATCTATATGGGGAGAAAGTGGAGATATATTAGGACCATAAAAGCCTTAAATATTTCTTCTCAAAAAAAGAACTCGACATCGGCGGTGACGTTGGCTCGAGCTATTGAAGACTACGACCACACTATTGATACCATCACGGAAAAGCGAGCGTGGTGGTGCGCGTTGAGTAGAAGATCATATGCGAGGAGCGAGTGCGATGATGTCAAGTATCGCGTAGAAAGCCGACTTTAATAGAAAAAGTTAAGGTTGCTCGAGCCAGGGCGGGCCGGATGATCGTATGAAGAAGAAAGTACAAGAAGAAGGAGCTATTAGGGCGAGAATTGATGAAGAAGGAATACTTGAGTCCACTCTAGACTTTGTGTTCTAACGACTCGATTTGAAGTACAAGATTATGATGGAGGCACTGATACACCATTTGCAATCCATCACTGGAAGTACTAAAATGTATCGTGATCTTGACATACATTTTGGTGGAACAATATGAAGAGAGAGATTGCAAAGTTTATCTCGATGTGTTTAACTTGTCGGCGTGTAAAGGCGGAGCATCTAGTACCTAAGGGTCCGTTGCAACCACTTGAGATTCGAAATGGAAGTGGGAACACATTACCATGGATTTCGATTTACGGGTCTTCCTACGGTTTCTCGAGGCATCAATCTTTATTTGGGTTATTGTTGATAGATTAACCAAGTCTGCTCATTTTTCTTGCCGTCTGGGAGACTTATTCCTTGAGCGTCTTGCTAGTATATGCGTGAATGAGATTGTGAGGTTGCATGGCATGCACTGTATCCATAGTTTGGATCGTGACCCAAGATTCACTTCAAGATTTTGGGTTAGCTTGCAAAAAGCTATGGAGCGCGGAGTTTTACGATTGATTCGGCATACCATCCTCGAAGCAGACGAGATGATCGAGAAAGGACTATTCAAACTCTTGAAGATTTATTAAGACTCTGTGTCCTAGACTTCAAGGCGGTTGGGATAAGTATTTACCATTGGTGGAATTCTCCTACAACAACGAGTTATCGAGCAAGTATAGGTGTGGCTCCATTTGAAGCATTATATGGGCCGAAAGTGTCGCTCTCTCGGTATGTTGGGGACGAGGTGGGTGAAGCAACATTGTTGGGACAGAGAGTTAATGCGTATGACTACGGAAAAGATCCAAATGATTCGACAAGCGTATACAAGCGGCACAAGATCGACAAAAGAGTTATGCGGATCTTCATCGAAAGGGCGTGGAATTTAGTGTAGGGGATCATGTATTGTTGCGAGTTGCTCCGTGGAAGGAGTTCAAGATTTGGGAGAGAGAGAAAGCTCGATCCACGATTTATTGGTCCATTTCAAATTCTTGTGAGAGTAGGAAATGTAGCCTATAGACTCGCGTTACCTCAGTATGTCTCGTGTTCATAATGTGTTTCACATATCATGCCGTAAATATGTGAAAGACCGAACCACGTTATTGAGTTAGAGCCAGGACGAGATAGTAGAAGACTTAGCGTATGAGGAGGTACTGTCAAGATCTTGGATAGGAAGGAGCATGTCCTACTGTATGAAAGGTCATACCACTGAGTTAAAGTTTTGTGGAGGAATCATCTTTATAGAGGAAATGACACAGGAATTGGAAGCGGAAATGAAAGCGAGGTATCCTCACCTTTTGAAAACACCGAGTCGTCGTCGATTTCGAGGATGAAATTTCATAAGGAGGGAGGTTGTAAGACCCCAACTTATTATTAATGAAATTTAATTTTCTCTATTTATTATTTTGAAATAGTAAGGGTTGATTTGATTAATGTGGATAGTTAGGGGTAAAATCTCATGAAATATTTCAAAATAAGCAGTGGTTATAAAATATTCATTGTTGTGGGGAATATTCGTTTGGTGGTGGAATATTAAATCTTTGTCGGGGAATATTAAATGCGACCAGTATGACCATGTGTGGGCCCATGTGAAGCGATTGGATGAAAAAGCGACAAATATAAGTTGTTTAAAAAAATTGGCGTAGTTATTCACAGATTATCTTGTTAAAATACTCGGTGGTTAAAAAACACGTGATTGCGGTATTATTGCGATTATTGATTCTTACGTGAAGGCCTACTCGATAATGGTTCTGATAATTCTTATTCGATATTTTATTTTATTGATTTAATAATTCTTTGCGTTGATATTTTATATTCTTTGTTGTTTGATAATTGTCATTTTACGGTATTTTTCATTATCGAAGCAATAATTCATATTATCTGAATAATATTATTAGATAACATTATTGGCGATGTCTAGAAAGTTACATATCTAAGGAGAGGTTTGGTCACCTAATTGCTTGCAGATAAGGAGAAATTCTTATTGGAAAGCCCCTCTTTCTGAGGGCGCTGGTTGTCGATATTGTGATTACGTAATATTATTTGTGAATAATTAATTATTGATTCATATGATGAGGAAAATATTGATTTTATGTGGATATAGATGGAAAATTTTTAATGTGACAATTGTTGAAAATTGAAATTTTATCTTTTACGATAAAATAATTTATTTAAATATATTATTATATTTTAATAATATAATAATGGTGATATTTTTACAACGAATGTGGGATATATGAGTATCTGAGGAGGAAGAGTATTTTTGTTGCAATAAATGTTTAAAACATGTTAAACATGTCGGTGGACCCCATTTATTATTTGAAATTTGATTATAGCTTTGTAAAATCGCTTGGTTTGTGGATTTCGGTCAATTTCTATTTGGAATTTGGAAAAACTTTCTTACTGCAAAGTTGTAGAAATTGAATTTCCTATAAAAACTCGCATGAGATTGAATTTTCTGATGAAAGGGCTATTTATTATGAATTATTGAAGTTAGAAGCTCAGAAATAATTAATTTTTGGAAGTTTAAAATATTTAAAATTAGAAAAACGTTTTTTCTTTTTTTTTTCTAGAATGTGGCATGTGTTTGATGGCTGAAATCAGATTCTAGGCATGTGTAGGAAATTTATATAATTATATTATTAATTTATTAAATTTTACTAACTTTGGTGTTCTAGCGATTTTCTATAAATAGGGTCTTGGGTTAGAATTGAAAATCACACGAAGCTGAAGTTTTTCTCTCTCTATATTATCGGCGTATTCTTGTGAGTATTTTGAGTATACTTTGAGTATTGTTAGGCGGTGCAAGTTCCTTGACACTTTATATCAGGTATTTAATTTAGAAGTCTTAATCTTTCGAGGTAAGGGATGTTATTTTCTTCTCGAATGATATTATTTCTTGATATCATTATCTTTGAAATATTGGTTGAAACTTTTTATCAAATTTGGAACTTTTTCATGTGGGGGTTCTTATTCATGGAGTTCTATTCATGAGTTCTTATTCATGAGTTCTTATTCACGATTCTTATTCACGATTCTTATTCATTAAGTATGAAGCGTGAAGATGATTTTTTGGGAAATTTCTATCTTTTGGTGTGAGAGTTATTCATAAAATTTCTTCTTTTTTGTCCAAAATATCATCGGATCACTTTATTCATGTTTTGATCATTCTTGAATTTTACTTATGATTATTTTTGAGGTATTTTCATGGATAAAACAAAAAAATTAAAAATTTCTTATTTTTTGTCAAAATATCAAATTATACGGATACTAGCTTTGATTGTATCCGTGTTTTGATCATCAATCTTGAATTTTACACCTATGATTATTTTTGAGGTATTTTTTTGAACATGGATACAAAATTCGTTTGGAGCAAAATGCGAATCCTTAATCCTTAATCCTTGTCATTTTGTCTCGATTGCAAAAGGTTAGGATGTGTTCTCATGCGGCGTGGGAAAGTCATAGCTCACATGCCTTGAATGACTTAAAGAGTATCGTCACCCATCTTGGGTCGCCACTTACATGGTACATAAATTCAAATACAAACTTAATTATACATCGTAGGTGTAACATATACAATACATAAAGCGTGAGTTTGAATAGGAATATTGTCATTTAGATAATATCCATACTCAAGGAGTCCTCATTACATTTATTATCACCACTATTTCACAGAATAGTGAGGACTACTAATCTTATCCTCACGGACCATTACTCTTTTCCCAGGCTTCGTCCCGGCTATATTCTCATTTCACGAAGAAACGGTGAAAAGAAAAGGTGAGCTCGACTAGCCCGATGAAATATTATGACTAAGATAATGCGAGAATAAATTATCATTAGCCTTCACGATGTTAAGCGATAAAATCTGATAGACAACCGGTTTAAGCTGCGGTGGAATTAGCGATCCATTAAAAAAGTCGAGTAGAGAATAAAGTCTACTATCTTTTAGGTTTTAAAAGGTTTTCATCAATTTTTATCATTTGAGACTCGACAATAAATAAACCACCACATCTAATCATCCCTGTACCACGGTCGAGGATTTTCATCAAATTATCGATGGTCGTGACTATCTTAGAATCACCCTGGTCATAATCATACCAAAAAATCTATCCATCATTTGCATTCTACGACCCTTTGAGGACTTTTGTCACATCATTTATATCAAGTCGTGATTATCTTAGAATGATCCTGGTCATAATCATACTAAGTTCATCTATCTTACGTAAGCGAAGATAACATAATATAACATGAGGATGATGTGATGACATAATAATTGATAAAACAAGTTCAAGAATTATTTAATCCATGAATTATTAACGTCCAAATTGTCGACATAATCTTTGTTTCGTAGAGTAAAATTCAAGAATGATCGGAAGAATATTTCCATGAAAAGATCTTTGGATGAAATGCAAATATCGAGGATATTCTACTAATTTCATGGAGTATAGAAGTCGAAGTTTTAACCATTTGGGTATAATAAAGAATGGAATAACAAAAGAAATCACCGTAAATGCGGTGCCGCATAGGCGAGGTTATTCAACGAGAATAATAATAACGGAACGGTCGGGTGAAATTCACTGCAAGCGGGATGTTCAACCAGAATAATAAAGATGGAACCCGGATCGGTGTGTAAAACATGAGATAGGATATTCAGCGAGAATGATAAAAAGGCGGAACCCGGTCGGTGTAAAACACGAGACGAGGATGTTCAGCGAGAATAATAAAAAGCGGAACCCGGTTCGGTGTAAAAAACATGAGACGAGGATGTTCAGCGAGAATAATAGAAGAATGTCACCAAGTATATAGGGTAAACCAGCGTATCTGAGTTATTCAATGAGAATAATAAGCGATGGAATAACATAAGGATTTCACCAAGTATAGGGTATCTGGCGTATCTGAGGTTATGTATAGGGTATGCCACTTTTACGAGTTATTCAATGAGAATAATAATGAATGGAATAATGAAGTTCTCTTGAAGAAAAAGAATAACACCCCTTACGAGATACAAAAAATAATACCCCTACTAGTAAAAAAGGCTTTGAATATAGAAGTAGTGAAGTAGCGAGAATACTCTTCTTCTTTTCTCTATAATTTTCTCTCTATAGCTTCTCTCTATAATTTCTCTCTAGAGTTTGATGAATTAAGTAAGAAAATAATGAAGGAATGAGCTTATTTATAGGAAAATGGAATGCGTAGTAATTAATCCATGAGCGGTCCAGATTGATTTACTTTAATCGGCGGTCCATATTTAAAGAAAAATCTTTTAAATAAAATATAATATATTCTATTTATATAAAAACATTTTACTATGCAAACCTTTATGCAACTTATATGCAAAACCTTATCAAAACTTTATCTGATATTTATCGTAATAAAATATAATATATTTATTTATAGAATAACTTTAATAAAGTATTACATTTTATATAAAAGATGTTTACATTTTATTACGTTAATAATCTGAATAAAACAAAAGCGTCATTATCATTATAATAATTCATATTATTAATCGTGATAATGGAATCAAAGTGAGTGACTTCTCACATAAGCATCGATAATCAATCTGGTGTGTCTTCTTATGCGACCACTGCGTATTCTTTGTACTTTTACTTAAAGTAGTTCAGCGATGTCAGCGGTAAAACTTCGTAGTTATTTTGATAAAATATTTTTGTCGTTTTCTCGATCAAATGATAATTACATTAATGGGGTCCACCTGATGATTGGTAGTTATACGAATATTCCTGCTAAGCCGAATATTCCCACGAGCCAATCGAATATAATATAACCACTTGCATACTTTGCAAAATTTATAAATACTACCCACTGACTATAATATTATCTCAAATTCACACCATAATATTAAAAATTATTTTGACAAAATTTAAATCTTTATTGATAAAATCTGGGGTCTCTGATCTCCCTCCTTATGGAATTTAAGCCCTCGAAATTAGAGTGCGATACTGATATGATAAAGAGGTGAGGATACCTTGAATACCTTTATCGTTGAAAATATTAAATTCATCTTTGCAATCCAGGCGAAGATATTCATTAACAATTCATCTTTGCCTTTCTGAGCCTGAAAGATATATAAGCTGTAAAACCAATAATCTTTGAGACTTAGCTTAATAGTATCACGACCACGAATTATCCATACCTTCTTGGGAGGATATTCGTGTTTTCAATCTGATCGTGATTATCTTAGAATAATCCGTGGTCGTAATCATACCAAGTCTATCGATACTTCTGACGAAGATGACTTTTACCACATCCATGAATTAATATTTCATTCTTTGAGACTCATTTCGATAATTAATCCATATCATCGAATCATCCACGCGCTACAGGCCGAGGATATTCATTAGTATCACGACCACGAATTATCCATACACTACTGACGAAGATAATTGTGTATTCATTAGTATCACGACCACAAATTATCCATACTACTACTGACGAAGATAATTGTGTATTCATTAGTATATCACGACCACAAATTATCCATGCACTACGACCCGAAGATAATTGTGTATTCATTAGTATCACGACCACAAATTATCAAATTATCCATATAACTACTTCCGACCAAGATAATTGTGTATTCATTAGTATCACAAATTATCATTACACCACAAATCCTATTATCCATCATTATTAGTATCACGACCACAAATTATCCATCCACACTTCGGCGATAAGATAATTGTGTATTCATTAGTATCACGACCACAAATTTATCCGTACTCCACTACCAAAGCGAAATAATGTGTATTCATTAGTATCGCGACCACAAATTATCCACTTGATAATTGTGTATTCACTCGTACCGACCAAAGATAATTGTGTGTTTCAATTTACGGTTATGATTATCTTAGAACAATGGTGGTCATAATCATACCAAGTCCATCTATATCTTGCTACTGAATACGAGATGACTTTCAGCGTAATATAAGCGTGAGGATAATGATATAAAGAATCGATCAAATGAGATAAAGGATAAATATTAAACATTTATAATATAATTTATCCGAGTTCAAGAATATCCCCATGTTTTCAATCACTTAATAATCTCATAATCTAATATCATTAATATTATAACAATATTTTAATCACTTCTTAAATTTATAAACAATTTATCTTAATTGTTTTTTACGCTTTTTACCATATAATGCATTTAATCATTCAAAATGCCATACTCATAAAATATCATCACCAATTATCAAATCCTCATCAAAAAAATATGCATATACTTATATATAGGATTCTCTAGCCATAAAATCATATTTTCAACTTTGTTACTTCACATAACATATTTAACTCATATATTTAAGTAACTAAACTATTTTCATGAAAATACCAAATCAGTCCCAAAAATATTTCTTTTCTGGGATTTAGCATAATATAGTCCCATAATGAAAATATATTTTTTCTAAAATTTTTAAAATTCATTTACTATTTTTCAAAATCAATTTCTAATTAATTCCTTAAGAAATTAGCTACCTCAAGTTTAACTCCAAAATTCCCAAATCTTGGCAGGACCTTACACATGTTAACGTGAGCTTCAGTTTAAATTTCATGGTCATCGGAGTTATAGAACTTCGGTTATAGCGTTTTAAATCGGAAAAACCTAAATATTGAAATAGTCATAACTTGCTCATTTTAAGTCGAGAATGAGCTCATTTTTGGAACAGGAGGTACTTTATACCATATACTTTCATGTCCCAAAAGGCCAGAATTTTTCTCATAATTTAAGTGGCCGAAACAGCCCCTTAAAGTTTCTGGGCGATAGCATTTTTGAAATTTACAGCTTTGGCCTCCTTTGCTAAAATCAGTCCACACAAAATCTACAACACCTTTTCCAGTAATTCCACTTGGATTAGTTAGGTAACTCATAGATCTAACTCTAGGACTTGACCACATTCAAAAATTCAAAATATAATAAGAGATATGGTCAATTGAATTTCATATTACGTTTTTCACCAAAATCGATTTTCAACTCTTTGTGATTTCTAAGAAACTTTCATGTTTTTACATACTAACCAACATAACTCATCATAAAACTTACTAATACCACATATACCCATGATTTTCATTATTCCAATGCTTTTATTATGACTTTCATCATAAACCACGTAAGCAGATTCCTTTTAGTTGAAGAAATATTTGAGGGTTTAAGAAATGGGTTTTTGTCTTTGGGGTCAATACAAAATTCGATTTCACGCTCTAGGGTAGGCTAAGAAGTCTTCAAGAATCGTCAAGAAATTTATTAATAATAGAAATATCATTCAAAAGCATTTGACTCTCATCGAGATTTGGATAGTCGTCACATTAATACCAATTGTGACTTTCATCCCAACTTTGGATATGCGTCACAATGACACCTTACATAAATGTATAGTCAAAAGCTGTTTTAGAAATTAGAATCTTTGGGAAGTGCTCAAGGAAACCTTCGTACATGGGAGGCCATGCTTCTAGGTTATGATAGATATCGTATATGGCCACGAAATTATTCTTGGTTTACCCAATAGACTTCAAGAAAAGAAAAATGAGAAGATTCTATCATATTCTTCCCGATGGTGAGTCTTCTCTTGATTTATCATTATCTCCTTTGTCTCAAATTGAATTATACTTCAAACAAACACCAAGATCATATAGGTAGTGCTTAAGTAAATATACTCGGCAAGTGGATGAGCACAACCACATCTTATGATGACACGAGGTTGTATGTCATTAGACATCTTGTATGATAGTGGCAAAACACTCTTCCAACGTTGGGTTCGCCTCACCTAGTTGATTCACCAAATATAACTACTAAATGATGACCATAGTTCTATTCCTTTGTTTTAGCTCGACCTAGCTACACTCTTATTACACGAAAAGGAATTGTGAAGCAAAAGGGTTAATTAATATATCAAATATTATCCCTATACTACGTGAGCCAATTAAATAACAAATAAACTTAGGTAGGTCATACTAGCGAAGGAATTCCCCGTCTCTCCCCCTAGTTCTTATCTCGCATCTTAGCGAGGATCATATCCCTAAGCTACGATATCTGTGACTCTAGACACCAACTTGTGTCAAGACCTCACATTGGTACTGTATCACTTACACCGAAATACGGCATCCCTATGCGGCTTTGGTGCATCCCCATCATCAGGAAGTCACAAATGAGAGGCTCGGGGCTCTTCACACTTATGGCTACGATACCCATTTATGGCGCCCCCAAAATTAGGTATCGTCACCCATCTTGGGTCGCCACTTACATGGTACATAAATTCAAATACAAACTTAATTATACAAGCATGCGTGTGCAATATACGACATAAAGCGTGAGTTTGAATAGGAATATTGTCATTTAGATATTATCCAAACTCGAAAGGAGTCCTCATTACATTTATTATCACTTTATTTCACGAGAATAGTGAGGACTACTAATCTTATCCTCGGACCATTACTACGTTCCCAGGCTCGTCCCGGCTATATTCTCATTTCACGAAGAAACGGTGAAAGAAAAGGTGAGCTCAACTAGCCCGATGAAATATTATGACTAAGATAATGCGAGAATAAATTATCATTAGCCTTCAACGATGTTAAGCGATAAAATACAATAGACAACCGGTTTAAGCTGTGGTGGAATTAGCGATCCATTAAAAAAAAGTCAAGTAGAGAATAAAATCTCTACTATCTTTTAGGTTTTAAAGGTTTTCATCAATTTTTTATATTTGAGACTCGACAATAAATAAACCACCACATCTAATCATCCACCGTACCACGGTCGAGGATTTTCATCAAATTATCAATGGTAATGACTATCTAGAATCACCCCTGGTTATAATCATACCAAAAACTATCCATCATTTGCATTACGAGCCTTTGAGGACTTTTGTCACATCATTTATATCAAGTCGTGATTATCTTAGAATGATGATCCTGGTCATAATCATACTAAGTTCATCTATGCTGCGTAAAGCGAAGATAACATAATATAACATGAGGATGATGATGATGACATAATAATTGATAAAACAAGTTCAAGAATTATTTAATCCATGAATTATTAACGTCAAATTGTCGACATGATCTTTGTTTTCGTGAGAGTAAAATTCAAGAATGATCGGAAGAATATTTCCATGAAAGATCTTTGGATGAAGCGCGCAAATATCGAGGATATTCTACTAATTTCATGGAGTATAGAAGTCAAAGTTTTAACTTATTTGGGTATAATAAAGAATGGAATAACAAAAGAAATCACCGTGCATGCGGTACCGCATGCAGAGGCGAGTTATTCAAGCAGAATAATAATAACGGAACGGTCGGGTGAAATTCACGCAAGCGGGATGTTCAATGAGAATAATAAAGATGGAACCCGGATCCGGTGTAAAAACACGAGATAGGATATTCAAGCAGAATGATAAAGGCGGAACCGGTCCGGTGTAAAACACCTTGAGCAGGATGTTCCAATGAGAAGAATAATAAAAAAGCGGAACCCGGTAGGTGTAAAACACCGAGACGAGGATGTTCAGCGAGAATAATAGAAGAATGTCACCAAGTATAGGTTAAGCCAGCGTATCTGAGTTATTCAAGCAGAATAATAAGCAATGGAATAACATAAGGATTTCACCAAGTATAGGGTATCTGGCGTATCTGAGGTTATGTATAGGGTATGCCACTTTTACGAGTTATTCAGCAGAATAATAAATGAATGGAATAATGAAGTTCTCTTTGAGAAAAGAATAACACCCACTACGGGTACAAAAAATAATACCCACTACTAGTAAAAAGACTTTGGATATAGAAGTAGTGAAGTAGCGAGAATACTCTTCTTCTTTTCTCTATAGATTTTTCTCTCTATAGCTTCTCTCTATAATTTCTCTCTAGAGAGTTTGATGAATTAAGTAAGAAAATAATGAAGGAATGAGCTTATTTATAGGAAAATGGAATGCATAGTAATTAATCCATGAGCGGTCAGATTGATTTACTTTAATCGGCGGTCCATATTTAAAGAAAAATCTTTTAAATAAAATATAATATATTCTATTTATATAAAAACATTTTACTTATGCAAACTTATTTATGCAACACTTATGCAAAATTTATATGCAAAATTTATGCAACACTATCGTAATAAAATATAATATATTACATTTATAGAATAACTTTAATAAAGTATTACATTTTATATAAAAGATGTTTACATTTTATTACGTTAATAATCTGAATAAAACAAAAGCGTCATTATCATTATAATAATTCATATTATTAATATGATAATGGAATAATGGAATCAAGTGAGTGACTTCTCACATAAGCATCGATAATCGATCTTTTAGTGTCTTCTTATGCTGACCACGGTAAAACAAATATTATTCGATTGTACTTTTACGCTTTTTCTGAGGTAATTCAGCGGTATCATGACGGTTAAATATTCCGTAGTTACCGAATATAAAATATAATTAACCACTTGCGTTTTGTAAAATATAAAAATAATGAATTATATTATCTGGGGTCCACCTGATGATTGGTAGTTATTTGCGAATTTATTCTTTATTTAAAATCCGAATATTCACAAGGAAAGGTTTGGTCCAATCGAATATAATATAACCACTTGCATACTTTGGAAAATTTATAAATCTAGATGGAGAAAATTTTATAATATTATCTTGAAATTCACCATAATAATTATTTAAATATATTATTTATTTTAAAATTTAAATCTTTATTGATAAAATGTGAAATTTGATTATAGCTTGTAAAATGGAGAAAATAGTTTGTGGATTTCGGTCAATTTCTATTTGGAATTTGCAATAAAAAAACTTTCTTCTGCAAAGTTGTAGAGAATTGAATTTCCTATAAAAACTCGCAGTTGTGATTCGAATTTTCTGATGAAAAGGCTATTCATTATGAATTATTGAAGTTAGAAGCTCAAAACAATTGATTTTGGAAGTTTAAAATATTTAAAATTAGAAAACGTTTTTTCTTACTTTTTTCTAGAATGTGGCATGTGTTTGATGGCTGAAATCAGATTCTAGGCATGCGTAGGGAAATTTATATAATTATATTATTAATTTATTAAATTTTCTACTTTTGGTGTTATAAGCGATTTCTATAAATAGGGTCTTAGGTAAGAATTGAAAATCACACGAAATCAAGTTTTCTCTCTATATTATCGAGCGTATTCTTGTGAGTATTTTGAGTATACTTTGAGTATTGTTAGGCGGTGCAAGTTCCTTGAGACTATATGTCAGGTATTAAATTTAGAAATCTTAATCTTTCGAGGTAAGGGATGTTATTTTCTTCTCAAATGATATTATTTCTTCAATATCATTATCTTTGAAATATTGGTTGAAACTTTTTATCAATTTTGAATTTTTTTTTTCATGTCGAAAATTTATTCATGAGTTCTTATTCACGAGTTCTTATTCATGAAAGTACTATTAAATGAAGCGTGAAGATGTTTTTGGAAAATTTCTATCTTTTGGTGTCGAGAGTTCTTATTCACGATATCGACACTATTCACGTATCTGACCTTATTCATAGAAAAATAAAATTTCTTCTTTTTTGTCAAAATATCTAATTCGGATACTAGCTTTGATTGTATCCATGTTTTGATCACTCTTGAATTTTACACCACTATGATTATTTTTGAGGTATTTTTGAACATGGATAAAACAAAGTCTGAATCCTTAATCCTTAATCCTTGTCATTTTGTTTCTTTGGATTCGTTTCTTTAAAAATATTTTTCATCATCTTCGATCTTAAATGATGATATTATTGAATATCTTTGGCTTTTGTAGTGCAAAAGATGAATGATTTCGAAGAATATCTTTGGTAGTAGTCACGAAGATGAGCAGTGTTTAGATGAACATGACCAGTGATGAATATCTTTGGCACGTAGTGCAAAGGCGAATATTTGATTCGGATGTATATTGATTGATGTTACGGGGATAAAAGATGAGCGATGAACTTTTAAATTCATACATAGAAGATAGTAGTTTGCATTCTCTACTTAACTCTTCTAATGAATTATTATTTCATTGCGAATATTGATTTAAAATTTGTTGTCTATTGTATTCTATTAGATTTTTTTCCTGTTGAAGACTAACGGTAATTTGTTGTATATTATCTTAGTCATAATATTCTTTCTTGGGCTAGTTGAGCTCACCCTTTTCCTTTTTGTTCCATTTTTCTTCTTAGAGGAGGCGAGAATATAGCGTAATGCAGTTGGGGTATGGAATGAAGGTTTTAGAAAGAATTGTTTAGTAGTCCTCACCATTTTGTAAAATAATGTATCAATAAATGTGATTAGGATTTATTTGAGTATAGATATTATCTAGAAGATAATATTTGTATTCAAACTCACGAGTTTTACTTGTTGTAATAATAAAGTTGTAGTTGTTTCATGCCATGTATTGACAACTCGAATAGGTGATGTATACCTATTTTGGGGCGTCACAACTAATCAACAAATTGTTCAACCCGGCTTGATAAAAGGATGGACCTCATAATGCATGTTGCCTTTATTGGTAGTTCTCATGGATAAAATGTAATTATGTTTTCATATTGTTTTTCCTAGTCTCGTGTGAGTTCTACTCACATATAATATTATTTATTCTATTCCTTAAATGTGGCGCCCCAAAATAGGTATACATCACCCATTCCGAGTTGTCAATACATGGTATGTAAAACAACTACAACTTTATTATTACAACATATAAAGCTGTGAGTTTAAATACGATATTGCCATCTGTACAATATCCACACGCAAATAAATTCCCATCATAATTATTAATACATTATTTTACAAAATGGTGAGGACTACTAAACAACTCTTTCTAGAACCTTCATTCCATACCCGACTAAGATACTCGCTACATTCTCGCCTCCCGAGAAGAAAAAATGAACAACAAAGGAAAAGGGTGAGCTCAACTAGCCCAAGAAGAATATTATGACTAAGATAATATACAACAAATTATCGTTAGTCTTCAACAGGAAAAATCTAATAGAATACAATAGACAACAAGTTTTTAAATCAATATTCGCAGTTAGAAATAATAATTCATTAGAAGAGTTAAGTAGAGAATGCAAACTACTATCTTCTATGTATGAATTTAAAAGTTCATCGCTCATCTTTTATCCCTGTAATATCAATCAATATATATCTCGAATCAAATATTCATCTTTGCACTATGTGCCAAAGATATTCATCATTGGTCATATTCATCTAAACACCTGCTCATCTTCGCACTACGGCCAAAGATATTCATCGAAATCATTCATCTTTGCACTACATGCCAAAGATATTCAATAATATCATCATTTAAGACCGAGGATGATGAAAAATATTTTAAATAAACGAATCCAAAGGAAACAAAATGACAAGGATTAAGGATTAAGATTCAGACTTTGTTTTATCCATGTCCAAAATACCTCAAAAATAATCATAGTGGTGTAAAATTCAAGAATGATCAAAACATGGATACAATCAAAGCTAGTATCCACAAGTAGATATTTTGGATGTAAAGAAGAAATTTCATTTTTCTATGAATAAAGATTCGTGAATAAAGGTCAGATTTGAATAAAGGTCGATACGTGAATAGTAATACACCAAAAGTTCTAAATTTGATAAAAACTTCAGATCAATACTTGACATAATGATATTAGAAGAAATAATATCATTTTAAAAAAAAAATATCCCTTACTCTGGAAAGACAAGATTTTTAACTGTAATAATTGGATATAGCTATAACTTGAACTTGCACCGTATAGCAATACTCAAAGTATACTCAAAATACTCACAAGAATACGCTCGATAATATAGAGAGAGAAAATTTCAATTTCTAGTGTGATTTTCAATTCTAACCTAAGCACCCTATTTATAGGAAAATGCTTAGAACACCAAAGTAGAAAATTTAATAAATTAATAATATATATATATATATTTTTCCAACGCACACTTAATTTGCCCAACATCAGCCACCAACCAGCCCACTACACAAGACTAACAACAACAAAACGTTTTTCTAATTTAAAAAAAAATTAAACTTCCAAAAATCAATTATTTCAGAGCTTTAGAACTTCAATAATTCACAATAAATAGCCCTTTTGTCAGAAAATTTGACTCTCGCAAGTTTTTATAGGAAATTCAATTCTTTACAACTTTGCAGAAGAAAGTTTTTCCAAATTCCAAACAGAAATTGACCAAAATCCACAAACGGGCGATTTTACAAATTTTATAATCAAATTTCAATAATAAATGGGGTCAACCGACATGTTTAATATGTTTTAAACATTTATTGCAACAAAAATATTCTTCCTCCTCAGATACTCATATATCCCACATTCGTTGTAAAAATATCACCATTATTATATTATTAAAATAATATATTTAAATGAATTATTTTATCGAAAAAGATAAAATATTAATTTTCAAAATTGTCACATTAAAATTTTCTCCATCTATATCCACATAAAATCAATATTTTCCTCATTATATAAATCTATAATTAATTATTCACAAATAATATTACAGAATCACAAGATCGGGCAACTCAAAGCCGTTCCTGTGGAAAGAGGGCTTTCCAATAAGAATTTTTCCTTCTTGGTGCCAAGTAATTAGGTGACCAAACCTCTCCTTGATGTAGAACTTTCTAGACATTGCCAATAATGTTATCTAATAATATTATTCAGGATAATATGAATTATTGCTTCGATAATGAAAAATACTGTAATGACAATTATCAAACAACAAAGAATATAAAATATCAACGCAAAGAATTATTAAATCAATAAAATATTGAGCAGTAATTCTCGTAACCATTATTGAGTAAGTCTTCTTTACGTAAGAATCAATAATTGGTGCAATACCCTCGTTCTTTGTGTTTTAACCATTTGAGTATTTTAACAAAGATTAATTGTGAATAACTACGTAGTTATTTTTAAACAACTTATATTTGTAGTTTTCTTCATCCAATCGCTTTCAAGTTATGGGGCCCACAAAAGATCTGTGGTTGTCAGATTTAATATTGTGACGCCCCAAAATAGGTCCATTCCATCCAACCCATTCGAAGTCGTCAAATACATGGTATGTAAATAACTACAACTTTATTAATACATTTGTCGTGCAAAATACGACAACATATATACTGTGAGTTTAAATACAGATATTGCTATCTAGACAATAACTACACGCAAATAAATCCCCATCATATTTTACGAATATTCCCCGACAACAATGAATATTTTATAACCACTTGCTTATTTTGAAATATTTGCGTATTTTACCCATAACTATCCACATTAATCAAATCAACCCTTACTATTTCAAAATAATAAATTGAGAAAATTAAATTTCATTAATAATAAGTTGGGGTCTTACATTGAATATCAACGGCTAAGGGAAAAAAATTATGAATGAGAGCACCAAATCTAAGTACGCATGACAGCAGTGACAAGTTAATACATCATCTGCTACTAATAATACTAAATGATTTCGCACTCCAAATTGGCCCTATGGAACTAATGGGCAAAAGTACTAATTGCTTAGGCAAGTTTGGTCCAAGAAATAATAATTCATTGATTGCTACGATTTGTATGCTACTCAGGGTGGGCATATGGCTGGTCTCCGACACAAGAAATACGACTTCATCTTCGATTATAACGTCGGAATTTCTGCTTCCCGAAGCCAATCGATAATACAAATCTTCGGCCTCATGGTTCTGTAAATGGGGAGATTGCCTCACCATTCAAATTTAATACCAACACCCTATCATATATGGAGCGTTCGTATGTTGTTCGGAGTGGAGCAAATTATGTCAATTTTGAACTCAAGAATTTTTGGCCCATTGTCTATACTGATCATTTTTTCTACAACAAGTTTTTAGCATTAGTATGGACAAAAGAGTTTGGCATGGATTCAATCATCTTCAGGTTTCTGATATAATAAAAAGTATTTATCTTTTGCAACGACAAATCTAGATTTCCTTCGGCTGCCAAAACTAAACTCTATTATCGGAGGAAAGTATCCAATTTCTCGGCATACACATCAGCATAATATGTTCGGCGCTCCTGTTGGTAGTCATCCATCGTCTTTGGCAGGCCAACTGTTGTCTAAGGAGAAAATATTTTTGGGCAAAGGTATAGGGTTGGTATTTGTTCGACGTTATATTTTGGGCTTCTTCACTTCATTCGGGATAAATTTGTTAGGGAATGATATGCAAGCCTTGTATAAGTTTCAACAGTTCGAGATGTTCACTCATGACATTTTGGGTAACAACAATCTACTTAGGGCAACAGCAACCCACTTCAGAGAATTGCAGATTACTTCGGACTATACCTCATCAGCTTCATCATGTCTTCGACTGTCTATATTTGGGAATAAAAGGTCGAATGACGGTATAAAGTTGGGTAAACTTCCTTCGGGACAGATCAGCGTCCTCCCGAACGGTCAAACATCATTTGGGACGGACCAACGTCTTCCCGAACGAATTACTTCCTTCGGGACGGACTGACGGATAACTTCCTTCGGGACGAACCATCGTCCTCTCGATCGGACAATATCCTTTGGGACGGACCAATGTCCTCCCGAACGGATTATATAAGACCCCGAATTTTATGAAATAACTTATTCAATTTTTCTTATAATTATTATTTAGTAAATGGTTAAATTGATAAAAAAAATGTTAAAGTTAAGGATGATATATATAAAATTTTCAAAATACGTAAGTGGTTATAAAATACTCATTTTTATTGGGGAATATTCGTTTGGTCGTGGAATATTCTTGTTGTCGGGGAATATTCGTACGACGGCGCAACCATTTGTGGGTCCCATAACAAAATAATTGTCGGATGAAGAAAACGACAAGTTTGAGCTTTTATAAATAACGGTGTAGTTGTTACCGTTAACACTGTTGGAATACCTGGTGGTTAAAATACAGTAATACGCGTGGTTGCATAAAGTAGAATACCAGACGCAGTATTTTGAATTATTGATTCTTACGTAAGAAGGCACTACTCAATAATTGTTACAATAATTACTGTTCAATATTTTATTTTATTGGTTCAATAATTGTTGCGTTGATATTTTATATTATTGTTATTTTAATAATTGTCATTTCACAGTATTCTCATTATCAGATCAATAATTTATATTATTTGGATAATATTATTAGATAGCATTATTGGCAATGTCTAGAAAGTTATGTCAATAAGAGATTTGGTCACCTAATTGCGCGCCAGTAAGGAGAAATCCTTATTGAAAAGCCCCCTTTTTCCTAGGAATTGTCTGGTTGTCATAATTGTGATTCTGTAATATTATTTGTGAATAATTAATTATTAATTTATATGATAAAAAAATATTTATTTGATGTGGATATAAATGATAGATTTATTTATGTGGTTATAAATGAAGGAATTAATGTTGAGGTGTTTTATCAGTATGTTGTCGGATTAGAGGTATTAAAAACTCAAATCGGTGTTCTTAAAGCTTTATTGCGTGAGTTGTAATTTTAATCCGACCGTTGGATCGTTGTGATTTTTGGATATGTTATACATATATGAGTTAAGTATATGTCCACAAATTTTGAACCGTTGAAAATTAACGCATGATTTGTTATGAATTTTAAAAGGTGTTGAAACGGTATTGAAAATCTTCCGTTTGTGGATTTCAGATATTTTTTGTTTGGAATTTAGAAAAACTCAAAGCTAAAAAGTTATAGAGAATTCGATTTCATACGGAATGGACATAAAATTCGTATTTTTCTGATATAGGGGCTATTTTCTATGAATTATTGAAGTTTCGGAAATTAAAATATTTTTATTAAATTTATGGGTGGGACACACTTTTATTTTAACATATGGGCTGCCAAAAATATTCAGAAGTGGCTGGCTTGATTGCTTGATTCAACAAAGGAGGATGGCATGGAAGGAAATAAAATAAATAATATTATTTTATTAATTTAGTCTCCTTTGGCGTTCTAGCATTTTCCTATAAATAGGCGCTTAAGTTAGAATTGAAAATCACACCAGAAACTGAAGTTTTCTCTCTCTATATATTCTCGAGCATATTTTGTGAGTATTTAGATACTTGGAGAGTTGCTATTCAGTGCAAGTTTCCTTCGACTTTTCATCCGACATTCCGGTCAGAAGTACTGCTCTTTTGAGGTAAGGGATTTTAAGGATTATTATGTTTATCATGTTTCGTAATTTTTCGGACCTTAAAAAATTCTGGAAAAATTTGAAATGATAATTTGATGAGTTTCCTCTATTGTGTCCAAAAATGGCGATTTTTGGATATATAGATTAGGAGTTATGGATTTAATGAGAAAAGACTATTTTAAAAGTAAACCCTTATAACTCCTTGTGGTTAACTCCTAAATTGATGAAATTTTTATTGGGAGTACATCTATATAACATCAGTATATTCTATAAATTTCAGAATTTTTGGACAAAATTATAATTTATAATAAATGTCTAAATATTCTATGCTTTTGACCATGTGAAAAATAGTAAATAAATTTTAAAAATTCCAAGAAAAATATATGTTCAATATGGGACTATATTATGCTAAATCCTAGAAAAGAAATATTTTGGAACTGATTTGGTATTTTCATAAAAATAGACTAGTTATGAATAAATAAAATAAATATGTTATGTGAAGCAACAAAATTGAAAAATAGGATTTTATGGCTTGGGAATCCTATATATGGTAAATGCATATTTTGATGAGGTTGTTGGTTATTGGTGATGAAATCTTATGAGTTTGGCATTTTAGTATGATTAAATGCATTAATTAGTAAAGTGTAAACAATTAAAATAAATTGTTTATAAGTTTAAGAAATGATTAAAATATTGTGGTAGTATTAATAATATTAGATTATGAGATTATTAAGTGATTTATAACATTTGGATTAAGGTATTATGAAATCATTGATTTATGAATCTTACTCTTGAAATTAAATGCGGTTGTTAATCGTATTGTTTTTATTATCATATATAACATTTTTATAATCTCTTGATGAAATTCTCTTTGACTTAAGTGTAAAGATGGGTAGATAATTGGTATGATCGTGACTATAGGTTCTCTTTGGCCAAGATCGCAAAGATGAATTGTTGACCGGTATGATCGTATTGACCATCAGATTTACAATTGAATATTTTTAGCTTAAGTCTTAAAGGTGAATTGATCAACATGGTTATAATTATTGTTTATATAAATTCTGAAATGATTATATATTTCTTTGAGATATGAATATCTTTGACCTGTAGTGTAAAGATGAATTGTTGATGAATATCTTTGGCGTGTAGTACAAAGATGACATGTTGTTGAATATCTTTGGCCCGTAGTGCAAAGATGAACTGTTGTTGAATATCTTTGGCATGTAGTACAAAGATAAATTGTTAATGAATATCTTTGGCCCGTAGAGTAAAAGATGAACTTATTAGTATGATTATGAGCGAAATTGTGATTTGGTATAACCATGATCTTTGATGTTTTGAGTAAAGACATGTGATGAAAAATATCTTCGTCTTGGATGAGAAGAGAAAATTAGAACTACAATTATGATTATGAGTTATTCACATGACCGTGAACAAGATCATTGATTAATGTTCTGAGGTTAAAACATTGTTGGTGGACTTTTAACATGAAAAAGATAATAGACTTTTATGGTCTATTTGACTCTTCTAATGGATCGCTCGTTCATTGCTAACTATGGTTGAAAAGTTTTATCATCTACCATATGTTCTAAATCTCGATTTATTACTCGATGAAGGCTATTGATAATTTAATTATCTTTAGTTATGATATTCTTTCTTTGGGCTAGTTGTCTTTCATCCCTTTGCTTCACAATTCCTTTCATGTAATAAAAGTGTATTTGGGTCGGCGGGGATAACGAGGGGAATAGTGTGGTGGTCAAGAGACTATCAAAGTTTCTCAACACATTATAAAAGCGACACGACATACAATATATAATTGTATTGAGGACCTAAGATGTGTGTGTCGTATATTATACGTCACTTAATAATTGATTTTGGTGAACAACAATAGGGTGAGGTGAACCCAACTTTGGAAGGGTGTTTTGCCACTATCATACAAGATGTCTAACCTTCGGGACGGACTGACGAACAACTTCCTTCGAGACGGACCATCGTCCTCCCGAACGGATTACTTCCTTCGGGACGGACTGACGGACAACTTCCTTCGGGACGAACCATCGTCCTCTCGATCGGACAATATCCTTTGGGACGGACCAACGTCCTCCCGAACGGTCAAAATAAACATTTGTACAGTTCTTTAGAACGAATACGTTTAGTTCCCCGGAATGAACTTTATAATTGGGGTTCGGTAGTAATAAGGTTGGTTCTTTTTATCTTCGTTAGTGATAAGGTTGGTTCGGTTGGTATAAGGTTGGTTCTTTATATCTTCAGTAGTGATAAGGTTAGTTCAGTTGGTATAAGGTTGGTTCTTTATATCTTCGGTAGTGATAAAGTTGGTTCAGTTGGTATAAGGTTGGTTCTTTATATCTTCGATAGTGATAAGGTTGGTTCGGTTGGTATAAGGTTGGTTCTTTATATCTTCAGTTGGTATAAGGTTGGTTCTTTATATCTTCGATAGTGATAAGGTTGATTCGGTTGGTAAAATGTTGGTTCTTTATATCTTCAGTTGGTATAAGGTTGGTTCTTTATATCTTCGTATACTCTCTCATTTATAAGTTCCTTATAAATAAGAGACTGGGGGGTAATGTTGGGATGTGATTATTTGGGTCTAGCCATGGTGCAACCTTCGCTCATTTAATGGTGGGATCCGGTGATGGCCCGTATATATTTATTGTATGACGGTGGAGAGTCCTTATTAAAATAGGATTGTGTTTCCTTATTTGGTGGGATAAGGAGGTTTAATTAGGACTTCTACTCTTAATTGGATTCAATAGTTATAAGGTAATTCTACAAAAGGAGTCCTTCTCCTAGTTGGATGCGGATGGAGGTGACTTTATATATACGACCACAAGCTAGGACACAAGATGAAGAACACAAGAAATACAACACAAATATACAACTTGTACTCCCAATATTATTATAGTGGATTACTCTCTCTCTCCGTGATTTTTCCCAATTGGGTTTTCACGTAAATCTTGTGTTCACATTTTATATCTCTTTATTTATGTTTATGTGAATGTATTTCGTGAGTTTGATATAATCAATTACTCCATCAACCAGTTAAGCGTAATTTTGACTGTTGTTTTAGTGATTTAAAAGCGTATAAAATTTGATGTTAACACTAATATTTTAGCAGGGAATGGGGCTCTATTCCTTCCTTTTATTTATAATGCTCTAAGCTTTGATCTCCGATTCTTAAATTTATTTTTTCTTCAAAAAAAATTGCAAAATTTTAAAATTAAAAATTGATGTTAATTAATAAGTTTCAAGAATTACAAATTTTATAGTAAGTAATATTTCTTATATAATTTATAATAATTATAATTATACTAACTAAAATAAATAAGTTTTTCTTATTTTAAAATTTGACAATTTACTTTTAAAAAATCAAAATGTCTCGTGAAAAGCGAGGATGGTCCCAACAAAGGTGAACCATGAATAGTACGTTAAGTATAATTCCTTCTAATTAGTAGTTGACATGGTATATATTATTCTCACCATTTCAAATTATAATTAATTTTTAAAAGTTAATTTTAAAATATTTTAAATTTTAAAAATAAAGTGAATAATATTTTTTTAATTTTATTAATTAAAATAAAAATAATTTACGTTAAATTTAAGTTCAAAAATTGTGTCTTAATTTATTTTTAAAAGATCAGTAATTGTTATAATTTGAAATAGAGGGAGTGTATAGAGAGTAACACCTTGTACTCCTTGGTGGCCTACAGGCTACAGGCCCTGCTCCAACATGACAAAAGCATGAAAGCCCAATCATAAAAAAGAGGAAAAAAAAAGGAAGTATATTTGCGGTCGCGTCATTTGGAACCAATAATAATGGTCGCCACATATGAAATAAGGCCAAGGCCATTCAACCGAAAGTGGTTAGCATGAAATTTATTTTTAGATAAATTGGTCAATTGGCCAATAGAATGCTGACACGTAAGCGAAATTTTATGTGTGTCATAATTCTATTGGTCAATTAACCAATTTACCAAAAATTAAACTTCATGCCAACCGGATCCCATCCTACCAGAGATATAAACACAATAGTGGAAAAACATGGATACATAAAGGCAAATATATTTCACGTGATTCTCTGAGTAGAGGCAGATCTTATGTTATGTGTCCTGCTAATTTTTTTTTATATAAGAATAAAACAAATATATAAATTAATAAATTTTAAAAGACAAATTAATAGAAAAATTAAATAAATATAAAAATGGTGCTTCACATACATGAATAATATATAAATTCAGAATTTAAAAGAACTTTTACAAAAGAGGATAAACAAACTAAAATTACGTTTATGCATGCAAGATAGGCAAGATGTAGGGCTGAGCAAGTAACTAAATTAAAATTGTAACCGCACTAAAAATCGCACGAACCGCACTAATGGTTCCGGCGTATGTGGCAGTTTTAGGTGGGTTGAATAACCAAATTTACGGTTTCGGTTTGGTTACTAGCCAAAACCGCACACATAAAACCGAAACCACACCATGTGTGTGTATGTATTATCTCTAGTAAATTCTAAACTTACTTTTCACTTGAACACGCTCTGAGAAAACTTCAGTCTTGCATTGCCATTTTTTCACCAATTGAAAGAAGATGGTTAAAGGTTATAGAGTCAAAAATTAAACATTTGGATTTTGAAATTTTGAATTTGTTTGATGCGTTACTAGAGGGGCTTATAGCTGATGGGCCAAATTCGTTGGTTCGAGCACTTGATGCATTGGTTAAGGTCTATGATACAGTAGTAATAGTCTACTAGATTATTTTTCAAATTAGGTACAGTTAGGATTTTATTCTATAAGTCTTCCCTGCAATATATAAGATAAAATTTTATTATATCTCCACTATATACTTTTACTTTTTGGGAACTAGATAAATTTTTCTTGCTTGTTATTGAATATATGGTCTTCGTTGTTTTATATAGTGCATACTAAGTTAATTGCTCGATGTGAGTTCTATGTTAAATTCTATTGAAGGCTTAAACCTTTTTGTTGTTTTAATTAGTTTTGGGCCTAAAAAGCATCAAGGCGTTAGATTTAAAACCGCACTGCACACAATCAATCATAAGTTTAGCTTGCAATGCGATTTTGAATTTATTAAATTGCACCTAAGCGGTTTTGATTTCAAACCGCACTATGCTCACCCCTAGCAAGATGAGTGTCACAATTTAAGACCCTTTGGAAATTAAGATCATCTTTGTTACTGATCACAAAAAACCGGTGGGTGACATTTATTAAAATATAAATTAATACTTATTCTTAAATATATCATTAATTAATTTAAATTATGCCAATTTAAGTAATATTTTATATAAGTACTCTAGTGTGTTACACTATATGTATGATATTTTCTCTTAATTGATTATCAATTGATTGCAAAGGAGGATAATCATATCCATAAAAGAAGAGTCATATGAAGCATAGCCTCTCGATTCAATACGTCTTCAATTCTTTGACCTCCTCAACACATTTAGATAAGAAAGAAAACTAATCCCGTAGAGAATAAGACATCTAAAATACAGGTCTCGATGCGCGTCTCATGTTCATTCAAATCTACACAAACGTCCTCACAGAGTTAACGATTTTGCAGTTATACATGGAACGCCTCTCAGATATAAGTAGTTAGTAAATAATTAAGAGATAAACTATCAATTAATTGGATTTAAGAGTAAATTGTGTCCAACTTTTTCTTAATTATCATACGAGGCTCCCTTTTATAGTTCAACTACTTGGTAATTAAAATTGTCATCATATCTTAGTAAGAAAAATGTTCAACTACTTACAACTTATCATCATAGCCTATATATTGCCTCGGTATAGAAGTGTATAATTATTTATTTTATTAGTTTTTTTTTTTTTTGGGGTTAAACAGAAGTCCAGCTTATAATTCCAAAGCTTTTTATTTTGGACAATTTCATTTTACTATTTTCGTCTGCATTTACATCCACCTTCGTTACTCAATCCCAAATCATTTTATACTATTTTCGTTTGTGAAAATTTGTGTTAGGGTTTTGGCTTTGGTGTTGTGATTGATTGAGAATCAAGAATTATGGCTCAAGCTGTTGAAGTATGGTACAGGCAGATGCCAATTATCACCCGTTCTTATCTCACTGCTGCAATTGTTACTACCATTGGTTGTTCTCTTGAAGTATACCGCTCTCTTTGATCATGTTTTAGATTTATATGTAAATTTGTGTGTGCTTGTTTTCATTGTCTAATAATTACATTTTTTAGTTAACTTGAATTGGGTATAATTGTATTGGGGTATTTTTTTTAAAAAAACCTTTCCTGAAGCATTGGATTTTCTCAATACTTCTTGTTATGTGCAGAAGGATTTATCTTTTAGTCACAAGGACTGGCAAGTTTTTTTAGTAAGGGGATAAAGGTTCAAATTACTGTTAATGTATTGCTTGTGCTGTTTTTGCAGATAATTTCACCTTATAACTTGTACTTGAACCCAGTGCTTGTCATGAAACACTATCAGGTCTGGCGCCTAGTGACCAATTTCCTATACTTCCGGAAGATGGGTACTATGTCTTCCCTTTATTCTGTTATGATCTTAGGATGATCACTTTCCAATTTTGGTTGAAATACTAATTTGTTTAGCTTATAGCTTCAGTGTTCAGCAGTTACTTAGTTTAGGAAGTTGAACCATTTTCAATATCGATATCTAATATTGTCGTGATCTAGTTTCTTCAGGCCTCTCAGTATAACTGTTCAATAACAGCATCAATTGTTACTGGTAAAAAGACAAAAGAGCAGCATCTAGACTTGTAGCGATCTTGACAGCAGACAGTAGTTAATTCAGGTGTCAATCATGTATAATGTAGTATATTTAATACCGTTTTGCATGCATTTTAAGTTTAGTCGAGTCGAAACTTTTAAAGTTTGTGTCTACGAGAGTGGTTGTCTTGTTCTGTGCATTATAAGCTTTTATGTTATGTGTAGCTTGTCCCTGGAACTTATCTTCTATGCCAGTTGATGCCTTGATGGATAATTCTACTTGATAACAAGTTCAATCTCAAATCTCAACCAGTGTTTCCTTTCCTGTCTCAGACAATCGAACAAACTAGCATTTTCTCATTTTCCACCAAGTGAATATTTACCAATGAATAGGTGGTATAGCTTGCTGATATTAAAATCGTTTTTAACATGCCTGTATATCATGTCCTTCTAAATTCTCATGATAAAGCATGGCAACTTTACGTGCCGCTTCTATAATTTTTCTCTTGAGTAGTAAATTTATTTATAAGATAAAAATAATCCTGTGGTTGTCCTGGATTTTGTGTACTAGAAATGACCGATCTATACTTAAGCTCATACTTTGTAATTAACTTCCCTCTCATATGCAAAAAGATAAAAAGAAAAGGCATTATAGAATATTCGTGAATATATGGTATTATATACATCTAAGAGTATAACTTACTTTTGATCTGTAAACACGTATTTTTCTTTTCTTGTTATTCCTGCGGTTTACTTATTCTGACATTCTTATTTACGAAGGCATTTGGGTTTTTCTAACCTGTTGGATTTAATATTTTCAGACTTGGACTTTCTGTTCCACATGTTCTTTCTTGCTCGCTACTGCAAGCTTCTTGAGGAGAATTCTTTCAGGGGAAGGACTGCAGATTTTTTTTACATGCTTTTATTTGGTGCCACTGTTTTAACTGGAATTGTTCTTATTGGGGGGATGATACCTTATGTGTCAGAATCTTTCGCAAAGATTATATTTCTTAGCAATTCACTGACATTCATGATGGTTAGTTATTTTGCCTCTTTTACATATGAAATCTGTCTTAACTCTGTAAATCTACTATGCAGAGACAAAATTTGAAATTATTATCTTCTTCACTATACAGGTTTATGTGTGGAGCAAGCTAAATCCATTTATCCACATGAGTTTCTTGGGCCTCTTTACTTTTACAGCAGCTTACCTCCCATGGGTGAGTGTTCTAGCTGTAAAATCATTAAATCATATATGATCTCAAGTAGTGCTAGATGTTTGTAGTTCTCCGCTTTTTGTTACAACTCCATTGTAAATGATCTTTTATTCATTTTTTACATGCTCTTTCCGTCATAGTCTTGGTTAAGAGATCAGCCAAAGCATATAGGTGTTAGATTTGTCAACTTCTTTATATGTTGTTTAGCAAAGAAAAGGGAAGTTTTGAAATTGAATGGGTTCCAGTAGCATCAGTTTAATAGTTCAGAAAGAAAAATCTATGGAGATGTATCTTGTTCCCTTTCCATACATTTGGAAACTCGCTCAAGTGGTAGTTTTTTTGTTATTTAAATGGAAAGCCTCACAAATCTTGGTAATTGGAGGGTGCTAGGACAGGTGGACAGGGTAGGAAAGCTAATCTCTTGTGTTATTTGCAGAAAGTAGCCACCTTCTAATTGAACCTGAAACCTCATAGAGTGCAAGTCTCAGCTTATCATGAAGTGAATTGTATGGATGTGTAACACCTCAGATGTCACATCGCAGTATCGTGCAGCATCTAAATAGACTTTGGCATGGTGTTTGATTTATATTGTAAATTGTGTTTTCGCGTGCCTCGGTTGAACAGTGGTTGTTTACTTGTTCTGATTAGAAAGAGTTTGTAAATCTGGTTGTGCCTTGTTAGATATAATTATTAATACGATCTAATGGTTCATTAGGTAGGAGCTTTGCGCCTAACAATATTGCTTTCTTCTGGTGCCAATGTAAAGCTTTGAGATCTGAGCCTATTGATTATTTAATTTGTTACCATTCAGATTTCTTCTCCAAATTATTAGGTTGCGTTTTAGTTTGATAATATAAAATGATTTCAAAAAATAGTTGATGTATCTTTATGATTATTTTAAAATTCAACTGAATCATTAAAGTATTCAAGAGTATAATTATGACAAAATGTTGGTTAAACACTTGCAACTATGGCATGTGTAATCTCAGATTTTTCTGTTTCCTGCAGGTTCTTCTTGGATTTTCTGTCCTTGTTGGTGCTAGTGCTTGGGTGGATCTACTGGTATGTATAAAGCATCCTTTGGTATCGATATAAATACTTGCATTTTGAGATCCACTCCAGAGAGTTGAATCTGCGATGCTGTTTCAAAACTGAAGATGTGTGAATTTATTATGGTGGTTTAGCAAAATTTAATTGAAACTGGAAATAGTTCTACAACCGATTCATCACCATAGAGATACAAAGGCGATGAGCATGTGATCTTATGTTAATTGATGGGAAGTGGAGAGTAAGGCACCTTCTCTATGGAGTATGGGCATAATTCACTTTTTGAAGCCAAAATAACAATCAAAATTAGATATTTAACTTCAATCCCGTATGGACCAGGCATATTGATTGAATCTTTTCTTTTGGAATATGTGAAAATCTTAATCTCAATTCTCAAATTTGAGTGAATTGGGAGAAATTCCATCTACTCTCTAACTCCAATATTTTAAGGCCTAAATACAAGGCACTCTCGCAAGCTCCAGGTTGGTTTCATTTTGTTCAATGTTGACCTTTTGATATAACCATTTCTGGAAAAGAAAATTAAAATTTACATATGCCATTGATAGCATATTAGTTGTACATTAATCACACTCAAAGTTTCATGCTTCACTTTTTTACTCTGGTCATTGAATTTTGGTGCAAAGAAAGAAAGATCTTTTGTAGTACTCCATAGTTTGTGAAGACGTCAGACTTCCTTAGCTTAGGCAAATCAATAGCCCAGAGCCCCAGATGTATTCTAATTTTTGAAGTGAATGATTTAAATGTTTATACCAGACTTTCGATATTCCTTCTCTCTTAAATCTTAGCCTACTTCATGAAGTTATATTAGTCACTTGCAAATTATATTTGTGACTCAGGGAATGATAGCTGGTCATGCTTACTACTTTCTTGAAGACGTGTATCCTCGGATGACAGGTCGTTGGCCCCTGAGAACACCATCTTTCATTAAATCATTTTTTGCAGATGAGCCTGTAGTTGTGGCAAGGCCTGCAAATGTGAGATTCGCTGCTCCACCTGTAGAGGAAGCTCAATAAAATTGATCAGATCTTCTGTAGATTCCATATATTTCGTTGGTTACCGACGGAAATATGACCATATGCAAAATACATTTTAGTCTCTGCTATAGTAGCATCACGACTTGAACTTGTATTTCGTAATCTAGATTGGAGTGGTGGTATAGAGATCTGTGTTGACCGTTGGTTATAGTAGTTGTTATGCAACTATCTAGGATTCTATAACTACTTTTTCAAATTGTAAATTATTGTTGTGTTTTTTCCTAGCAGGCTTGACAAGTAAAGGCTGATTCTTTGTCCCTCTATATTAACAAGTCATTTGACTTTGTAAAATGATATTTGACAGTGTGTACGGCCCTTAAAGCCAGGATTCTATCTCATCTTTATCTATTGCATACCTGTAAAACTATAAATGGGATAGTGATATTTCTAGTGCGAAAATATGATCTCATAATGCATAAATGTGCTGGAAATATCACCATCTCACTAAAATGTCTCTAGCAAAGTGTTGTCAGTGTGGTGCAATTCATTTTATTCGGGCGAGTTTATGTTCTAACTGATAAGTTATTTGAAACAGAAGCAAAGGGCACAAGTTTAATAATAGCAAAATCTTTATGCATGCCAATGTTATACCATGAAGAGCGACAATAATAATCGTCACTTGTAAAAGTGATGCCTAAAACTCTAAAACTGACGCGAGCAATGTACGCCACGTTAATATTACCAGATTCCTTATCATGCAGATTACTGTGTCAACATAATACCTAATTTTTCAAGCAACAAAACCCATTAAGAGATCGAATAATATATATCTCACAGTTTGTTGCACTGAGCCCATGTATCATACATGTAAAAGAATTGTGACTATCGTCAACCAATCTAAAAATACATTTCGACTAATTTTCAGGATTCTCGTGCTCAACCCCACTAGATCTGATGCTGAAACCATAATGCCGAAATGAGTAATAATGAGGTGCATTGGCTAACGGATAGGGTGATATTGTGCTGATATTCTCTTGGGAGGCAGCTTCCTTAAGATGTAGAGAACCAGAGCTGATGGAAGGATCTCAACAAGCTGTTTTTATAAAAAGGAAATGAGATGAAATCATACTCGAGCATACTTGAAAAACATGAGAGGTCCAACAAAAAAATACATTACCATGTAATAGATCAAGTTCAGAACTGGATGATCCAATACGTCAAGTGATGCATCTGAATCTAATGCAGATAGAACCTCCTGTATATAAGAGGAGGATACCATAAAATCTCGTATATAGTTGAGAAAGGGAAAAATTGCCAAAGAAGCAAATGAAAAGGCAGCAACAACTATATGTCCCCTCTTCTCCCTAGTCAATTGGACATTAAGGTCTGTGATTGGGGTAGGCTTTTAAACTAATATGATTCTCTTCACATTTAAAGCAATCTTTGACATCATCAGATCACGATCCAAGTTGAACCCTTGTATCAAAATTCAAGCAGTATTTTTTTGGTCTTCATTTCCTCATACACCTTCAAATGGCATATTTGACAGCAAGACTAGCATCTTTAACAACAAGACTAGCTAGCATCCTACTGAAGTAGAGATTTGTAGCTTGCATATCTCGGCTTCCTCCTCCATCCACCTTTAATGTCCACACTCCATTCTTAAGAGCTTACTGTGAATATGTTTTTACATGACCTTACTCTAAATCTGAATTCTGAATTATAATACCTAGGTCCTCTATTGTTGAGATCACCCCTTGATCTTAATAGTTACCTTTTCTTAGCATAATTACGAGTTTGCAAGAAAGTTTCAAACTTACCACAAAGCACCTCACAAGGAAACAGGAGAAGCATATGGCTGTCACAGATCCAACCTACAAGAATAACAACATTTTAGGTCAGCAAACTAATAGAATAAATTAATTTCTAGATTAACTGTGAGATATAACATGCACAGAGTAACTTCGACCAAATTGCCTGCAGCTATTGCAAGCTTAATCTCAAAATTAGTTACGCCGTGAGGGTGAAACAAGGAATTTAACTTTATGAAGATGTTAACAAGTTAAAAGGTATGACTAGAGAGTACCAACTTTATACAAATGAATTTGCCAAGGGTGTCACCATAGTTGTTACGGCGTCACCAAGGCGTCCTGTCGCTGCCACCGCACCAAGTCGAGTGGTAAAGTCGCGCACCTAAAGGTACAGGTCGCCTTCGCGACTTAGCCTAATGGCTAAGGTGCGATGACTTTCATTCTAATTTTGTAACCCACCCAATTATTCAAACTTGCCGGAACAAAACAGATCTAAGCCGCGATAAGCCATCAGCAACATCAGAACAATGAAAGAAGAAGATTAAAGATGTCTACTAAAGTCGTCGCCGCCACATTGTTATGTGATGAAAACTAACACAATTAGTAGGGGTTGGATTGCAACTAACACAATTAGTAGGGGTTGGATTGCCAACATGGAAGATGACATCAGAAGTTGTTATGCAATTCAAAATAATAACATAAATTAGAGGGAAAGTTAGGCAAGTCTGCTATTTGCTAGCTGTAGAATTCCAGATGTATAAATATACCAGAGAGGTGGGAAGAGAGATTCATTCTGGATCATTTGCTTCTTGTTAGCTTAACTTCTAAGCTTGTAACCTTTTCTCATTTCAATCAATCAATTCATTTCTTGTCTTCCATGTTTTACTTTCTTTCTTTTGTCTATTTTCCTTTTCCTTTTATTCATATTCCATTAAATCATCTGAAATCATAACAATTGATATCAAATCAAAGGAATTGGTGTCGTACTAATGCAAGGAGATAGACCACTGCATTCTTGAGCAAAGCCTTAGCACCAAACCTTTTCGGCTTGTCTGTTTATGAAAAAGAACTTCTGAAAATTTTACAAGCTATAGCTAAGTGAAGGTCCTATTTGATTGGGACTCATTTTATTATCAAAACTGATCATCAGAGACTCAAATTTTTTTATGGAGCAAAGACTTCTACATTTTTGTAACAGAAATAGCTGAGGAAAATATTGGGTTATGACTATGAAATCACTTACAAGGGTACAGAGAATGTAGTAGCCGATGCTCTATCTAGAAAAGATTGTGAGGAAAAATTTGCTCAGACAATGGCACTTACTAGAGTGACACCTTCTTGGATACAGGAGATCATTAGCTCTTATGTTGAGGATGAATAAGTTCAGGCTATTATACAGCAACTTAGTGTTCACTAGGATTTTATGCCCCATTTCACTCTCCAAAAGAATGTGTTCAGATATAAAGAACTGATATATATAGGATCTCAAACTAATATCAGGAGAACCATATTTTCAGCATTCCATGATAGTCTTTTGGGAGGGCACTCTGGAGTTCAAGCTACTATAAAAAAACTGGGAGCATATTTTACTTGGAACACTTTAACACCAGATATCAAGACTTCAGTCAAGGAGTGTGAAATTTGTCAAAGACATCAAACTGAAATTAATCCTTATCTAGGATTGTTGCAACCTTTAGAGGTTCCTCACAAACCTTGGACGGACTGATATTTCTATGGACTTTATTGAAGTGTTGTCTAGCGGTAGGACTGTTATAATGGTAATAGTGGACAAGTTTTCTAAGTTTACTCATTTTATTGGCCTTTAACATCCCTACACAGCAACCACAATAGCAAAAGTGTTCATTGACAACATTTATGGGATATATAGGATTACCACAACATACTGTCACAGATAGAGACAAGGCATTTGTGAGTACATTTTGGCAAACCTTGTTTAAACAATTGAGGTATTTGCATGTGCAATGATCATCCAAAGAAATGGTGGTCTTGGTTAAGTCTTGCTCAATGGTGGTATAATACCACACAACCTTGCAATGTACTCATTTTCAAGAATTATTTGGATTTTTTCCTCATCTTAATTTTCATCAAATTGAGAATACAAGGATTCCAGTTGTAGAAAGTTTTATCAGGGAAAGGAGCGTTCTACTAGTTGATTTGAGGGGGAAAAAAATACTAAAAGCTCAGGTTAGGATGAAGACCTACGAAGATCAAAAGAGAACTGAAAGAAGTTTTGAGGTGGGAGATTCAGTATATCTCAAATTACAACTATACAAGCAATCCAGTTTGGCCCAAAGGTCTAATTTCAAGTTAGCACCTAGATATTATGGCCCTTATAAAGTGCTTGAGAAACTGGGATCAGTGGCTTATAAGTTGGACCTGCCTAGCCATGCTCAAATTCACAATGTATTTTATGTGTCCTTATTAAAGAAACAGATTGGTCTTCATGCAAGAATAACCCCTACAATGCCTCTACGTTGCGTCCAATAGATGCAGATGGAAGGCCGTAGATAGTTCCAGTAGCCGTTTTGGAGAGGATGATGGTTAAACTAGACCCAAGATCAAGTATCTCATTCGCTGGGCTAACAGCAGTAAAGAGGATGCTTCATGGGAGGATGCTCAGCAGATGGTTCTCCAATTTCCAGATTTTGAAATCAGTTCTCGAGGACAAGGACACTTTGGGGAAGGGTAATGTTATGAGCAAACCAGTAGCAATGGGACAGCTGGACATTTCAATTCAAGTAAGTAGAGTGATTACTCTACGACTCGACCAGCTTGACCAGCTTGTTGTGTTCCAATGACAACTCCACCAAACCAGCACATTGTCTCAATTCAACTGCTTACATCAGAAAAAACAAGAAGCAAAAGAATTAGCTGCAGCCTGCACATAAGACTTGTCTTACCAACAGAATTAGGCTATTATGATTGCTTACTGCAACTTATCCTGTATTCAATTAATTGATATGGTTGAGAAAGAGACTCGAAGATAATACCAGATATAGAAAAAGAAAGGTTGTCATATAAATATACTCTTTCTTACTAAGTGAACAAATAAACTCTCAAGCTCACCAGGCACTGTAACCAACATGTTGTAGTCAACTGCAAGAACCTTCAAGTTTTTCAGCTCACCGAGCTCAGGTGGCAAAATATATAGTTTGTTGTTATCAAGGTATAGCTTCTCAAGAAGTGGCAGTCGTGTTAACTCCACTGGCAATACCTGTGGTTAAGTGCAAGTATGAAAATGATTGTTATTCCAGACTTCCTGTAACATGCAGCTTTAGTCAAACTATTGAGAAATCAAGTTGCTTTTGATCTTTTTTAAAGGGCACTTCTTTTCTCTTTTAACAATATAAATATGCTATATGGACTCATGCATGAGTTTAAATCTTTATCATTCTGAATGTAGAAGCCACATAGATATATATCTACCTATTCCACTTAGAATCAACCAAATAGCATAAAGTTCAAGACAACCTGAAGTCAGTCGTATAGATTATTAAGTTTGGCATAACTGATAATCCAGCTTACACTTGCATTCGTATAAAGATGGAACAATCTATTACCTAAAAGATACATCTTTAACATTTCAAAATATTAATCTTCCATGGTTGAACAACAGACTATAATTTCAAAAGTTAATCTTCTTATTCACCCATAAAAGATTAGCAATTACATTTAATTGAAATCCCACAGGAAAAAGAAAATGAAAAATACTCACCGACAAACCACAACCACAAAGGCTAACCAGAGTGACACTCTTCCAGTGATCAGGACAACCCACAAGCACATCTACATCCCCTGACCCGGTCGGAGAACCCGAACTGTTAGAAGAGACTCTAACACTCTTCCAGTTATGGATTTAATGAGAAAAGACTATTTTAAAAGTAAACCCTTATAACTCCTTGTGGTTAACTCCTAAATTGATGAAATTTTTATTGGGAGTACATCTATATAACATCAGTATATTCTATAAATTTCAGAATTTTTGGACAAAATTATAATTTATAATAAATGTCTAAATATTCGGCAGTTTTGACCATGTGAAAAATAGTAAATAAATTTTAAAAATTCCAAGAAAAATATATGTTCAATATGGGACTATATTATGCTAAATCCTAGAAAAGAAATATTTTTGGAACTGATTTGGTATTTTTCATAAAAATAGACTAGTTATGAATAAATAAAATAAATATGTTATGTGAAGCAACAAAATTGAAAAATAGGATTTTATGGCTTGGGAATCCTATATATGGTAAATGCATATTTTTGATGAGGTTGTTGGTTATTGGTGATGAAATCTTATGAGTTTGGCATTTTAGTATGATTAAATGCATTAATTAGTAAAGTGTAAACAATTAAAATAAATTGTTTATAAGTTTAAGAAATGATTAAAATATTGTGGTAGTATTAATAATATTAGATTATGAGATTATTAAGTGATTTATAACATTTGGATTAAGGTATTATGAAATCATTGATTTATGAATCTTACTCTTGAAATTAAATGCAGTTGTTAATCGTATTGTTTTTATTATCATATATAACATTTTTATAATCTCGGTGATGAAATTTCTCTTTGACTTAAGTGTAAAGATGGGTAGATAATTGGTATGATCGTGACTATAGGTTCTCTTTGGCCAGTACTGCAAAGATGAATTGTTGACTGGTATGATCATGACCATTGTATTTACAATTGAATATTTTTAGCTTAAGTGCAAAGGTGAATTGATCAACATGGTTATAATTATTGTTTATATAAATTCTGAAATGATTATATATTTCTTTGAGATATGAATATCTTTCAATTTTGTAGTGTAAAAGATGAATTGTTGATGAATATCTTTGGCGTGTAGTACAAAGATGACATGTTGTTGAATATCTTTGGCCCGTAGTGCAAAGATGAACTGTTGTTGAATATCTTTGGCATGTAGTACAAAGATAAATTGTTAATGAATATCTTTGGCCCGTAGTGCAAAGATGAACTTATTAGTATGATTATGAACAGAAATTGTGATTTGGTATAACCATGATCTTTGATGTTTCAGGTAAAGACATGTGATGAAAAATATCTTCGTCTTGGATGAGAAGAGAAAATTAGAACTACAATTATGATTATGAGTTATTCACATGACTGTGAACAAGATCTGTTGATTAATGTTACAGGGTTAAAACATTGTTGGTGGACTTTTAACATGAAAAAGATAATAGACTTTATGGTCTATTTGACTCTTCTAATGGATCGCTTCGTTAACAAGAACTATGGTTGAAAAGTTTTATCATCTACCATATGTTCTAAATCTCGATTTATTCTCGATGAAGGCTATTGATAATTTAATTATCTTTAGTTATGATATTCTTTCTTTGAAATTTAGTTGTGTTTCATCCCTTTTGCTTCACAATTCCTTTCATGTAATAAAAGTGTAAATTGGGGTCGGAGCGGGGATAATAGGGAATAGTGTGGTGGTCCGAGACTATCAAAGTTTCTCAACACATTATAAAGCGGCCACGACACATACAATATATAATTGTATTGAGGACCTAAGATGTGTGTGTCGATATTATACGTCACTTAATAATTGATTTTGGTGAACAACAATAGGGTGAGGTGAACCCAACTTTGGAAGGGTGTTTTGCCACTATCATACAAGATGTCTCTAACCGGGACGGACCGACGAACAACTTCCTTCGAGGCGGACCATCGTCCTCCCGAACGGATTACTTCCTTGGGACGGACCGACGGACAACTTCCTTCGGATTTAACCATCGCCCGTCTCTCGACGGACAATATCCTTGGGACGGACGGACAACGTCCTCCCGACGGTCAAAATAAACATTTATACAGCTTCTTTTTAAACGAATACGTTTAGTTCCCGGAATGAACTTTATAATTGGGGTTCGGTAGTAATAAGGTTGGTTCTTTTTATCTTCGTTAGTGATAAGGTTGGTTCGGTTGGTATAAGGTTGGTTCTTTATATCTTGATAGTGATAAGGTTAGTTCGGTTGGTATAAGGTTGGTTCTTTTATATCTTGGTAGTGATAAAGTTGGTTGGGATTGGTATAAGGTTGGTTCTTTATATCTTCGATAGTGATAAGGTTGGTTCGGTTGGTATAAGGTTGGTTCTTTATATCTTCAGTTGGTATAAGGTTGGTTCTTTATATCTTCGATAGTGATAAGGTTGATTCGGTTGGTAAAATGTTGGTTCTTTATATCTTCAGTTGGTATAAGGTTGGTTCTTTATATCTTTGTATACTCTCTCATTTATAAGTTCCTTATAAATAAGAGACTGGGGGGTAATGTTGGGATGTGATTATTTGGGTCTAGCCATGGTGCAACCCCGTCTATTTAATGGTCCGGATCTGGTGATGGCCCATATATATTTATTGTGACAGTGGAGAGTCCTTATTAAAATAGGATTGTGTTTCCTTATTTGGTGGGATAAGGAGGTTTAATTAGGACTTCTACTCTTAATTGGATTCAATAGTTATAAGGTAATTCTACAAAAGGAGTCCTTCTCCTAGTTGGATGCGGATGGAGGTGACTTCTATATATACGGCTACAAGCTAGGACACAAGATAGAAGAACACAAGAAATACAACACAAATATACAACTTGTACTCCCAATATTATTATAGTGGATTACTCTCTCTCTCCGTGATTTTTTCCCAATTGGGTTTTTACGTAAATCTTGTGTTCACATTTTATATCTCTTTATTTATGTTTATGTGAATGTATTTCGTGAGTTTGATATAATCAATTACTCCATCAACCGTTAGCGCAATTTTGACCTGTTGTTTTAGTGATTTCGTCAGGCGTATAAAATTTGATGTTAACACTAATATTTTAGCAGGAATGGGGCTCTATTCCCTTCCTTTTATTTATAATGCTCTAAGCTTTGATCTCCAGTTACGAAATTTATTTTTTCTTCAAAAAAAAATTGCAAAATTTTAAAATTAAAAATTGATGTTAATTAATAAGTTTCAAGAATTACAAATTTTATAGTAAGTAATATTTCTTATATAATTTATAATAATTATAATTATACTAACTAAAATAAATAAGTTTTTCTTATTTTAAAATTTGACAATTTACTTTTAAAAAATCAAAATGTCTCGTGAAAAGCGAGGATGGTCCCAACAAAGGTGAACCATGAATAGTACGTTAAGTATAATTCCTTCTAATTAGTAGTTGACATGGTATATATTATTCTCACCATTTCAAATTATAATTAATTTTAAAAGTTAATTTTAAAATATTTTAAATTTTAAAAATAAAGTGAATAATATTTTTTAATTTTATTAATTAAAATAAAAATAATTTACGTTAAATTTAAGTTCAAAAATTGTGTCTTAATTTATTTTTAAAAGATCAGTAATTGTTATAATTTGAAATAGAGGGAGTGTATAGAGAGTAACACCTTGTACTCCTTGGTGGCCTACAGGCTACAGGCCCTGCTCCAACATGACAAAAGCATGAAAGCCCAATCATAAAAAGAGGGGAAAAAAAAGTAAGTGATTGACAAAGGCGTCATTTGGAACATTTAATAGTGTCCGCCACATATGAAATAAGGCCAAGGCCATTCAACCGAAAGTGGTTAGCATGAAATTTATTTTTAGATAAATTGGTCAATTGGCCAATAGAATGCTGACACGTAAGCGAAATTTTATGTGTGTCATAATTCTATTGGTCAATTAACCAATTTACCAAAAATTAAACTTCATGCCAACCGGATCCCATCCTACCAGAGATATAAACACAATAGTGGAAAAACATGGATACATAAAGGCAAATATATTTCACGTGATTCTCTGAGTAGAGGCAGATCTTATGTTATGTGTCCTGCTAATTTTTTTTTATATAAGAATAAAACAAATATATAAATTAATAAATTTTAAAAGACAAATTAATAGAAAAATTAAATAAATATAAAATGGTGCTTCACATACATGAATAATATATAAATTCGTAATTTTAAAGAACTTTTACAAAAGAGGATAAACAAACTAAAATTACGTTTATGCATGCAAGATAAGCAAGATGTAGAAATTTGAAAGCAAGTAACTAAATTAAAATCAGAATCAAGCATTAAAAACCGCATTTAACCGCACTAATGGTTAAAGTATATGATGATTTAGCTTTTGGGTTGAATAACCAAATTTACATTGCGGTTTGGTTACTAGCCAAAACCGCATTATTATAAAACCAAAACCACACCATGTGTGTGTGTATGTATTATCTCTAGTAAATTCTAAACTTACTTTTCACTTGAACACGCTCTGAGAAAACTTCAGTCTTGCATTGCCATTTTTCACCAATTGAAAGAAGATGGTTAAAGGTTATAGAGTCAAAAATTAAACATTTGGATTTTGAAATTTTGAATTTGTTTGATGCGTTACTAGAGGGGCTTATAGCTGATGGGCCAAATTCGTTGGTTCGAGCACTTGATGCATTGGTTAAGGTCTATGATACAGTAGTAATAGTCTACTAGATTATTTTTCAAATTAGGTACAGTTAGGATTTTATTCTATAAGTCTTCCCTGCAATATATAAGATAAAATTTTATTATATCTCCACTATATACTTTTACTTTTTGGGAACTAGATAAATTTTTCTTGCTTGTTATTGAATATATGGTCTTCGTTGTTTTATATAGTGCATACTAAGTTAATTGCTCGATGTGAGTTCTATGTTAAATTCTATTGAAGGCTTAAACCTTTTTGTTGTTTTAATTAGTTTTGGAACCGAAACCGCACCGCGCAGTTTAAAACCGCACCGCACCAATCATAAGCAGTTTCGTGTGCGATTTTGAATTTATTAAATTGCACCTAAGCGGTTTTGATTTCAAACCGCACTATGCTCACCCCTAGCAAGATGAGTGTCACAATTTAAGACCCTTTGGAAATTAAGATCATCTTTGTTACTGATCACAAAAAACCGGTGGGTGACATTTATTAAAATATAAATTAATACTTATTCTTAAATATATCATTAATTAATTTAAATTATGCCAATTTAAGTAATATTTTATATAAGTACTCTAGTGTGTTACACTATATGTATGATATTTTCTCTTAATTGATTATCAATTGATTGCAAAGGAGGATAATCATATCCATAAAAGAAGAGTCATATGAAGCATAGCCTCTCGATTCAATACGTCTTCAATTCTTTGACCTCCTCAACACATTTAGATAAGAAAGAAAACTAATCCCGTAGAGAATAAGACATCTAAAATACAGGTCTCGCGCGTCTCATGTTCATTCAAATCTACACAAACGTCCTCACAGAGTTAACGATTTTGCAGTTATACATGGAACGCCTCCGATATAAGTATTAGTAAATAATTAAGAGAGATAAACTATCAATTAATTGGATTTAAGAGTAAATTGTGTCCAACTTTTTTCTTAATTATCATACGAGGCTCCCTTTTATAGTTCAACTACTTGGTAATTAAAATTGTCATCATATCTTAGTAAGAAAAATGTTCAACTACTTACAACTTATCATCATAGCCTATATATTGCCTCGGTATAGAAGTGTATAATTATTTATTTTATTAGTTTTTTTTTTTTTTTGGGGTTAAACAGAAGTCCAGCTTATAATTCCAAAGCTTTTTATTTTGGACAATTTCATTTTACTATTTTCGTCTGCATTTACATCCACCTTCGTTACTCAATCCCAAATCATTTTATACTATTTTCGTTTGTGAAAATTTGTGTTAGGGTTTTGGCTTTGGTGTTGTGATTGATTGAGAATCAAGAATTATGGATCAAGCTGTTGAAGAATGGTACAGGCAGATGCCAATTATCACCCGTTCTTATCTCACTGCTGCAATTGTTACTACCATTGGTTGTTCTCTTGAAGTATACCGCTCTCTTTGATCATGTTTTAGATTTATATGTAAATTTGTGTGTGCTTGTGGTCATTGTCTAATAATTACATTTTTTAATTAACTTGAATTGGGTATTTTTTTCTGAAGCATTGGATATACGTTTTTATTTTAAAAAATTTTCATTAAACTTAGTTGGATTTTCTCAATATTTATTGTTATGTGCAGAAGGATTTATCTTTTAGTCACAAGGACTGGCAAGTTTTTTTTAGTAAGGGATAAAGGTTCAAATTACTGTTAATGTATTGCTTGTGCTGTTTTTGCAGATAATTTCACCTTATAACTTGTACTTGAACCCAGTGCTTGTCATGAAACACTATCAGGTCTGGCGCCTAGTGACCAATTTCCTATACTTCGGAAGATGGGTACTATGTCTTCCCTTTATTCTGTTATGATCTTAGGATGATCACTTTCCAATTTTGGTTGAAATACTAATTTGTTTAGCTTATAGCTTCAGTGTTCAGTGGTTACTTAGTTTAGGAAGTTGAACCATTTTCAATATCGATATCTAATATTGTCGTGATCTAGTTTCTTCAGGCCTCTCAGTATAACTGTTCAATAACAGCATCAATTGTTACTAGTAAAAGACAAAAGAGCAAGCATCTAGACTTGTAGCGATCTTGACAGCAGACAGTAGTTAATTCAGGTGTCAATCATGTATAATGTAGTATATTTAATATCGTTTTGCATGCATTTTAAGTTTAGTCGAGTCTAGACTTTTAAAGTTTGTGTCTATTTAGAGTGGTTGTCTTGTTCTGTGCATTATAAGCTTTTATGTTATGTGTAGCTTGTCCCTGGAACTTATCTTCTATGCCAGTTGATGCCTTGATGGATAATTCTACTTGATAACAAGTTCAATCTCAAATCTCAACCAGTGTTTCCTTTCCTGTCTCAGACAATCGGAACAAACTAGCATTTTCTCATTTTCCACCAAGTGAATATTTACCAATGAATAGGTGGTATAGTTTGCTGATATTAAAATCGCTTTTAACATGCCTGTATATCATGTCCTTCTAAATTCTCATGATAAAGCATGGCAACTTTACGTGTCGCTTCTATAATTTTTCTTTTGAGTAGTAAATTTATTTATAAGATAAAAATAATCCTGTGGTTGTCCTGGATTTTGTGTACTAGAAATGACCGATCTATACTTAAGCTCATACTTTGTAATTAACTTCCCTCTCATCTGCAAAAAGATAAAAAGAAAAGGCATTATAGAATATTCATGAATATATGGTATTATATACATCTAAGAGTATAACTTACTTTTGATCTGTAAACACGTATTTTTCTTTTCTTCTTATTCCTGCGGTTTACTTATTATGACATTCTTATTTATGAAGGCATTTGGGTTTTTCTAACCTGTTGGATTTAATATTGTCAGACTTGGACTTTCTGTTCCACATGTTCTTTCTTGCTCGCTACTGCAAGCTTCTTGAGGAGAATTCTTTCAGGGGAAGGACGGCGGAATTTTTTTACATGCTTTTATTTGGTGCCACTGTTTTAACCGGAATTGTTCTTATTGGGGGGATGATACCTTATGTGTCAGAATCTTTCGCAAAGATTATATTTCTTAGCAATTCACTGACATTCATGATGGTTAGTTATTTTACCTCTTTTACATATGAAGTCTGTCTTAACTCTGTAAATCTACTATGCAGAGACAAAATTTGAAATTATTATCTTCTTCACTATACAGGTTTATGTGTGGAGCAAGCTAAATCCATTTATCCACATGAGTTTCTTGGGCCTCTTTACTTTTACAGCAGCTTACCTCCCATGGGTGAGTGTTCTAGCTGTAAAATCATTAAATCATATATGATCTCAAGTAGTGCTAGATGTTTGTAGTTCTCCGCTTTTTGTTACAACTCCATTGTAAATGATCTTTTATTCATTTTTTACATGCTCTTTCCGTCATAGTCTTGGTTAAGAGATCAGCCAAAGCATATAGGTGTTAGATTTGTCAACTTCTTTATATGTTGTTTAGCAAAAAGAAAGGGAAGTTTTGAAATTGAATGGGTTCCAGTAGCATCAGTTTAATAGTTCAGAAAGAAAAATCTATGGAGATGTATCTTGTTCCCTTTCCATACATTTGGAAACTCGCTCAAGTGGTAGTTTTTTTGTTATTTAAATGGAAAGCCTCACAAATCTTGGTAATTGGAGGGTGCTAGGACAGGTGGACAGGGTAGGAAAGCTAATCTCTTGTGTTATTTGCAGAAAGTAGCCACCTTCTAATTGAACCTGAAACCTCATAGAGTGCAAGTCTCAGCTTATCATGAATGGATCTTATGAAGTGAATTGTATGGATGTGTAACACCTCAGATGTCACATCGCAGTATATGTGCAGCATCTAAATAGACTTTGGCATGGTGTTTGATTTATATTGTAAATTGTGTTTTTCGCGTGCCTCGGTTGAACAGTGGTTGTTTACTTATTCTGATTAGAAAGAGTTTGTAAATCTGGTTGTGCCTTGTTAGATATAATTATTAATACGATCTAATGGTTCATTAGGTAGGAGCTTTGCGCTAACAATATTGCTTTCTTCTGGTGCCAATGTAAAGCTTTGAGATCTGAGCCTATTGATTATTTAATTTGTTACCATTCAGATTTCTTCTCCAAATTATTAGGTTGCGTTTTAGTTTGATAATATAAAATGATTTCAAAAAATAGTTGATGTATCTTTATGATTTTTTTAAAATTCAACTGAATCATTAAAGTATTCAAGAGTATAATTATGACAAAATGTTGGTTAAACACTTGCAACTATGGCATGTGTAATCTCAGATTTTGCTGTTTCCTGCAGGTTCTTCTTGGATTCTCTGTCCTTGTTGGTGCCAGTGCTTGGGTGGATTTACTGGTATGTATAAAGCATCCTTTGGTATCGATATAAATACTTGCATTTTGAGATCCACTCTAGAGAGTTGAATCTGTGATGCTGTTTCAAAACTGAAGATGTGTGAATTTATTATGGTGGTTTAGCAAATTTTAATTGAAACTGGAAATAGTTCTACAACCGATTCATCACCATAGAGATACAAAGGTGATGAGCATGTGATCTTTTGTTAATTGATGGGAAGTGGAGAGTAAGGCACCTTCTCTATGGAGTATGGACATAATTCACTTTTTGAAGCCAAAACAACAATCAAAATTAGATATTTAACTTCAATCCCGTATGGACCAGGCATATTGATTGAATCTTTTCTTTTGGAATATGTGAAAATCTTAATCTCAATTATCAAATTTGAGTAAATTGGGAGAAAATCCATCTACTCTCTAACTCCAATATTTTAAGGCCTAAATACAAGGCACTCTCAAGCTCCAGGTTGGTTTCATTTTGTTCAATGTTGACCTTTTGATATAACCATTTCTGGAAAAGAAAATTAAAATTTACATATGCCATTGATAGCATATTAGTTGTACATTAATCACACTCAAAGTTTCATGCTTCACTTTTTTTACTCTGGTCATTGAATTTTGGTGCAAAGAAAGAAAGATCTTTTGTAGTACTCCATAGTTTGCGAAGACGTCAGACTTCCTTAGCTTAGGCAAATCAATAGCCCAGATGTATTCTAATTTTTGAAGTGAATGATTTAAATGTTTATACAGCAGACTTTCGATATTCCTTCTCTCTTAAATCTTAGCCTACTTCATGAAGTTATATCAGTCACTTGCAAATTATATTTGTGACTCAGGGAATGATAGCTGGTCATGCTTACTATTTTCTTGAAGACATGTATCCTCGGATGACAGGTCGTCGGCCCCTGAGGACACCATCTTTCATTAAATCGTTTTTTGCAGATGAGCCTGTAGTTGTGGCAAGACCTGCAAATGTGAGATTCGCTGCTCCACCTGTAGAGGAAGCTCAATAAAATTGATCAGATCTTCTGTAGATTCCATAGATTTCGTTGGTTACCGACGGAAATATGACCATATGCAAAATACATTGTAGTCTCATGCTGGTTGATAACTTCGTATTATGTTGCTGCTATAGTAGCATCACGACTTGAACTTGCATTTCGTAATCTAGATTGGAGTGGTGGTATAGAGATCTGTGTTGACTGTTGGTTATAGTTCCTTGGAAAAATAACTTTAGTCTAGGATTCTATAACAACTTTTTCAAATTGTAAATTATTGTTGTGTTTTTTCCTAGCAGGCTTGACAAGTAATGGCTGATTCTTTGTCCCTCTATATTAACAAGTCACTTGACTTTGTAAAATGATATTTGACAGTGTGTATGGCCCTTAAAACCAGGATTTTATCCCATCTTTATCTATTGTGTACCTGTAAAACTATAAATGGGGTAGTGATATTTCCCGTGCGAAAATATGATCTCATAATTAATGCATAAATATCACCATCTCGCTAAAATCTCTAGCAAAGTGTTGTCAGCGTGGTGCAATTCATCTTTATTCGGGCGAGTTTATGTTCTAACTGATAAGTTATTTGAAAACAGAAAGGGCACAAGTTTAATAATAGCAAAATATGCATGCTAATGTTATTGAAGAGCAATAAAACCCACTTTAAAAGTGAGCCTAAAACTCTAAAGATCGAGCAATAATACGTTATATTACAGATTTTATTGCAGATTACTGTGTCAACATAATACCTAATTTTCAAGCAACAAACCCATTAAGAGATCGAATAAATAGAAGTTTGTTGCACTGAGCCCATGTACCACATCTAAAAATGACTATTTCAACCAATCTAAAAATACATTTCACTAATTTTCAGGATTCTCGTGCTCAACCCCACTAGATCTGATGCTGAAACCATAATGCCTAAATGAGTAATAATGAGGTGAATTGGCTAACGGATAGGGTGATATTGTGCTGATATTCTCTTGGGAGGCAGCTTCCTTAAGATGTAGAGAACCAGAGCTGATGGAAGGATCTCAACAAGCTGTTTTTATAAAAAGGAAATGAGATGAAATCATACTCGAGCATACTTGAAAAACATGAGAGGTCCAACAAAAAAATACATTACCATGTAATAGATCAAGTTTAGAACTGGATGATCCAATACGTCAAGTGATGCATCTGAATCTAATGCAGATAGAACCTCCTGTATATAAGAGGAGGATACCATAAAATCTCATATATAGTTGAGAAAGGAAAAATTGCCAAAGAAGTAAATGAAAAGGCAGCAACAACTATATGTCCCCTCTTCTCACTAGTCAATTGGACATTAAGGTCTGTGATTGGGGTAGGCTTTTAAACTAATATGATTCTCTTCACATCTTTGACATCATCAGATCACGATCCAAGTTGAACCCTTGTATCAAAATTCAAGCAGTATTTTTTTGGTCTTCATTTCCTCATACACCTTCAAATGGCATATTTGACAGCAAGACTAGCATCTTTAACAACAAGACTAGCTAGCATCCTACTGAAGTAGAGATTTGTAGCTTGCATATCTCGGCTTCCTCCTCCATCCACCTTTAATGTCCACACTCCATTCTTAAGAGCTTACTGTGAATATGTTTTTACATGACCTAACTCTAAATCTGAATTCTGAATTATAATACCTAGGTCCTCTATTGTTGAGATCACCCCTTGATCTTAATAGTTACCTTTTTCTTAGCATAATTATGAGTTTGCAAGAAAGTTTCAAACTTACCACAAAGCACCTCACAAGGAAACAGGAGAAGCATATGGCTGTCACAGATCCAACCTACAAGAATAACAACATTTTAGGTCAGCCAACTAATAGAATAAATTAATTTCTAGATTAACTGTGATATATAACATGCACATAGAGTAACTTCGACCAAATTGCCTGCAGCTATTGCAAGCTTAATCTCAAAATTAGTTACGCCGTGAGGGTGAACCAAGGAATTTAACTTTATATAGATGTTAACAAGTTAAAAGGCATGACTAGAGAGTACCAACTTTATACATATGAATTTGCCAAGGGTGTCACCATAGTTGTTACGGCGTCACCAAGGCGTCCTATCACTGCCGCCGCACCAAGTCGGGTGGTAAAGTCGCGCACCTAAAGGTACTGGTCGCCTTCGCGACTTAATGGCTAAGGTGCGATGACTTTCAGTCTAATTTTGTAACCCACCCAATTATTCAAACTTGCGGAACAAAACAGATCTAAGCGCGATAAGCCATCAGCAACATCAGAACAATGAAAAAGAAGAAGATTAAAGATGTCTACTAAAGTCGTCGCCGCCACATTGTTATGTGATGAAAACTAACACAATTAGTAGGGGTTGGATTGCAACTAACACAATTAGTAGGGGTTGGATTGCCAACATGGAAGATGACATCAGAAGTTGTTATGCAATTCAAAATAATAACATAAATTAGAGGGAAAGTTAGGCAAGTCTGCTATTTGCTAGCTGTAGAATTCCAGATGTATAAATATACCAGAGAGGTGGGAAGAGAGATTCATTCTGGATCATTTGCTTCTTGTTAGCTTAACTTCTAAGCTTGTAACCTTTTCTCATTTCAATCAATCAATTCATTTCTTGTCTTCCATGTTTTACTTTCTTTCTTTTGTCTATTTTCCTTTTCCTTTTATTCATATTCCATTAAATCATCTGAAATCATAACAATTGATATCAGAGCAAAGGAATTGGTGTCGTACTCTAATGCAAGGAGATAGACCACTGCATTCTTGAGCAAGGCCTTAGCACCAAACCTTTTCGGCTCGTCTGTTTATGAAAAATAACTTCTGAAAATTTTACAAGCTATAGCTAAGTGAAGGTCCTATTTGATTGGGACTCATTTTATTATCAAAACTGATCATCAGAGCCTTAAATTTTTTTATGGAGCAAAGACTTTCTACATTTTTGTAACAGAAATAGCTGAGGAAAATGTTGGGTTATGACTATGAAATCACTTACAAGGGTACAGAGAATGTAGTAGCCGATGCTCTATCTAGAAAAGATTGTGAGGAAAAATTTGCTCAGACAATGGCACTTACTAGAGTGACACCTTCTTGGATACAGGAGATCATTAGCTCTTATGTTGAGGATGAATAAGTTCAGGCTATTATACAGCAACTTAGTGTTCACTAGGATTTTATGCCCCATTTCACTCTCCAAAAGAATGTGTTCAGATATAAAGAACTGATATATATAGGATCTCAAACTAATATCAGGAGAACCATATTTTCAGCATTCCATGATAGTCTTTTGGGAGGGCACTCTGGAGTTCAAGCTACTATAAAAAAACTGGGAGCATATTTTACTTGGAACACTTTAACACCAGATATCAAGACTTCAGTCAAGGAGTGTGAAATTTGTCAAAGACATCAAACTGAAATTAATCCTTATCTAGGATTGTTGCAACCTTTAGAGGTTCCTCACAAACCTTGGACTGATATTTCTATGGACTTTATTAAAGTGTTGTCTAGCGGTAGGACTGTTATAATGGTAATAGTGGACAAGTTTTCTAAGTTTACTCATTTTATTGGCCTTTAACATCCCTACACAGCAACCACGATAGCAAAAGTGTTCATTGACAACATTTATGGGATATATAGGATTACCACAACATACTGTCACAGATAGAGACGAGGCATTTGTGAGTACATTTTGGCAAACCTTGTTTAAACAATTGAGGTATTTGCATGTGCAGTGATCATCCAAAGAAATGGTGGTCTTGGTTAAGTCTTGCTCAATGGTGGTATAATACCAATTATCACACAACCTTGCAATGTACTCATTTTCAAGAATTTTTTGGATTTTTTCCTCATCTTAATTTTCATCAAATTGAGAATACAAGGATTCCAGTTGTAGATAGTTTTATCAGGGAAAGGAGCGTTCTACTAGTTGATTTGAGGGGAAAAATACTAAAAGCTCAGGTTAGGATGAAGACCTATGAAGATTAAAAGAGAACTGAAAGAAGTTTTGAGGTGGGAGATTCAGTATATCTCAAATTACAACTATACAAGCAATCCAGTTTGGCCCATAGGTCTAATTTCAAGTTAGCACCTAGATATTATGGCCCTTATAAGGTGCTCGAGAAACTGGAATCAGTGGCTTATAAGTTGGACCTGCCTAGCCATGCTCAAATTCACAATGTATTTTATGTGTCCTTATTAAAGAAACAGATTGGTCTTCATGCAAGAATAACCCCTACAATGCCTCTACATTGCCTCCAATAGATGCAGATGGAAGGCGTGAGATAGTTCAGTAGCCGTTTTGGAGAGGAGGATGGTTAAACTAGACCCAAGATCAAGTATCTCATTAAGCTGGGCTAACAGCAGTAAAGAAGATGCTTCATGGGAGGATGCTCAGCAGATGGTTCTCCAATTTCCAGATTTTGATTTCAGTTCTCGAGGACAAGGACACTTTGGGGAAGGGTAATGTTATGAGCAAACCAGTAGCAATGGGACAGCTGGACATTTCAATTCAAGTAAGTAGAGTGATTACTCTACGACTCGATGGTTACTCTATCATTCAGTGACTACTCTACGACAGAGTGCTTACTCTACGATTCAGTGACTACTCTACGATTCACTGATTACAGTATTACTTTACGATTCACTGATTTGTACCCTACAATTTGAAAAATATTACCCTACGATTCACTGATTCGTACTCTAAGATTTGAACAGTATTACTCTACGATATTCATACTCTACGATTTGAACAGTTTTAGTCTGTATCCTTGTGGACAAGGATTCGTTAAGGGAGTGGCAATGTTATGTGATGGAAACTAACACAATTAGTTGGGGTTGGATTGCAACTAACACAATTAGCAGGGGTACGATTGCCAGCATGACAGATGACATCAGAAGTTATGCAATTCAATATAAAGGGAAAGTTAGGCAAGTCTGTTATTTGCTAGCAATAGAATTCCAACTGTATAAATGTACCAAAGAGGTGGGAGGAGAGATTCATTCTGGATTGCAATCATTTGCTTCGTGTTAGCTTAACTTCTAAGCTTGTAACCATTTCTCATTTCAATCAATCAATTCATTTCTTGTCTTCCATATTTTACTTTCTTTCTTCTGTTTGTTTTCCTTTTCTTTTTATCCATATTTCATTAAATCATCTGAAATCATAATGCACATGCAAAAATCAGATGTAAGTCGCGATGTTTTTTCGTATTTGTCTTTGTCGACTGCTTCCCCATTAATGTACGAAGGGAAATAAAAATTTGTTCTTATCATCTAGACAAAATTTCATTGAAGTCTACCATAATTTGGTAATCTATTAAGTTCAACCCTTAAGTTTTGTACTTTACACATTTTACCCTGTTTGTGTATGTCTTTCAAGTACCTGTAATTTTTTTATTTAAAAAAAACACAAGCGTTACAAGTTTTTTTATAGGTATTGATATAATTGCGTTTTTAATGTTACTCAATAAATATATTTGGGTTTTAATGTATATAAAATTTCATTGTTCGATGTATTTTTAAAGTAAAATAAAAAATGTATAAATTGTACGCTGTAAATGACTTGTCGCCATACGGACGCCATGACATGCACCTTATCGCCTAGGCGTCCTAGCGGTTAGCTACCGCCATGCCTCGCCGAGATGCCGTGACAACTATGGTAATCACATACTTGTTTATTCCTTTTCTTTAAAAAGAATATGAGTTTTCATAAGATAGAAGCAAGAAGCTATCCTTCTATCTTGACATAAAAGTATATATGCTACAGAGTTTGATGTCAGAGAGCAGTGTGGCAAACTTTTAGAAGTTCAGAAGTGTGGCAAACTTTTAGAAGTTCAGAACTAGTTGCACGTTAGTTACCTTTGTGCATATGTGCCCATTCTGAGTGCAGATGTAATCATTCATAGTTAACTAACTGATTTATCATCATGTTCTGATAGTATAAAATGCACCATAATGGTCACTCTTTCACCACTCAAAACTGTAAGAGATATAAGGAAGAATATAAACAATTCCCACACTAAACTTACCAGAAATGTAGGGTTATTATTGACCGCATATTCAGCACATGTGATTTAATTTAATCACCAGTTCAAAATGAACTAATTTTTTAACGCAGAATACGTATATTGTAGTGAGTTCTAACGTAAGGATTATATGATATATTTTCTTGTATAAATGAGATTCCAAATCACAATACATCACAAAACAGTTGCCAGCACTATTAAGCCTTATTTAAGGAGTCCATAAAGTATTAGAGCAATATTTGGATCACAACTGCCAAGGCTACAAGTTAAAAATGTAAAATCTGGATGCTAGAGGTATAAAGTGAGATGTATTAATATATTGGCAAATCGCTCGCTTAGAAGAGATATAGATGTGTTTCAAAATGTTTGACGTTTACTGATAATAAATTCTGCAATCATTCAGTTTTCATTGAAGCTAGTCTCATAACTGATTTTACTTTAAGCTTGCAGAGTGTCTCACCCTTTATAAGAATGAATTCTTCCAAATTTGATCATGTTTCACTCAAAATATCATTTTCAAATCCTCGCAGAAATATCTAACAAATTGCCATAAGGTTTGCTTCCGATGAAAAGAATGTAAAACATTAGCAAATCCATTAACAGATTTATATTTGGTATAATAGATTTTCATATACATCAACAATGCAAAAAATGATGGATAACAATAACATGAACAAAATAAGGTACAAGGACTAACAAATTTTAATAAAATCACATACCTCATGAAGTTTCTTTCTTCTACCTTTGGACTCAATAGGAAAGCGTCTAAGCATGAAGAATAACCTAAGAGCATCCAATATGAGAATCCATAGGGACAAAAGAAATCAATAAAAACAAACAAACAATGCCAGTAGAAAATCAGAACACATCGGTAGATATGTTTCAGAATATGCTTGAATTTAATAACTGGATGCAGTAGATATGTTTAAGAATAGTCACCTTCCTCCATAGATCAGAAAACCTAGCGCCGCCACAAATGATACCACTACAAATAATAGATAGTAATAAATAAGTAAACTAAAACACAAAAGGTGGTACATGTTCCACATCAAGAAATTGCTTGTTCCAATTTCATAAATTTAACTTGAGAACTATAATGAGTAGCATTAGAGCTAACCTGCAATAAATATCTTCCCAATGAACTCCGCAATGCTGTTGTCATCTATCCAGATGTATACCCAGATACAAGCCTGATGCCAACACAGTTTTTCATGGGTAAGAGTTACTAAAACAGTGTTTTTCTTATAAAAAAAGGGTGGAGGTGTACTGTACCTGTATGATGTACACTACACCATTAACTGAAACAAAAACAATCCTGAGCTTATCTGTTGGTAAACTTCTTGCCTAGTTAAGAATAGAGATGAAAGATTAAAATACTGCTTTGCTATGCAAAATTTAAATGCAATCATAACTCATAAGCATTATTGCTCTACATAATATAAGCTTCACAATAGAACATTAACTTTACCTGGTGATATATCTCTGCCCAAAATAGGACAAGAACTGTGTACGTCGAGAAAAACAGTAGTCCAGGAAGATCCAGAATTCCCAAAACCAACACCTGGTTCAAGATAGAAGCAATTCAGAAAAAAAAAAAAAGAACTTTTGTTCACAAACTCTTGTTCTCTTCATTTTTCTAATAATTAATTTTTGTAATACTGAGAGCCATGATAAGCCGGGTGTTGCAACACTGGACAACCCCTTGACAGTGGGGACAAGATAATCAAGTGATTTTAGCCATATTAAATATACAAGTGCAAAGTGATAAAACATTCAAATAAAGTACGCAGCTAGAGACGTTACCCTCGGATGCAGATTAAACACTTGTATGTGAAACCCAAACACAATGGCACGAACTGGAACAAAAAGATTCACAAATAAATCAGCTAATGAACATCTAACTGACAACATATTCCTTGATGCATTGAATGTTTAAGTTACCTCCATTTACAATAAAGTTCATGAGATGGAATACTTTCTGTGTTGTCCAACCATACTCGGGCACTCTCACTTCAATCCTTATTAATTGTATCTGCACATGATGAATGTATAAACCTTAAAAGTTAATTTTCTTTGCTTCACAAACAGATTGTAACTGAAACTGCACACAACATCTTTATGAGCACAATGAACTCTGCGTGTCTATAAATACAAAAATATAATTCAAAAAGTCCTTAGGTCCATGAGCCCATCCATGATTTGTTCCACAATAATTTGAGAATTTAAAGTGAAAACGAAAAAAGAAACATCCACATTCAGAGTCCAAGTCAATAAATTGAATGCACCTTTTAGTCAAACCTACTGAAATAAGTCAAGCCCTAATCTCAATTTAGTTTTTCAACGACACTAATGCTATGTTTGACAACTAAATACAACTGGAATTGAAAGCACAGTTGCAATTCCATGGAATTGAAATTTAATTAAAACTTAGAGCTAAATTCCTTGAAATTGAGTTGCCAAAATATTGTTTAGCACTAATTCTAAAGTGCGGAACCCTGCCTGCAATAGCTGCGACTGCTAGAGCATAAGAAAGTACTATTAATTCTTGTAACATATCTTTTTAACGACAATAAAATTAGTGGCTTCAACTTATCCGGATATTCGTATTAAGCACATAGTTCAAAAAGGCATCTTGTGTTTTCATCTCCCGAACGAACCCCCTTAAAATTATGATCCAATAACTTAATTCCATCCTTTTCTCAGCAACAAAACACAACATAATTAGCTAGACAAGTACCAATTCAGTACATAAACACATAAAATCAAATATTATAGATAAAGGGGATGTGGGTACCAAGGCAACAGCGGAAACTAGCCCATAAGCAGCACAAAGAGCAAAAAAAATCCAATCTTGCCATTGAGTCGACTCGTTAATCTCGTCCCACCAGTCTGAAGGTAAAGCTCCTCCGACGTAAATCGACGGAAGAAAGGTCAGTGGCATTCTCGTCATCCCGCTGAGCTTCTTCTTGTATTCTGTACCGTAGTAAAGCTACTTTCTTTCTGTATAGTGTATAGTGAAGCTCTGCGCAAAAAACAGTAAATACAAACACATACAACTCAGATTGAGAAGCAAAAAACAAGCAACTTTTACAAATAAAATCGATATATACACACACACACACACATATATATATATATATATAGAGAGAGAGAGAGAGAGAGAGATGGATGTGTCATGTGTGTACCGGACGGTCTGAATTTGGGAGTTCGATCGATTTCTCTTTCAAGAAGAAAGAGAAATATATTTCACCAAAGTTTCCACGAGCAACGAGGATTAGGATTAAGGAGAATTTTGTGGGGAAATCGAGGGGAGGGAGTTGGTGACTGATATTGTTATTTTACTTGATTACTTACTGTTCATCATTATTCAATTATTCCGTAGGTAGTAATAATTGACACTTTTCTATCCAAATTCAAATTAAATTTGGTGAGAGAATAAAATGCATGCATCGGATCTTAAATTATACTCGGGTCGGGTTAAAATATAATTTAAATTCGAATTGAATTTGTATTTATTATATTTTGTAATCTTCAATCTTAACATCTCTGTTAATACTTGCTAATCTATATATATAAACAGATACAAAGGCCATAGCTAATAAGATAAGTAAATGACAATGAAATGTTTTTTTACGTTCAAAATTCATTATAACAAAAAATGTTCATATTCATTAAATGACTAAAAATCGTTAAATTTAACATTATAAATTAAATAATAATATTAGATAGATAAAAATATGTCAAATCACTTGCTATCATTAATTTAGTTGTCTAAGTGTGTTTTTTATAGTTGATATGATATAAAATAATTTATAATATTCAACTTACATTATTCGATATCAAATTTTTAGACTCCCTTACATTAGTCAATATAGATTAGCTAGTTGATGTAAGTTTAGATATACTTATTAAAAATATAAATATTTAGTATATTGAATATAATTAGAGGAAAAGTGATTTGGAGGGGGAGTCAAGTGCCTGGATCTGGTATAAGAAAAATGATGCGTTGTGAATGTTTATTTTGATTGTCCGATTATGTGAATAAATATTAATGATAAAATTTTTAAATAAATGGGATATTCTTTAATTATTACTAATTCTATTTATTAATAAGTTTTTCAATTATAATTTAATATAAATGTATTATAATACATAGGAGACTCCTCCTATAATATGTTTGAATATGGTTAGATACAAATAATGAAATAATGACTAATAATAAATTATGGAAATTGACAAATTCACAATAAAAAATATTATTTTCACAAAAAAACTTATATATACATAATTTTTATATAAAAATATCAAAAAATATTGTAAAAATATTAATTTCGTATCTAGGGTGGGGGGTTAGAGTCTAGGGGTACATTCATACAAATATTCAACTTTTCTGTGGCGAAACCAGAAGATTTTCATAGGGTGGCAAAATACATGAGTAAAAAAAAATTTATTTTCGACGTGAAGTCTTCTTTTCGGCTTGGTTTCTGACTCAAGAGGAGAATCAGATTATCATCGAAGTCAGTATAGTTTAAAAACGCTCAAAATTTGCTTTCGTTTTCAATTGTTGGAAAAATATAATAATTCAATGTGTTTGTAAAAATTGTAGGAATATAGAAATGAGCATATTTGATTGAATCTCTTCACAAAGATTTCTTGATTACATATTAACTAAAGGTTAATTTGGAGTTTTTAGGAGAAGAATGCATTTAAAATTGAGATGCTTATTATATCACCCATTAATTAAATTAAAGGCTACTTTGGAGTTTCTAATGCATCAAATAAGAAATAAATTGTGTTTTCATCAACCAACTGAAATTTTAAAATTAAAAAATTATATTAATTTAGAGTTTAAAAATATCTTAATTTGATTTTAAAAGTTCATAATAATTTTATATTGAACAAAACAAAATAGCCTCTTTTGTTTTTTTTTATTTGCAAAAATTTTTTGTCATTATTTAGGCGATTAATTCAAATTTACGCTTTCACTCACATTGAGAAATATAGACTATAAAAAAAATCTGTAAAAAATATAAAATATATGTAAATATCATTTTTTCTCTCCAAACCTTAACCTTAAGATTATCTCCGTGGCGAGGGTGCCCCACCCCCCCAGTTGACCAGTGTTTCAGATGGTTTTATTCATATCTTAGTGAATCTATACAGATTCAACCGGATCCGTGGCGCAATGGTAGCGCGTCTGACTCCAGATCAGAAGGTTGCGTGTTCGATTCACGTCGGGTTCAATACCCTATATTCGGATCGTTTTTTTAAATCCCTTTGTTCTGTAAACTCTGTGATATCCTTCCTATAAATTCAGTAGTCTCTCTCCATCTTCCCAATTTTCAAATCTCACTGTAAAACCCTACTCCCCAAAACCAAACCCTATAATCAATCCATGGCTTTTATGTATAAGCTTCGATTAAAGTCTTTTCGCTCCCGATTTAACTCTTCTCTCCAAATTCGCCATTTCTCACCTTCAATCCTAAACCCTGACTCCAGCACTCCACTCTCCAGCAAAGAAAAGTCCCGAGCCGCTCTCTCTCTTCTCAAATCGGAGAAAAATCCAGAAACTATACTCGATATCTGCCGCGCCGCTTCTCTAACTCCCGATACTCATCTCGACCGCATCATTTTCTCAGTCGCCGTCTCCAAGCTCACCCAGTCCAACTACTTCCAGGGCATTCGCCTCTTCCTCGAAGAGCTACAGAATCGACCCGACCTCAAAACTGAGCGCTTTGTTTCTCACTCAATCATCCTCTATGGTCAGGCGGGGTTGCTGGACGATGCAGTCAAGGCTTTCGACAAAATGCAAGAACTGGGGATTCCTCGGACGGTAAAATCACTCAATGCCCTTTTGTTTTCGTGCATTGTTGCCAAGAACTACAATGAAGTTAAACGTATATTTCTTGAATTTCCGAAGAAGTATGGGATTGAGCCGAATCTTGATACTTATAATACAATTATTAAAGCTTTTTGTGAGTCCGGTTCATCTAGTTCAGTGTATTCCATAGTAGCTGAGATGGAGAGGAAACGGTGTAAGCTGAATACAACTACATTTGGGACTTGGATTGCTGGGTTTTACAAGGAGGAGAAATTTGATGATGTTGGGAAGGTGTTGGAATTGATGAGAAAGCATGAGATGCGTCCCGGGATTAGTATTTATAATATTAGGATTCAGAGCTTGTGTAAGCTTAAGAAATCTGCGGAGGCAAATGCATTGCTAAACGGGATATTATCAAGGGATATGAAGCCGAATTCAGTTACTTATTGCCATTTGATTCATGGGTTTTGCAAGGAAGGGAATTTGGATGAAGCCAAGAACTTGTTCAAGAAGATGATTAATCGTGGTTGTAAACCTGATAGTGACTGTTATTTTACTCTGGTTTACTTTTTGTGTCAAGGTGGGGATTTTGAAACTGCATTGCTGATTTTTAAGGAAAGTTTGGCAAAGGGATGGATTCCTAATTTCTCAACCATGAAGTCACTTGTGAATGGTCTTGCAAATATTTCGAAGGTTGATGAGGCACTGGAGCTTGTTGGACAAATGAAGGAGAAATTCCCAAAATTTACTGAAAGTTGGAATGAAATTGAAGAGGGATTGTCCAAGAAGGGAACGTAATCATGGTATGTAATTATTTTTTTCGGTTGTGTAAACCATGGTAATAAAATTGAAAACCAGTTGGATGTGTATGCAACTTGAGAAAGGTTCTTCTTTCTTTCTGAAAATTTGAATTATCTGGCATCTGTATGGATTGTTTTGTCTTTGTGTTGTTAGAAGTGGGTTTTTTGACAGAACACTGATGGTTTACATTAAATGTTTTGATTAGTGAATTTTTGCGTCTTTTAAAGTTTTTGAGAAATCTTGTCCGAATGAGTTTCTATTGTTTAGTTAAAGATAAACAGGGTTGTTAATATGGTCATGCTTTAATACATCAAGTCAATTTAGATATGCTAAATACTTCAATCAAGATTTATACAAATATACTATATATAATATAGGTAGCAGCATTTTAAAATGGAATTCCCAAGTCTGATATTACTACTTATTGTTATGTGTTTGATGTTTCAGGTTCTGAATAGTGAATACTGTGCTTGACTAATTGACGAGTGTCATTAAACTAGAATGATATATGTTGAAAGTATGCAGTGAAGACGAACAAAGAGCTTTTGTAATATGTTCAAGCTTGCTAAGACTCTGTATTTTCAGTTGGTATAATTTATTCTGAAACATACATGTCTTGATTTCCTAAAATGTTGGGGGGGTACGTATGCCACTTAGTTTAATGTTAGGGGGGTACGTATGCTCTGGGTATGAATTTATGTTTTCTTGAGAACGGGATGACATGCTTGAGTTAGGATTTGCTAGGATGAATAAAAAATATTCAAAATAATGTTGCTGGATTGAAGGTCTGTGAATTTTGTTGGATGGTGGACAATCATGCCCACTTTTTATTAAAGTATACTCATTTTATTTTATGTTTCAAATAGATCATGTGAAAGTATATGTAACACTTTTATCTCGGTATATTTGATTAAATCTTCTTTTTTTTTTTAACTGCGACTTGCTCCAGAAAAAGGAGAAAATGAACAGCTTACTAGATGTAGTCTGTTTATTAGCTAAAAAAAATAACACAAGGAGTATCTGCAAACTACCAAATTCAGGAAATAAATAAATTATGACATGTGAATATTTGATGACCTATACTATTTTGACATTTTTGATCACCTAATTTAATTTACTTCACCTAACAAATACTCCATACATTAAAGATGTTATTGTGGCAAATCTGGAAACTGAACAGGAGGAAGGAATGAAGACCGCAGACCAACCACCTCTTGAACTTGTGTAGCATTTAATTGCAATCGAATTGAGGTCTCCTTTGAAAGGCACCCCTGGATTCATTTGTATTTTTGAAAAGTAGGAAGGTGGTGTTATTTGCTACCACTTGTTCTACCATTACTTTAGTACTAAATCCTTGGTCTTGAGTGTTAGTATATTATTGTCAAAAATCCTAACCAGAAGATTATATGTGGAGTGGATAAATAACGTGGACGATTAGAACTTGCATCTTGCTACCCAGATACTGAAACTATGGGCGAGAAAACAGCCACCCATGAAGAAATTCTGGGTACTATATAACCCAATTGGAGTATTTTATAGAATTATTTGGGGGAAAACACAAAACCAAAATATATATTTTTTTAAAAATTTTGCAAATGAGATTTTTATGAGCAAGTAATTTACTCGTATTGGTTAATTACTTTTGAATGATCAAGATACGACAGATCCGGTAAAACTTCCATGGTCAATAAATGTCAAAGTTTGAAGAGATGGTGAGAGAGAGAGAATCTTAATTTATGTGCCCAACATGTTTAAACGTAGTAATTCTCTTTCTTGTTGATTGTACCCAAGTAGGGGATTTGACTCCTCCTCCATTACACATTTTCTCAAATTTCATTCAATACATCAATAATTATTTTGATCTTAATAATTTTGATAGTAATGATCAAAATATATTTATGTTGATAGATAATTAATGATATTAAAATCAATCTTACAAATAATTAAAATCATAAAAATATTTTTCTCCTTAAAAGTCTAAAACAAACAATTTTCATCCATTACATGTTCATTTAAATTTTCGGATTACTTTCAATTTTTAAATAATTGTGCTATTCAATATAACAAATTAATTGATAGGTATTGATTTCAATTATATTAATCACAATTATAAAAAAATAGTAGATCGGAGGAAGTGTGTAATGGATGAATCCATGTCTGATTTGATTTGTTAAATGTTTGAGGATGTCTGACCATGAATGGCAATAGGGCTAGACAGGGGCAGGAATTACACATTCAACCCCCATCTTCGATGTTATAAAAATGTCATCCTTAAGCCTGACAAATCTTTTCATAAATTGCAACATGTTTAATACTCACATTTCAGTTTTTTGGACCGTTTCAAAAATAAAATAAAATAAAACCAACTTTGGTTCACTCACACCCGAGACCTTTTTCTTTTGAGGAAGCCAGAGATAATAATACTATATTTTCATATTACTTGGCAAATAATAATCAAATAAATAAATAAGATATTCAGAGACGGAGCTAGGATTTTTTTTATAAAAAAATAATATTCGTATTGAATTCAAATATATTAATCACAACTAAAACAAAAATAATGTAAGAATAGAATTTGCTTTTAAACAAAAATAAAAAAAAATTGGAGGAAATATATCAAAATGAATGAATCCGACGTTTTACTAAAACATTTGATTGTTTTCTGTTTGAAAATGTCTGACCATATCGATTTTCTCATTATTCTAAACAAAAACAAAAATTCAATTCGACCCCAATTTATTTCGCACATACACATATATATATTAATACATTTCAGTTTTTTAAGACATTTGTTTGATTGCTAACAAGAGCATATATTTATTTGCCAACTCAAAAGAGCTATTACTATTAAGCATCAAGATTAGTACATGTCATAATATATACTACAACACAACAGAAAAGAAATCATTTTGTCAAGAGTTCAGCACAACAGAAAAGAAAACATAGTAGGTGGTAGTTAAAAAAATTTAAAATCTTGGGGGGCCATGGCCACCTGCAAACACCACATAGCTCCGTCCCTGAAGATATCCATATATCCATCCCTGCTAAGAAAGAAGCTAGAACAAGTCAAATGCATTACATTATACTATTTGCATGGTGTGCTTGCCACTACCATCATTTAGTTGAGGGAGGGCAAGTTTAACAATCTATATCAGATATTCAATTCCATTTATTAACAACATATAAGTAAATAAATATAAAAAATTAGTTAGTTAGTTAGGGAGATATATACTCTACGATCTTAATTATAAATTAGTAGTTAATAGGAAATAAGCGCCCCCACGACTGCTACAAAAAAACCGAATTTTCAGCTCCTCTTTCTCTCTCTCACGTTAGGTTTAAAAAAAATAAGAAGAAAAAAAATACATAATAATCAATCAAAAAAAAATCTGTCAGATCCACATAGATAGATACTTGCTTCAGTGTCATTCCAATCATAATCACGCGGTTTATGAATGAAATGCCAGAATATATCAGTCTCATTTTTATGTAACCATGCAACGACATCATTAGATCAATATCTCCAAGTTTTGTTTATGTATGCCAAGTGAGGTACATTTTATATACGAATCGCCTGGAGTTTTGGGAATTTGGTTGGTGCTCTTTTGTAATGAAAATATTTCAGTTTCTGAAAAGATAATTTTTGAGGCTGAGGAGAGGAGAGGAGAGGAGGGGGCTGATTATTAAAGTGTAGGGCCGGGGTATAGGGAGGAGATGAGCATATTTGTCTGTTGTAGAATTGTTCGGACCGATTCAATGAAGAAGACAACCTTAAGATCCTCAAGGAGTTCCCTGCATGATTCCAGGAACACCAAAAAACATAACCAAGCAGAAGCGTTCACTTCCATTGTCCGGAGTAGGACAATGGCACCAGGTTAGTCAAGTTTCAACTACATATATATATAATAATTTCAAGATGCTGTAATAATGATCCTTAATTTTCATCAAATTCATAGTATGTGTCGGATTTCTGCAATTTTTTCTTTTGTACGTATATATATATGACATGGTGACGAAATGTTTTTTGTTTGCTCTGTTGAACTGAATTTCTCGAATTGCATATAAGATCATCTGTATGCCCTCAATTTAGTAAATCCAAATATATATTTCCAAGAAATGGTCATATTAATGCAAAATTGCCCTGTTAAAATGCTACCCTGCAATTAAATTTACAAGAACCTGTCATTGTCTTCCTTACGTTTTTATGTGCCACAGATGGATAATTTGTGTATCCTATTTTGCAGGTAGTAACAAGCAAAGAGTTCTAGCTGATGACATACTGAATAATGGAGATGTAAAAGTTGCTCCAGAGGTTTTCACATTCCGTGAACTGGCTGCTGCAACTCACAACTTCCATCCGGAACTGCTAGTAGGCGAGGGAGGATTCGGAAGGGTGTACAAAGGACAGATTACGCGCACAAACCAAGTCTCTCTCTCACACTCTTTCTCTCTCTCTATATATAAATTAATGGCTGTTTTGGCGTTTCACCATTTTACCTATCAAAACCATGTTGTACAAGGTGCATGACACACAGAAGCTCCTGTTGTCTAAGAAACATACTCCATTTTCATATATGTATATATATATAATTTGTGTAGTGCCTACTGTAAATGCGTTCTTAACTTTGCTTTTATGTCCTTCAGATTGTTGCAGTAAAGCAACTTGACAGGAATGGAGTGCAAGGAAACAGAGAGTTTCTAGCAGAAGTTTTGACATTAAGTCTTGTTAACCACCAAAACCTTGTCAATCTGCTGGGATATTGTGCTGATGGCCAACAAAGAATCTTAGTATATGAATACATGCCCAATGGATCATTGGAAGATCACCTTCTTGGTAAGGATTTAGTATAGAAAGATATGAACTTTATCTCTATTTAATAAGCTCTTATTCATTATCTGCACTATTCTCAGAGGTCTCCGAAGAAAGGCCTCCTCTTGATTGGTATACTAGGATGAGAATAGCAAAAGAAGCAGCACAAGGGCTAGAGTATTTGCATGATACTGCCAACCCTCCAATTATTTATCGCGACTTTAAAGCATCCAACATATTGTTGGATAATGAGTTCAATCCTAAGCTCTCCGATTTTGGACTTGCTAAGTTAGGTCCAACAGGAGAACAGGACCACGTGTCTACGAGGGTGATGGGAACCTATGGCTATTGTGCACCGGAGTATGCAAAGACAGGACAGCTGACAACTAAGTCCGATGTCTATAGCTTTGGGGTTGTGTTTTTGGAGATAATATCAGGAAGAAGAGCTATTGACACTACAAGACCAACGGAAGAACAAAACTTGGTTAATTGGGTAATTACATTATTGGAGTTCGATCTTTTTAGTCTTGGGTGACATTAAAAAGTTAATAAAAATGCATCTATATTTTGACATCAAATATGCAAATGTTCTTTCAGGTTGGAGATTGATCTTTAACCTTTTATATTTGTTGCAGGCAACCCCAATGTTTAAAGACAGAAAGAAGTTCAGATTGATGGCTGACCCATTGCTTGAAGGGAAGTATCCAGTAAAGGGTCTTAATCAAGCTCTAGCTGTTGCAGCAATGTGTCTACAAGAAGAAGCTAGTACAAGACCTTTGATTTGTGACGTTGTCACTGCTCTGGAGTATTTATCCATGGGAAATGCTGAAAGCGATGAGAAAATGACCACAACAGATTACGTACTAGATCAGTTTGGACTTAAAGACGATGCATTTTAGCCACCTAAAAATGGCTGGGTGGTCTCAAAAAGAGAAGTGAACAAACAAGGGTTTCCTCTTTTTTATATTTTTATTTAATTTTAATTGTGTGGGTTTTATTAATGTAAGGGCTGTGTATTTTTGAATTGCATCAGAAGTTGAAGAGACAATTTTTGATACCGACATATAATATAATGATATAACTAAAAATGAGATGATAGATGTCGAATGAGCAGTAGCAGTATGTTTTGTTTGGGAGTTTGGATGGAAGCATAATCAAGTGAGGAGGAATAAGAAAGAAAAGAAGCATAACGGTTTTCTTTTCCATTTATAGTGAATTTGGACAATAATTTTCTTACCATTCAAAGGAACTAGGAACTTAATTTGTAATATCAGATTCACAGCTCTAACAATTTATCTTACATATAAACAAAAGATGACACTAACATTCTGGCCCTCTTAAAAGCTCTACGACACTTGCGTCTATACTTCGAATTCCTTTGCATCAGCTTTAAGGTTCCTGTAATTGAACCCCGAAATCCCATTCAGCTGATGAGTGTCTGCAACTTCAACAACAGAGCAAATACCAGGCAAAAACCCACTACTTCTCTTCTTCTTTCTTCTCCCTATCAAGAATCCGAAACCAAGCCATGAATTACCTCCACCAGAAGCCATATCCACAAAGTGCTTATTACTAGACTTGCCGGAGTTTCTGCCATATTCAAGTCCTCTGAAATACTCCATCTCTTTCTTGACAAGTGATCCTACAGTGCCCCATGTGCCTACCTCCACCGGAGCTGGTGGCCCCATTTTTGCAGGCAAAACGCCGGTCATGGTGGATGTCATCTATAATTTAATAACATGTCAAAAATAATGATGTTTGTCTTTGTCTAGTTGGAATGGAGGATTAGTTGGTTTGAGTTTGGAGCACCTCTTCTTTAGCTTTTTAATGTGTTTATGGACATTATTTATTTGAAGTAGACAGTGGACAGCGTGCGTTTTTGCATAATTGGGGGACTATGGATAGAGATGTGATCATCATGTTTGTGATATTTGCAATGTAAACAGTGAATAGTTTCAAACTTTTTGAGCTCATGGGATCTTGTAATATTTTTGTTTTACTTGTTGCATACTTATCGGTTATGATTGAGAATGCATAATCATGGTTTTGTTAAAGTAAGTAATTTACCAAATGAATTTACTGTCCGTCCGTCCGTCCTGATTAGATTAGATGCTCGTCTTAATCTATTGCATGTAATGTGTGCCTGAGACCTGTCAATTTCACTTCATTGTTCCTTCCATTTGGCTCTAGTTGTTTTAAGAAAGAATTAATATTAATTGGTAAAATATAGATTTATATTCAAAGTTGAATATAAAAATGATGGTTGTCCTCCATATCCAGTGGTACCAAACTTTATTGATTTGGTAAACCGACTTGAGGGGTTTGATTGATTGTAGTCCTCCTCCTTCTTTGCTTCAACCAATTCATGCATTGTTAATTATTTTGCGATTGATTGATGGAAATCATTCTGGTCAACCATTTGATTCGACTTTCTTAATTTAAAAAATATAAACCTGTTTTCAATCCAAACACCCTCAAAATTTATTAACTTTAAAGATTTATTTTCTAACATTTTTATTCATAAATATAACAATGAGTATTTAGTTTAATAACGGACGTTGTACAATAGTAAAATTGTGTCGTCTTTTCGCAAAAAATAAAAAATAAAATATTAAATTTAAATTGACACTTAACATGGATATGCAAATAACGTCACCTTTTGATACTTGGAAACTTTTGACATTTTTCAATAAATTTCTCCTCCCACATCTCGACCCTGTAGTAGTTCCAAATCCAACCACACTGACAGACTGAAACTAATAGAACGCAATCAACACATTAGCAAAGGTTCATTCGAGTCTTTCACATAAAGGATCTGCGACCCTAGAGAACAATTCACATGAACACATTCACGATTGAAGTCGATGTGTATTTATTTAACACTGGAACATCAATTTATAAGCCTCAAAATTGGAAATTTCCACGTATTATCTCCATACAACTATCTATATTCTCTCTTTTTCTATTCTCGTTTATTGATTCTCCTTTTACTTTTCTTTCCTTCTTTCTTCTTAATTCATTTCTATTGTACATGTATTAATAATAAGCTATGGTATAGTTGGGAGATGGCATGAATACCTCAGGCTCCGATGTGAGGCAAGAGCATGCTGTAGGGAAACATCTACTCTTGCACCTCCCCGAAATAATGACTCATACAACTGACAAACAAATTGAGACAATTCCTCCTCATCATCATCCCAGAAAAGCATCGAGCGCTCCACGCTTCTCTCCGGTTCGCTATCTTCCCAGTCACTTGTTGGGCTGCCAGGTTCTGCCTCTTCCTCTTCTACTTCTTCCTCACCAATCTCAAACCTCCCATTCTCCAAAGCACCAAACTCACCGGATCCATGAAATGTCGTTAGTTGCATCTCCTGGGGTTCGGCTGACGGGCATATCACAGCTTTTGCACCAGAGTCTAAGAATGCCTTGATCAAATTTTGGGTTGGTCCATATATACCTGTGCAAATTATTATCCTGTCCCTCCAAGCTCCTACCTGAGAGTTTAGAGAAAATAAGAAGTATCAGTCGCACCAATTAAAAACAGAAATGAGCCAAACTTGTTACCGATCTTGAAGACCAAGTTACCATCAAAAGTCTCTCGCCAACAAAGGAATTCAAGGTAAGAAATTCAAATTTGAAGTATGATACTATTGATTAGCTTGGCTCTTTTAGGAATCCTGCAGATGAGAATGAAGAGAGAACCAGTAAATAGAGTAAAAGACCCAACAACATACCATCCAACGAACATCATCATGGGTTAAGTGCATAGAGGGAACTGTTCTACGAAACATATATGCCCCAATTTCCTGGCCATCTTCCATTACCTTCAGTAAAATAATAAACAGGATCAGTAGTTTTGCACTTGTTAGCTGCCAACAACAAAGGACTATCAGAAAAGAGAAGGCAGAAGTACACCAAACATACTTGTGTTTGGCGACCTATATACCGGTGGACTACACATCCAATTTGAAAATATGGCCTACATGCAACCAGATCAGCAATACTTGAAATGTTGGTGATAGCAGATGCATACTTCCTTCGACGTCCACGCACTATTGTCAGTAAGCTATATTTAACACTCTGCAGAAACTTATCTGCAAGTTCTCCAGGTTCGGCAACGACAAATACATCATTCTGCCAACTACAGCATAAACATCCTCAGCAGCTTATAGCTCAAATCCTAGAAGTCTAAATGAGAAAATAACATAAAGAAGGAACATGAGAGGGAAAGTTAACCTTAATATTGAACCAAACGTGTCATTTTGGAGAGCCAAATGTACTATTCCAACTTGCGGCGAATTCTTAAGTTTCTCATGTAGTGATCGGACAGGCAATGAAAGCTGCCTGCGTGCTAAAGGGGAGTCGGGTGGTGAAGCAGATGTTTTTGCTGATTGAAAACCATCCAAGCTTAAAGGTGGGACCATATCAATTCTGCCAACCCTATGAGAGCCAATATCAGGACTGTATAGAAGTGGGCTAGATGGGAAGCTCCCAGTGAACAAAGGTGATGTAAATGGTGTTGGGAAATTTGTTCCTGTGCCCTTAAAGGTTCCAGATACCCCATTAGTGAGAGAGAGTCGTATTCCATTACGAGAACAGAATGTCTCAAGTGACCGAGCATGATGAATGACCCTTCCAGAATCTGGACTATGATGAGCTTCCACAAGTAGCACATTACGTCTCCAACCTAAAGAGGGGCTATTCTCATCCAGCACTGTAAATCACAAAAAGACTTCAAGGCTTAAAACACTAACTGAGAGGCTATTGCCAAAGTTATAAGGAATTATTCAGCACCCATACCAGCATTGGAACCCTTTCCCTTTAGGAATTGCTGAGACTTGAAAGTCTCGGACAATCTGTCATCATGCTGATTCTGGAGCAGTCTTCGCAGAGACATTCTTGAAGGCGAGAGAATTGTTTTGAATGTATTCATCAGTTGCAGCCTCCAACCTCATCCAGACTGCTGGATCAGTCTCATCCAGCTCCATATCACAGCGTTCATCAACTGCAAATGTAAAGGCAGATAGAGGATTGAACAAGAATGTATGGATCCCAACTAATTAAAGGTACCTATACTTTATATAAATTAAGAACTATCTAGGAGTAAAGCAGTTGCTCTCTCCTGAACTCAAATGCAACATTTAATAATATAATCACACAATACCATATGGAGGCAAAAATAAATGCACCCTTTCAAGGTTTTCTTTCCCAGAAAGAAATGGTTTGCTTCAAGAATTGACAAGGCAAACACCTTTCAAGAACGAAGGAACTAAATTTTTTCATGAACACAGCATCCCATGCTATCAATAATTCCTAAAAAGAGGAAACACGAGAAACAGCAAACCTGGATTGAACCGAAAATAATGTATCTCAGGAAGCATCGGAAGCAATGTGCTCAAAGCTTCCTCCACCCTATCAACTGAGCAAGCACTCTCAATCAACACTTGCCCAGTATCCAAATAGCGCCACCCACCTTTGCGAACCTAAGTAGAAGGTAGAATATATTACCAAGGAAACAAGGTCATAGCTACAATTAAATTAGCTATTTATCATCCATCAATTACAATATCAAAAAAACCCTAGAAAGAAGGGTAGATAAAAGTGAAAAGGAATGTCTAACAACAACTAATAATACTGGCACATACATTTCTAGAAAGTATCTCACGATTATGCATGCATAAACATTAGTAATAATATTACGATGAGACCTGAAGGTGTCTGTAGAAATCATATAAACCAATTCACCTAAGGCCAGATGAGCATAAAAAATTCAATGTTTACTGTAAGGTCTTTGCTTATTGAACGAGGAATTGTGGAGATTCATTTACACCGAGCTCTCTGTCACTATGCAATGTTTGAAAATACAAATTTAAAAAGCACAATTCTTGCAGAAAGATGGACAAAATGCTCCACAGGGACTTGCTTACATAAAGTTTTTTAATTTCTTTATGCCCAGAAAAATTTATCTAGACAACTTGACATAGTAAACTATTTCAAAATCAAAAGAGTTAAATGCACTTTGCTCCCCCAAGTATACCCCATTTTGCACCTTGCATCCTTTACTTCAAAAGCGTGACACTTTTCATCCCGTATTTTAACGAACCGCACATAACACCCTCTTACCCAAAATCCGGCCGCTAAAAGTGACGGAAAGTGTCGGATTTTGCACTTTTAGCGAGGGTTTCTAGTCTGAGGGTGTTATGTGCTGGATCTCTAAA